>CM019151.1:183377061-183717711 GCA_009733165.1 Naja naja
GGGGAATGGAAGGATTTACACTCCTTGCAGACAGCTGGTCATCTGCATTCGTTTTAAAGTCATTGAGGCCACTCGGAGGTTTATCTGTGTCCTCAGGGTCACCTGAGTGGTGCAAATTGGTGTGGAGCCTTCTTGGAACTGCTGAAAGGACAGTGTTGTAGATTGGAGATAGATGAACAGCTCTCTCAACAGAGGGAGGCGGATACGACATCATCTAATCTCTAACAGAGTCCTTTCAGCAGTTCCAAGAAGGCTCCACACCCATTTGCACCACTCAGGTGACCCCCAAGGATGCAGATAAACCACCAGGTGGTCTCAACAGCTCTCTAAAACAGGGGTCCCCAAACTTGTGGACTTCAACTCCTAGAATCCTCCATGCTGGCTGGAGAATTCTGAGAGCTGAAGTCCACAAGTCTTAAAGTTGTCACGTTTGGGGACCTCTGCTCTAAAAGGGTACAGTCAGAGGTGGTATTCAGCTGGTTCGGATCAGTTCTGGTGGACCGGTAGTGAAAATTTTGACTGGTTCAGAGAACCACCTCTGGCTGGCCCCGCCCACCGGCCCCCATTCCTACCTCTCCTATATTCTGTTGTTTATTACCTCAGCTGATGCACATGGCACAGCAAATCGCTGTGCCTCAGCTGAGCTAAAAAAAACAGCACAGCTCACCAGCATTGATACAGAGGGCGGTGTTTGAGCCCTGCGCATGCATGCGTGAAGCAAGCTCTCTGAACCAGTAGGAAAAAATTTTGAAACCCACCACTGGATACAATTGTCCAGCCGTCTGCAAGGAGTATAAATCCTTCCATTCCCCACCATCCAGTCAGAGCTGAAGAAGCTTCTTGGATGAGAAGCGAAATGTCTTCAAAGAAAAACCAGAAAGTCCAGTTGCCTCTTGGGAAAAATAAAAAGCACCTTTGGGATGTATCCTTTCAAGAGGGACTCAAACATCCCTGCTCAACAGTTCAGAATCTACCAGGAAACCGATCCTTCGTTACTGAGGCTGTTTTAGGAGGGGGTGCAGGTTCTTCTTCCGCCAAGGGGACCTTGGGCCCTGTGCAGGTACGGTTCCTATCGGATGAGGCGTGCAGGTGACCGGAAGCCAAGCAGGGATGGGAGATGCGTGAGTACAAGAACTTACGTTCCGTTTCTGGGATGGAGCTGGTGATGGAAGAGCTGGTGGAAGTGATTGTGCTCATGGATGGGCTCATACCGTACGCAGGGAAGGTGCCGGTCATCGCCGCGGTGTGGGACACCCAAGCTGCCGGGTCGATGGGTCGGATAGGCTCACCTGAAAAGGGAACACGCTCCTTGTGAGAAGGCTGTCTCCTCGACGGTCATCCCCTACACGCTGGACCCCCAAGACCTCTACACAGCCCTGTCCTCCCCCAGGGTCAGCCGGGACTCACCCGGATCGGAGCACGGAGAGTCTGGCCCAGCCCAGATTCGCTGGGGAGCAACTGGGGGAGAAAAGAGAGGGGTGATCAGCGAGAGGGATACAGAGGGAGCACCTGGCGCCCATGGATTAGCAGGTCAGGGGAGTGAGGACAGGGGGAAGGAAGGTGGTCCATGCAAGGAAGGGACGTGTCTGTGCTGGGTCGGAAAAGAGCAATCAAGTAGGACATCCTGGAAGAGGGCAGGAGAGAGGCGAAGAGGAAGGAAGAGCAGCACAGAGAGAAGAAGGTGGGAGAACCTCAGTGGCTTTCTCTTTTGTTTTTTTTGAAAAAAGTTTTTTTTTTATTTTTATAACAAAAACAACAAATAAAATCATCTTTCCATTATACAATGTGTCGGTTGGGTACAGATATCTTGTGCACATAACAATATTGGTATATATTATTAAGGTTACATTCATGTTCTATTATAGTCAGCATGCTATATCATCTTATATAATTATTGCATTGTCATTAAGTTTTTATTTCCATTTCGAACTATCCTTAAAGGCAAATCCCCAATCTTGCTAAATTATATTCATGTTATAGCTTATTCAAAAATAATCAATTTTAGTATATCATTATTATTACAATATTCTTTAATTTCTTACTCTACTTTCTAACCATCCATAAAATAACTCCCAAATCTTAGAATGCTTTTTTTTTCTTCTTGCTCTCTAATTGCTAATGTTGAACCTACTCATTTCTGCACATTCTATTACTTTCTTGATCACCTCCTCCTCCATGGGAATTTTCTCATTTTTTCCAATTTTGAGCAAATACAATTCTACCGTGTTTCCCCGAAAATAAGACATGTCTTATAGTTTTTGGCTCCCAAAAACACACTTTAGGTCTTATTTTTCGGGGTAGGTCCTTATATATTATGGTGCCAAATAGTGGGTGTGAGGTGTAGGGGGGGTGTTTAGCAGGTGCACGGGGCTCCCGGAAAGTCTTCCTGGAACTGAGATTTACACTAGGTCTATTTTTGGGGTAGGTCTTTACTAGGCAGGTTTAGAAAATAGTGCTAGGTCTTACTTCCAGGGTTGGTCTTATTTTCGGGGAAACACGGTAGCTGCAGTTAATCAAATATGTTATTTCTTTATTATAGCTTTCAGGCAAAAATCTCCAATAAAAATATCTCAGGCCTTTTAGTTTTATCGTTTTTTCCAACTATGTGTGTATTTTAATCCAGTATCTTTTAGCTTCTGCACAAGTCCACCCTCGGTGGCTTTCTCACACACTGCAAGCCCATTTATGCATTTAGGTCAAAAGGAGGAAAAAAACCCTTCCTGGGAATGGCTATGGAGATTCTCAAATCATCCAGCTCACGGTTGGTCCAAAGACACTTTTCCAAAAGGCAGCTGGACTTCCTGGAATTTTTTTGTTTGTTTGTTTCTTGAAAATGTTTCGCTTCTCATCCCAGAAGCTTCTGCGATGAGAAGTGACATATTTTCAAACAAAACAAAACAAAAAACCAAGAAAGTCCAAGTGTTTTTTTCCGGTGAGACTGGTCTACCAGGGCAACCTGGTCTAACCCCAAATATGGGATGGAGCATACTGCTTCCGCTTCCGCCTTCCAGCCCCAATCCCGGAGCCTTCGCAGGCAGTCCCTTTCGCGACAAACTATTTTTGTGTTGAATTTATATTTACCGACAAAAGAAATAAAGGGAGACTAGTATAGGTTTATTTCAAGCTAATTTATTTAGCTTGAGATGGCTTGAAATAAATCTATACTAGTCTCCCTTTGTTTCATTTGTCAGTAAATATTAATTCAACCAAGAAAGTCCAGTTGCCTTTTGGGAAAGCACCTCTGGGGCCTTCCTGGGAATGTCTCGAAAGTCTCTCTACGTCAAGCGTCTTCAAACTTGGCAAGTTTAAGACTTGTGGACTTCAACTCCCAGAATTCCCGAGCTAATTCCTGAGGAGGAATTCTGGGAGTTGAAGTCCACAAGTCTTAAAGCTGTCCAGTTTGAAGAGCCCTGCCACAGGCATTGAAGATTGGTGGACTTCAACTCCCAGAATTCCTGAGCTAACATGACTGGTGGAGGGATTCTGGGAGTTGAAGTCCACAAGTCTTAAAGCTGTCAAATTGGAGAGCCCTGATCTACGTGTGGAAAACAAGCATCTTCAATACAGGCAGCCCTCAACTTTTACAAGCAAAACTGAGTCCAACATTTCTGTTGCCAACTGAGACATTTGTTGAGTTTTGCCCCTCGTTTTTACCACTTTTCTTGCCACCGTTGTTAAGTGAATCACTGCAGCTGTTCAGTTGGTAACATGGTTAAGTGGATCTCTAACTTCCCCATTGACTTTGCTTGCCAGAAGGTCGCAAAAAGGGATCACATAACCCCAAGACACTGCAACAGTCATAAATGCGAGTCAGTTGCTGAGCATCTGAATTTTGATCACGGAGGACCATGGGGGATACTGCAACAGTTGTAAGCGTGAAAAATGGTCCATAAGTTGCTTTTTTCAGTTCCATTGTTAACTTTGAACTGTCACTAAATGAAATGCTTTAGGTGGAGGATTACTTGTACGTATGTATGTATATGTGTGTGTGTGTGTGTGTGTGTGTATGTGTATATATATATATGTATGTGTGTATGTATGTGTATGTATGTGTGTGTGTGTGTGTGTGTGTGTGTGTATATATATATATATATATATATATATATATATATATATATTCATATTCATATTCATAGATTTTCACGGGTAAAGGTATGTAGGTCTTGGGGTATTCGGGTCTTGTCCCGTGTAAGATTGAGAATACCTCGGTGACGTTTCGACGAGATCCCACTCGCCATCTTCAGGCTGGTGTCTTCGGCTTTGTGCTTCTGCGAGTGGGATCTCGTCGAAACGTCACCAAGGTATTCTCAATCTTACACAGGACAAGACCCGAATACACCAAGACCTATATCTATCTATCTATCTATCTATCTATCTATCTATCTATCTATCTATCTATCTATTCATTCATTATTACAGGTAGCCCTCAACTTACAACAGTTCATTTAGTGGCCAAAGCTACAACTGCATTTTAAAAAAGGGGTTTATGACTTGTTTTCCACACTTACAGCATCCCCGTGATCAAAATTCAGACACTTGGCAACTGACTCATATTTATGACGGTTGCAGTATCCCAGGGGGGGTCATGCAATCCCCTTTTGCGATCTTCCGACAAGCCAAGTCAATGGGGGAAGCCAGATCCGCTTAAGGACCTTCTTATTAACTTAACAACTGCCGTGGTTCGCTTAACATCCCTGCCAAGAAAGGTCATAAAATGGGTCAAAACTCACTTAAAGAACTGTCTCACTAAATTTGGGGCTCAGTTGTGATGGTCGGTCGTGGCCTATTTGCAATTCCATATCGGGATTGGAAACCGTCAGGCCTGTAGATGCCTTTGTGGTCAGAGAACCTATCACAGTGATGGCGAACCTTTTTGTTGTGGTGTGCCGAAAGTGCGCGATAGTGCGCGTGTGCACATGCCGGCACCCACAACGCAATGTGTTCACACACACCCTGCGCATGCGTGCATAACCCCTCCGCCCCACCCCCTTACCTGCACTCTGCGTGCATGCACCTCCCAGCCGATTTTCGGCCTGTTTGAGGAAAGCCTCTGCAGTCCAGAAAACAGGCCTTCTGGAAACACCGGAAGTGCCTGTTTTCAGCCTCTGGAGGGCCTCTGCAGCCCAGGGGAGGCTGTTTTTGCCCTCCCGGGGGTTCGAGAGAAGCTTCTGCAGCCTCGGGAGGCTGAAAACGGGCCCGTTTTGGCACTTCCGGTATTTCCAGAAGGCCCATTTTTCAGCTTCCTAGGGCCGTAGAGGCTTCGTTCAAGCTTCCGGGAGCGCAAAAACGGCATGAAAATCAGCTGGGAGGCGCACAGTGCAGGTAACTTTGGCTGGGGCTCACGTGCCCACACAAATGGCTCTGCATGTCACCTGTGGCACGTGTGCCATAGGTTCGCCATCATGGACTTATCATGTCTTGCCTCTTTCTTCTTCGTTTTGTCCGATTCTTGTCATCATTATTTACTCCTGGAGGGGATTGTCATTTCCTGGTTCTTTAAATGTTCTTAACTATCCAAGCATAGATTGGACAACCCTTTGTATGACGTAGTAAGAGGGTTTCCTGCCTAAGCAGGGGGTTGGACTAGAAGACCTCCAAGGTCCCTTCCAACTCCAGCAATTCTGGCTGGTACACAAATAGAATGTTATTCTATTCAATTCTATTTGTGCACCACCCAGAATTGCTGGGAATTGGGGCACATACATTTAATAACCCATTATTATTGTTGTTATCAGCAGCAGCAGCAGCAACTCCACAGGTCATGTAAATTGATTTCATATCATCCAATTCAGTGGTTGCCATCCAGTGGGCCAGGGACCACTGGTGGTCCGCGAGAAAATTTTGGTGGTCCGCAGAGAAATGTCAACCCCAAAGCAATCCAGGCTGCGCAGGAACAGAAGGCCGCGCCGCCCACATGGCTCGTGGAAACATAAGGCTTGCGTCGCTTGCACTGCAAACAACACAAGGTATGAGGGGAGGGGGAAAGGGTGGAGGGGGGGGAACTTGTCCCACGCGCCTGGCCTGGCCACCAGGCTGCTTCTTTCCGCTTCTTTCTTCTGCTTTTGGCTGCACGCAAGGAAAGCAGCCAAAGTCTTTCTTTCTCTCCCCCAAACTCCTCCAGAAATGAGTCTTTGGGACCCACCAAGGCATCCTGCTCCAAGAGGCTGCGCTGGCACGACAAGTCTCACAAACAAAGATTCATTTCTGGTGGAGTTTGGGGGAGAGAAAGAAAGACTTCTGCGGTTTCTGCTGCTTTCCTTGCATGAAGCCAAAAGTCTCTCCCCCCCCCGGAGAACGGAGCTAGAGACTGTATCCTGTGATCCCAAATAAAGAATGATCAATCGGTAGGAAAATGGGGTTGGGGAATTTTCCTGCAGACTTTTTTTGGGATTTTCCCAGGATCTCTGGTCCTTGGGATTTAAAATTATGAGTTTGGTGGTCCCTGAGGTCCAAAAGGTTGGCGACCCCTGATCCAGCTGACATGCCACCAAGATTTATTCTCTCTGCAGCGATCTGCCTCCTAACCTGAGCCTTCTGATCTTCCAATAATAAAAAACTAGGTGGGGGGAGGTTTTTTTCTTTCTTTAACAACAAAACTTTCAGCTCCGCACCATGTAAAATTGACTGTCACGTACACGCCTGACCCGAATAAAATTATGGGCGGGAAGCTCACTTACTCCTGGGTAACGAAAAGCATCCTCTGGGACTCGGATCCCAGCACTTGGCGACCGTCAACGTGATGGGCCTGCAGCAAAACATAAAAAGTTGACACCCTGGCAAGTTGGTTCACAACAAAGGCACCCCCATCGCAGGCATTTCCCTCAGGGGAGGAAAAAAACCACGACAGCTCCACCCCAACCACAGTCCTTTTTGCTAGATTTTTTTTTTTTAATGTTAAGAAATCTGAACTAAGACATCCAGAAGAAAAAGGGCGGGAAGCGTTTTGAGGAATTCCTCCATCCTTGGGGACCTGACAGAAAGGACAGCAGCATTTGCGGGGCCATCAAACCCTAGAACGACAAGCTTTCACAAAACGATAACCCGTTATGGTTTATTTTCATTGTTTGAGGGACTGTTATCTCGTGGTTCCTCACTAACAGCGAGAACCATTTTGGGGTCTGTCATCCAGGTCTTTTTCCACAATAGTCCTTTTTCAGAAGGCAATTGGACTTTCTTGTTTTTCTTTTGAAGATGTTTCGCTTCTCATCCAAGAAGCCTCTTCAGCTCTGACAGGATGGCGGGGAATGGAAGGATTTATATTCCTTGCAGACAGCTGGTCATTTGCATTCTTTTAGAGGGTCATTGAGGCCACTTGGAATCCCAAAAGTGCTTTTTTTTTCAAGAGGCAGCTGGACTTTCTTGAGTTTTTTCTTTTGAAGATGTTTCGCTTCTCATCCAAGAAGCCTCTTCAGCTCTGACTGGATGGTGGGGAATGGAAGGATTTATACTCCTTGCAGACAGCTGATAAGATGTTCATCTCTCTCCAATCTACAACACTGTCCTTTCAGCAGTTCCAAGAAGGCTCCACACCCATTTGCAGCACTCAGGTGACCCTGAGGATACAGATAAACCTCCAAACAGCCTCAACGACCCTCTAAAAGGATGCAAATGACCAGCTGTCTGCAAGGAATATCAATCCTTCCCTTCCTCAGCATTCAGTCAGAGCTGAAGAAGCTTCTTGGATGTGAAGCGAAACATCTTCAAATGAAAAGAAAAAAAGACCAGTTGCCACCTGAAAAAGCACCTTTGGGTCAACCATTTTGGTGGATTAAGATAGGACACACGAGAGGAGTCCGTCAAACAGAGGGCTTTCTGGGGTTCCCTTCTGTTGTTTCTCTACACCTGCTTCCTCTCCAGCAGATGCTAACTGAGGACCTGTGAAACCGTTGAAAAATCCAACCTAGAACTAAGGAGACAACTCCTGACAGTGAGAACAATTAACCAGTGGAGCAACTTGCCACCGAAGTTGTGGGTGCTCCATCGTTGGGAGGTTTTCAAGAAGAGACTGGACAACCATTTATCCAGAATACAGGTAGTCTTCCACTTACAACAGTTCATTTACAACGGCCCTGGAAAAAAGTGACTTACGATCGTTTTTTACAGTTACAACCTTTGCAGCCTCCCCATGAAAATTCAGATGCTCAGCAACTGGTTCATATTTATGACCGTTGCCGTGCCCCACGGTCACATGATCACTTCTGTGACCTCCTCACAAGCAAAGTCCATGGGGAAAGCCAGATTCACTTAACAACCGAGTTACCAGCTTATCAACTGCAGTGATTCCATTAACAACTGTGGCAAGCAGAGTCGTAAAATGGGGCAAAACTCACTCAACAAATGTTTCGCTTAACAACAGAAATTTTGAGCTCAGTTGTTAAGTTGAGGGCTACCTGTAGTATCATCTCTTGTTTGAGCGGGGGTGGGTGGGGTGGGTGGACTAGAAGATCTCCCGAGGTCCCTTGTTATTTTGCATTCTGCCTTCTGCTTGCTAACCTTCTGCCAGTACTTTCCAATTCTTCTCCCTTGGTTGCAGAACCAGAAGGTTCTCCAGCGCCCTGAACATGTGAGGCACCAAAATTTAGCGCCTGCCAAGGTTTTTTGCACATGGAGAGGGTGTTTCTCTACTCAGGTGGTGGCCCATCTCTGTTCCAATCAATGGACAACACCAGGGGTGGGCTTCAAAAATTTTAGCAAGGGGTTCTCTGCCCGATTGCTGGGTGGGCATGGCCATGGTGGGCATGGCCTAGTCGGCCTCCTGCACCACGGGGGGGGTTTCCTCCCCGGGCTCCGGAGGTTTTCCTCAAGCCTCCAGGAAGCGAAAACGGCCTCCCTGGGCTCTGGAGGCTCGCTGGAACCTGGAAACAGGCCCATTTCCGGCCTTCCCGAACTTCTGGGAGGCCCGTTTTTCACCCTTCCTGGGCTTCCACATGTGCCCTGCACTTACAGTATCTGCATCCAAAAAGGGCCGCGTGGGGACTACGGGGAGGGGTGGGCAGGGCCAGCCAAGGGTGGGATTTGGGGGTTTGCCAAACTGTGCAGAATCTTAGCTAGGGGCTCTCCCGAACCCCTGCGAGCCCCCAGCAGCCCACATCACGCCAGGCAAGGGCTGTGTAAAATTTGAGGAAGGAACAGAGTAAGAATAATGAACCTGGCATTTCTGAAAATCATGTTTTCTAAGTGCTGAGCATTTCTTATGTTTGCTATATTGTGTCTCATCCAATAATTCTATAAGAAAGGATGGTTTTATCATCCCTGTATGATGCAGAGAGATGCTGAGATAAGAACTGGTGATTTGCACATCCTGTAGGAGAGCAGAATTCTATGACTACGTGACCCAGAGGGCACGGCTAAATAATTGAACCTCTGCCTCTCTTACCAGATAACTGCAGGTAATCCTCGGCTTACAAGTGTCAGGATTCCAGCAGTTAGTTAAATCATAAGTCTCGAGCCAAACTCCCAAAATTTCAAAGGATTTATTGGAAGTCAACATGCCAGCATGACCTGGGCGTACCGACTCTGAGATATGTAATTCACTGTCACCCTTGACCCTGCTTTTCCCCCCCACCCCTCTGGGTGTATCATCCAACAAAACACGTCCATAGCCAAGAGTCATCAATCATGCTCTCCAATTAGATTTTTGCATGGCAGAAGCTTCAGTCATCTAATCAGGCTCTCAAGAAAATATGAATGGAATGTCCTTTCGATTCCACACTGCTGCCTGCTCTTTGAAGCACCCCCCTTCTTTCAGTTGGCAACTATAAAACATGTATAGAAAATGTTTTATGAGGTGACAACAAGAGTTTGTTTAGTGACCATTCAAAGTTAATGATAGCACTGAAAAAAGTGACTTATGACCACTTTTCACACTTACGATGGTTGCAGCATCCCCCATGATCATGTGATCAAAACTGAGACGCTTGGCAACAGACTCACATGTATGATGGTTGCAGTGCCCTGGAATCAATGCGATCCTCTTTTGCAACCTTCTGACAAGCAAAGCCAATGGGGAAACCAGATTCACCTAACAACCTTATGATTATTTAAGAACTGCAGTGCTTTACTTAACCAAATGTGGCGAGGAAAGTCGTAAAATGGGGCAAAATTCACTTAACACATTTTTCACTTAGCCACATACATGTTGGGCTCCACTGTGGTCGTAAGTGGAGGACTATCTGTGCATCATTCAAGCCTGCATCAAAAGGAAACTGGAACGAAGGAGGCCAAAGAGAGGACCTACCCCGGTTTGTGCACAATTTCCCTCAGCACTCGTACGGCATCGTCATTGCTCATGTTCTCAAAGTTGGTATCATTCACCTGCAAAGGTAGATCAAAGATGAAAGAGGATGAGGTAAGAAGACATGGAGTTGTCAGAAAAAAAAACTCGACACTGGGTAGATCCGTATCCCCAACTGAGGTAATGTCAAGGCACAAGCAACTAAAACCACTCATGGACAGCCCCAAGTAATTATTCTATTGTTGATCGCGTGTATTACAAGAATTTGCCATTATCTTCCTTCCCTTGGAGAACAAGAGATATAGACCTAAGATTTGACCGCAGACATTTCCTTCCCCAAACATAATCTAAATTTGAATGTCTCTACTCCCGCCTAGAGGAACCCCTCTCTTTCAGCTTCCCAACACAGCCAGCAGCATGCAGAATGGGACAACTCACTGTGGCCAACTCGCCACGGGACAATTCGACAATTCAATTATTTAACATAATTTTAAAAATATTTTCATTTTTGTCATTCACATTTCATTTTGCCCTCCTTTGGCAACCTTTTAATGAATCTATTCCACCATTTCTTCGATATTAGTGTAACTATTGTCCCATGGTGAGTTGGCCAGGCAACTTGACCATGGCGAGTTGGTCATGACTGAGTTGGCCATGGCAAGTCCTCGTAGACCCACACCAGGTCATCCTTCTCGGAGCTTGAAAGCTAAGCACTGATGAGACTTAATATCTGGACAGGAAATGCCAAGGATATAAACTGGACTAGGAAGTTAAGAAAAATCCCAGTTGGTGGCAAACTACTTCTGTATGGTTGCCAAAAAAAAAACTTCATGGACACATTCCCGAAGTCATCAGGAAGTGACCTTGATGGAGACTTTATTTTTACTTTCCCAGACCCACCTGGAAAATCTGTATCTGCTTCCAGATTAATACTCTTTCACCCTTGCTGATTAGCCCACAGACTACGTGTTTCTACAGCTATACTCACACTGTCAAAATGACACCATTTATACAAGTTTTCACAAGCTAAGAGCAGCCACAAAAGGCAAATGAGTCATCGTTGTCCATGTCTTAAGCACAAGTCACCAACAAAGATGGAAGAGTCAAGTCTTCATTCCTATGCTCACATACAATATCTCTCAACCTTGGCAACTTTAAGATGTGTGGACTTCAATTCCCAGAATTCCATGGGGAATTTTGGGAACTGAAGTTCACATATCTTAAAAATGGCCAGGGTTGACCAACACTGCTCTTCTGTGAGTCTAGGCATGAGCAAAGCATCTGTTCTCCTCTTTTAACTCACTGCTGTCAGGATTCCGGCAGTTACCCCCATTTAAATCATGAGTCTTGAGCCAAACTTCCAAAACTTCAAAAGGATTTATTGGGAGTTAACATGCCAGCACTGCCTGGGTGTAGCCAACTCTGAGACACGTAATTCATTGTCACCCTTGACCCTGGTTTTTCCCCCACCCCCTGGGTGTATTGTAATTCATATTCTCCAATGAGACACATCCATAGCCAATCATGCTCTCCAGTTAGAATTTTGCGGCAGAAACTTCAGTCACCTAGTTACTATCTTTGAAAATTATGGAATGCAGTTTCGGTTTTGCAAGCTGCTGCACTGCTCCCCCCTCCCTTTCTGTTGGCAACCCTAAAAAGACCATAGAAATATTTTATGAGTTGACATTCGGCTCCCCTCACTTCTTGAAAGTAACCTTATTGACGTTTCTTATTGATCCCCTGAACATGAGCTCAGGTGTTCCATAAAAGAGGTACCTGCAGCAGCATGTCTCCAGGTTCAATTCTTCCATCAGCTGCCACTGCGCCTCCCTTCATAATGGAACCAATGTAGATGCCTCCATCACCACGTTCGTTGCTTTGCCCAACGATGGAGATGCCCAGGAAGTTGTATTTTTCTGCAGAAAAAGGGAGGTGTGCGGCTAGAACTTCACCCAAGCCAACTGGTCTACTACTTGGTCTATTCAATCATTTGTGATCTAGCTTAAAGAAATGATCATTAGGTACAGGTAGTCCTCGACTTACTGCAGTTCATTTAGTGACCGCTCAAAGTTGTAACAGCACTGAAAAAAGTGATTTATGACCACTTTTCACACTTACAGCCATTGCAGCATCCCCATAGTCACGAGATCCAAATTCAGATGCTGGCCAACAGACTCATATTTATGATGGCTGCAATGTCCTGGGGTCACGTGATCCCCTCTTGCGACCTTCTGGCAAGCAATGGGGGAAGCCAGATTCACTTTACGAGTGCAGTGATCCACTTAACAACTGTGGCAAGAAAGGTCGTAAAATAGCACTAGCACTTAAGACTTAAATACCGCTTCACAGTGCTTTTACAGCCCTCTCTAAGTGGTTTACAGAGTCAGCCTCTCGCCCCCCAACAATCTGGGTCCTCATTTTACCCACCTCGGAAGGATGGAAGGCTAAGTCAACCTTGAGCCTGGTGAGATGAACTGCCAAATTGCAGGCAGCAGCAAGTCAGCAGAATTAGCCTGCAGTACTGCACTCTAACCACTGTGCCACAATGGGGCAAAACTCACTTACTGCTTAGCAATAAAAATGTTGAGCTCAATTGTGGTCATAAGCTGAGGACTACCTATATTGGATCAGGAGAATTTAAAAAAAACCCTTTTCCAAAGGCTTCTCCATGCTAAATTGTCACTTCATAAAGTTCAGCAGGTTATCTTCCTTCTGCCTGCTAAGTTTTGGTCCTGGGCCCATCTCCAAGCAGCTGTCTGGACTCACCCATGTTGAGCGTAACGGTGATGATGTTCAGCGACATGGTGGAATCAGTGATGCTGCTAAAAGACGAAGACTGCAAGGAAAGGGAAGGATGAGATAAGAACGTGTGTGATTCCCTAATCAGAACTGACAGGTGGGGTTTTGGGTCCCACCACTAGGGAAAGGATGGGGATAAAATGCCCTTTTAAGGCACTTCCTCCAAATGTATAGAAGCCCTAAGACTCGCAAAGTCGTTTGAATAACAACAGAATAACAGAATTGGAAGGGACCTTGGAGGTCTTCTAGTCCATCCCCTTGCTCAAGCCTATCCTATTTCAGACAAATGGCTGTCCAAACTTTTCTTAAAAACCTCCAGTGCTGGAAGCACCCACAACCGCTGGAGGTAAGTCGTTCCACTGGTTAATTGTTCTCCCTGTCAGGAAATTTCTCCTTAATTCTAGGTTCTTTCTTTGATTAATCTCCATCCATTGCTTCTTGACCTGCCTTCAGGTGCTTTGGAAAATAGGTTGAGCCCCTCTTCCTGGTAGCAGCTCCTCAAAATTTTGGAAGACTGCTATCATGCCTTCCATGGAGGACCTGTATACTGCACAAAAAAAGGGCTGTGAAAATATCTACAGACCCCTCACATCCCGGACATAAAGTGTTTCAACTCCTACCCTCAAAACGACACTATGGAGCACTGCACACCAGAACAACTAGACACAAGGACAGTTTTCCCCCGAACGCCATCACTCTTCTAAAACAAATAATTCCCTCAACATTGTCCAACTATTGACAAGATCTGCACTACTATTACTATTAATATTCTCCTCACACCTTATCACCCATCCGCTCCCACTTGTGACTGTATGACTGTAACTTTGTCGCTTGTATCCTTAATGACAAATTCCTTGTGCATCCAATCACACTTGGCCAATAAAGTATTCTATTCTATTCTATTCTATTCTATTCTATTCTATGTTCTATTCTATGTTCTATTCTATTCTCTATTCTATTCTATTCTATTATTCTATTCTATTCTATTTTTATTGTATCCTATGACTATTATTAAGTGTGGTACCTGATGATTCTTGACTCTTGACGAATGTATCTTTTCTTTTATGTACACTGAGAGCATTTGCACCAAAGACAAATTCCTTGTGTGTCCAATCACACTTGGCCAATAAAGAATTCTATTCTATTCTATTCTATTCTATTCTCTATTCTATTCCATCCCATCCCATTCCATCCTATCCTATACTTCTATCTTTTCACTAGGTTAGCCATATCCAATTCCTGCATCTGTTCCTTGTATGTTTTAGCCTCCAGTCCCCTAAACATCTCTGTTGCTCTTCTCTGCACTCTTTCTAAGATCTCTGTATCTTTTTTTATAATATAGTGACTAAAACTGGGTGCAATATTCCAAGTGTGGCCTTACCAAGGCCTTATAAAGCAGTACTCACACTTCACGTGATCTTATTTCTACCCCCTCTGTCTGTGGCACTGCCTCATCCCCAACCGCCCAGTCAGGCCTCTCACCCTCTCAATTCGGGCTACTTTCTGTTTCCTCCGACGGCGTTTGTGTCTCCTCATAAGGCGCGAGGCGCTGCTTTGTTCTGTAGAGCTGCTGAACCTACAAGATGAGCAGCAGAGGAAGAATCAGGAGTTTGCTTACCAGGAAGCAGTAACAAGGAGTAAGGAAGGGCATCACATTTGGGTTCTTGGATGAGAACTTAAAAGAATTATTCGGTGTAACACCCCCACCCACCCCTTTACAAAATAGGATAATTTCTGATACCATCCTTGACTCTGTTACAAAATAATGAGCACACAAGGGACAGGAAAGGAGAAAGGGAAAGAGGAAAGAGAAAGAGAAAGGAAGGATGGGAAGAGAGCAAGGAACGAAAAAAGGAAAGAGGGGAAGGAAGAAGAAAGGAGAATGGAGGGAGGAGGGAGGGAGGGACAAGAGGGAGGGAGGAGGGGAGGGAGGGAGGGAGGAGGAAGGAAGGAAGGAAGGAAGGAAGGAAGGAAGGAAGGAAGGAAGGAAGGAAGGAAGGAAGGAAGGAAGATATGAGAGTAAGGGTGTTCTGACCCAGGCTTTGTAAACCGTAATTATGCACAAACGTAATTTTAAAACAAAACCTATTTTATTGCAATGCTGGGAATTGTTTTCATTCCCAGCCAGAATTAATCTCAAACAGTCCCCCAAGATAAGCACACACCTTTCAGTTCTGTGAAGTGCTGCCAAAAACAGAAGTATCAAATTAACTAGAAAAGAAACCAACCAAAGTACAAAAAGACCCAACCGAAGTACGAAGAGCTTCAACGAGGACTCTGAACCGATTTTTTTTTTTTAATTACATTTATATGCCGCCCTTCTCCGAAGACTCAGGGCAGCTTACAATTTTTGGAGCACAACCCAATGTGCTCAGCAATAGCCTTCATTCCATTGTATATGCCTGCTTATTACTAAGCGGCATTTTTACAAGGTCAGCTAATTGCCCCCAACAATCTTGGGTCCTCAGTTTACCTACCCCGAGAGGATGGAAGGCTGAGTCAACCTTGAGCCTGGTGGGATTCGAGCCTACAGTAATTGTAGACAGCTGGATCTTAAGAGCAGGCATTTAACAGCCTGAGCCACCAAAGCTCTTGAACTAGTTTGCTTCCTGCAAAGGTTTCATCATCTTGGCCTGACTATTATCCCTTATGGGAGGGGCAATCACCTTCCAGCCTTACTCCCGTTCTTGCTTTCTAGCAGCTCTGTGCACATGCACATTGAGAACAGGCTGGGTCCTCTGCCTCGCTGCTGCCAGACTCCGAAGGCAGCACCTCACTCCCAGATGGTCCTGGCCTCATCTCTGCATTGGACGCAGGACCCTCATGCGAGTCCTCTCCAGACTCCCTGACTGGTCCCCGTTCTTCCCCACTGTCCATTTCCGCTGCCGGCTGCACCGGCTGCCGGCGAACCACAACAGAGGGTCTCAGGGAAGTCCTGCCTTAGCAACTTAGCCACTACAGGTGCCCGCGACACGAGTTGGCCACGTCCATCATGGCCACACACACACACAGACCTCCAAGGTCAAACACAATCCTGATGCAGCCCTCAATGAAATCAAGTTTGACATCCCTGAGATAGATATTTAGACAGAAATATTCTATTCTGGCTCAGGAGTTCTGGGAGTTGAAGTCCACAAGTCTTCAAGTTGCCATGGTTGGAGACCCCTGATCTATAGCATCATTTACAAGAGCCATTTCACCTTCTTGCTCTCTCCTTACCTGCTGGTGGAATCATCCTCATCGGAATCGAAGAAGCTGGTCGTCTCCAGTTCACTACTCATCAGGGTGGAGGAGCTTTCATAGCCCCCCAGTTCCCGCCGCCGGTCTCCCTTGGTCATCCCATTCACCCTGGGGGCTGGAGGAAACAGAGACAGAGTCTTTTTCTTTGTGAAAAAAGTACTGTGTACAAATTAAATCAGCCCGTTTTGCTTATTCACTCTTTCTATTGCACCTTCTGTCTTGGGAGACGCAAGGCATCGCATGTTGGAATGGGATAACTTGCCGTGGCCAATTTGTCCTGGACGACTCACTCTGGCTGTCTTGCTGCATCCGACTCACAACAGCCAACGCGCCAAAGCCAACTTGCCATCGGACAATTCAATGTGAGGTAACTCCAGAGAGGGACAAGTAGAATCAAAGCTCACCTGAGCCTCAAAGACTTCTAATCTGAGAGGTTCAAACCTAGAGCAACACAAAGCCCACATTGACTTGCCCATGGCGAGTTGGCCACAGCGACTTGGCCAGGACAAGTTGGCCAGGGTGAGATGTTTGGTGTGAGTCAGCCATGGTGAGGTGTCCTAGACCAGGGGTGTCAAACTCAAGGCCCCTGGGCCAGATCTGGCCCATGGGTTGTTTAGATCTGGCCCATGGGGCCACCCTGGAAACAGCAAAGTACCAGCCAGTGGTGGATTCAAAAGGTTTTACCATCGGTTCAGGGGCATGGCTTGGTGGGTGCATTTTGCAGGCGTGCACACACTTTGTGTGTGTGTGCACACTTTGCGTGCATGCACGAAACACACCCTTTGCGTAGGTGCAGAGGCATTTCAAATCACCTTCTGCAAGCCTACACTCTCCCGGTCGCTTCAGCAGCTGCCGCGCGGTACTCTGCTATGCCACGCAAAGCAGCTGCGCTTCAAAAGCAGAGGATAAAGGTGAGTATGGGAGCCCGGGCAGGTGGGTGGGCCCAACAGCAGAATGGCGGAGAGAACCAGTTCGGTCGCCGCGGCTTATCGCCGCTACGGGCTCGGCAGAACCAGGCCAAACCGGTAGAATACCACCACTGGTACCAGCCCGCAGTGCCTCTGGCAGGAAAAATGGAGCTCTTGAGGGCCGCACGCAGCCCTCCCAAGCTCCATTTTCGCTGGCAGGGTGCTAACAAATCAAACTAATAGCGAAAGTGGTATTTGATCACACAAGTGACATCGAGCTGGCCACACCCACTCTGGTCAAGCCCCTTCCCCAGGTCGAACACAACCCTGATTGGGCCCTCAATGAAATTGAGTTTGGCATCCCTGTCCTAGACCACTGCACATGGCCCGCTGAGGTTGGGGGAGCCTTCTCTATTTTAATTCCAAAATAAGAATCCCATGAGCAGATGAGGCTCAGAGGGTGTGTGTGTGTGTGTGTGTGTGTGACCCAAAGTCACCACATCTCTCCTGGCACTGCCTGATGAACGCAAGCACGCATTTACCCTGTAAGCCCCAGGAAAAATGCGTGGCTTTTAAGGAGATCCAAGCCGGTCTGAAAACATATTCTATTTCTTCTTCTAATATTTATTGGATTGATAAGGCCATCCAAATCAAAGAACTCAACCCTGGGTAAACATAGGATGACAACCAATTAAAAAAATAAAATAAACCAAAACAGAACCATAGATGGCTAAAAACATTAGACCGTGTATCAATATGAAACACGGTAACAAACAACGACTCAAAGGCTGAATTCACCCGGTTCCCAAACTCACCAACTGCATTTTAGCTTATCAACTGGGGGCAATCCAGCCTCAGGGACGAACTGAATAAACGAGGACTTAGCAGAAGGAAACATGTTGTGCGAACACAGCCACAGTTTTCATTTCAAAGGGGAAATCCTCACCGTGCTCGGGACCCTCCTTCCTGCGTGGCCGTTCCCTCTGAACGGACACCACGGAGTCTGTCTCCGTCTCATTGTCCAGGTTCTCTCGGCTTCCCCCGCTATTTGGGCTGCAAGACAAAAACGTATTATTTCAGTAGGGAGTAAAACCAGGGGTGGGCTTCAAAAAATTTTAGCAAAGGGTTCTCTGCCCAGTTGCTGGGTGGGCGTGGCCATGGTGGGCATGGCCTAGTCAGCCTCCTGCACCACAGCCGTTGTTTTTGTGAGACTTGCCTTCCTGAACTTGCGGGAGGCCCGTTTTCGCCCTTCCCGAGCCTCCACACGCAGCCTGCACTTACCTGCATCCAAGACCAGCCACGCGGGGACTCCTGGGAGGGGAGGGGAAGGTGGGCAGGGCCAACCAGGAGTGGGATTTGGGTGTCAACTGATAAAATATTTCTCTGGAGTTGCCAGCAGAAAGGGAGGGGGGAGCAGTGTAGCAGCTTGCAAAAACGCAACTACATTCCATAAATGTGTCATGCCCTTGGTAGAGTCAGACTCTGAGGGAGAGGAGGAACAGCCAGCAGGGAGTGGAGGTGTGGCTCCAGAGGTTGTAGAGGAGGCTGGGGAAGGGCAGAGGCCGTCTGGGCAGTCAGAGGAAGAACCAGGCCCATCCCCTCTGCATCCTAGGACACACACTCCTAGGACACAACACACTCCATTCCACTCCTAGGAACGGAGAAGGCAACAACTTGGCTTGCGAGAGAGGAGGTGGCCATGATCCTCCTCATTGGTTGCAGCTGGGGAGACGAGTATATAAGAGAGATGGTTAAAACACAGGTTGCCAGAAGCAAAGCCTGTTTTATTTTGGTCTGAAGTTATCTTGGTTGGTGTCCTTCCAACAGACTGTGCCTTGTTATCTCCTTGAAGTTGGTAAATACTTCTCCTGTTCCGTTGTGGAAATTTCATCATTGTAGTTTGTTTGGTTTTTTATTTCACCTCTATCTGCTCATTAAGTTTGGACTGTATTGCTTTCTTTTGAAGACTATTTTTGAGTACGTTTTATCTCCAACTGAGTATTATTGAATAGTGGGGCCAAGTTGGAGGCATTAAAGGACATTTATTTACGTTTTGGATTTTGTTATGTTTGTGTTACACTCTGGGTCATCACAAAATGTTTTCATAGATAGTTTCTAGGCTACCGAAGTTTCTGCCGTGCAAAATTCTAACTGGAGAGTATGATTGATGACTCTTGGCTATGGATGTGTCCCATTGGAGAATATGAATTATGATACACCCAGGGTGTGGGGGAAAACCAGGGTCAAGGGTGACAATGAATTATGGGTCTCATAGTCGGCTATACCCAGGCAGCACCGACATGTTTACTCCTAATAAATCTTCTTTAAGTTTTGGAATTTCAGCTAGAGACTCATGATTTAAATGGGAGTAACTGCCGGAGCCCTGGCATTGGGGGTTCTCCGAACTTCAAAGAATCTTAGCTAGGGGCTCTCCCGAACCCCTGTGAACCCCTCAGCAGCCCACCTCTGAGTAAAACCCCAGCAAATGGATGGCTCTGTTCTGGGCAAGCTGCCCTCCAGAAGTCCTGTTGGCCGACTCAGCCATGCAGCAAATATGCAAACCACTCTGGACCACTCCACTTCACGCTGCACCAGCGGGGATGACACACCCATCTTCCCCACCCTCGTGTTCAAAAGGAAACGAATCATAATACAGACAGGTAGTCCTCGACTTACGACCACAATGGAGCCCAGAAATTTCCATTGCTAACTGAGGCAGCCATTAAGTGCGTTTTGCCCCATTCCTTGTTAACTGAAACACTGCAGTTTGTTAAGTTAGTAACACACGGTTTGTTGAGTGAAGCTTCCCCATGGACTTTGCTGGTCAGAAGGTGATCCCCATGATCCCGGGACACGGCAACCGTCATAACTGTGAGTCAAGTTGCCGCGTGTCTGAATTTTGATCACGGGACCATGGGGATGCTGCAACAGTCATAAGGATGAAAAACAGTTGTAAGATTGTAGCTTTGAACAGTCACTAAACGAATGGTTGTTAAGTCAAGGATTACTTATAAGGCCACTGATTCAACGGTCCAGCATATTTTGCTCCAAGATTTTCAGTATATTTAAAATCTGGTGTCAGTTCTGGTATCCAATGAAAAAAAACCTTTTGGGTTGGTAATAAATCCATACAGATCAGAGGTCTCCAACCTTGGAAACCTTAAGACTTGTGGACTTCAACTCCCAGAATTCCTCCACCAGTCATGTTAGCTCAGGAATTCTGGGAGTTGAAGTCCACACGTCTGAAACTTGCCAAGTTTGAAGACCCTTCGATCTAAAACATAACAACTTTCTGCGCACTCCAGAGCTTCTCCTTGCATTCACTGCTACTTGACTCACTGAAACGAAGGAGGCCTGGAATCTCCGATGCCGCCAGTTCGCTCGATGGAGGGTGGCAGTTCCGGCTGACTTTCGGCACAGACGGATCCAGCATCCGAATGAGATCCCTCAGCGGACACCAGCTGGAAGGAGAAAGGTTTACAGAAGATAAGTCAACTGGGAGAGATAAGGAAAAAAATTTCCTCGAAGAAGAAACAAGGCAAGGTTCTTGGAAAGTATCACTGATAATACAGATGATGTTACGTCGTTGGGTAATGAAACGTCTGCAAGGAAACAACCAAGCTCAGAGAGCACTAAAGGACCCCACAGTCCTCATTCTCCTTCTCAAGGGATTTGTGATGCCTCCCATCCTTGCAGGGCGGTGAGACGGCAATAACATCTAACGTAGCACAGTACTTAAAACAAAACGATTCGGTTGGAATCTGCATACGTGGGACTGATTGGGATAGACTGCAAGGGCGACTCCGAAATATAACGCTGTCATATTTTATCTATACCTTAAATTATTGTACATTATTACAACTTCATTTTAGATTGTATTTTATTATTACTTCATCTAAATCGTATTTTATTTTGATTCCATTTTACATTGCATTTTATCAAATTCCATTTTGAATTGTTTTTATCAAATTTTAGCAACAATTTATTGCTGGAACTTTGCACTTGGATATGGCCCAAGGGCTAATCAATGAAGACATATATATATATATATACTCCTTCTTCTCTTCTTTTTCCTCCTCCTCCCCTCTTCTAGCACTAATGATGTTACCTAGTTGGTTCAGGAAACAACCAAGCTCAGCACCAAGGACCCCACAGTGCTCATCCTCCTCCTTCTCCTCCTCTTCCTCCTTCCCTTCCTCCCTCCTCCTTCCTCCCAGCCCTGATGATGTTACCTAGTTGAGTCATGGAACATCTGCAAGGAAACAACCAAGCTCACAGAGCACCGAGGACCTCACATTTCAACCCTGAGCTACAAATATTCTCTTTTATAAATAACAGAAATGAATAAAATACCTGGAGGGGAAATTACCTCTCCTTCTACATTCCTGCTCAAGCTCTATTTAAAAAAAAATCATCCATGGCATGGATACCCACTAAGCCCCATGAAGGAGCACCAAGCAATCAATCCCAAGCAGGGTGGATTTAATTCCCCGATGCCTTCTTACCCTCTTATGCTTTCCCCACCGCCACGTTGCAATGAAGAAGTTTCGACCCCCAAAGAGACTCTGGCCTCCCTTTCAGGCTCTGCACTTTTACAACGCTTTGGTGTGTCGCTTCTCAGTTTGCACGGGCTTAAAATCTGGCCTTCTTCAAAGCACCGTGCAATCAAACCCTAACGGTTCTTTTGTTAAAAAGTCACTCACCAACAAGAAAACATTCATAGGGCGAGCAAGGTTTAACTGCAGAAAGTTTAAGGGCCGGTTGTGTCTCGGGAACTTCCTATTCCCCCTGGTTTTACAACACACACACACACCCAAAGGCTTTGTACAACTGCTAAGTCATCACTAATCAATGATTCATGGTGGAGGGAAAGGGGGGAGGAGGGGAGGGGAGGGAAGGGAGGGGAGGATCTAAGGGCCTCAAGATTGTAAAAGGAGCGAGGACAGCGAGAAAAAGCACAGGCAGTCTTCGACATACGACCACAGTTGAGCTCAAGGCTTCTGTTGCTAAGGGAGACGGTGGTTAACTGAGCTCTGCCCCCATCTTACGGCCTCCCCTGCCCCAGTCGTTAAGTGAATCGCTGCCCTTGTTACATTAGCAATGCGGTTCTTAAGCGAATCTGGATTCCCCACTGACTTTGCTTGTCCGAAGGTCGCGTAAGGGGACTGCATGACTCCCGGGAAACTGCAGCCGTCATAAATAGGAGTCAGTTGCCGAGCCTTTGATCACGTGACCCTGGAGATGCCGTAATGGTTGCAAGGGCGAAAAGCGATCCTAGGTCCCTTTTCTCAGTGATATTGTAACTTCGAACGGTCACTAAATGAACTGATGTACGTCGAGGAGTACCTGCAGAGGTACTCCTCACCTTTACAACCGTAACAGAGACTGGACTGTCCGTCATAAGTTGGGTGCAGCTGTGAAGCGAGCCGTCACATGACCAAACCTGACTTTATGATCGTTTTTACTGCAGTCGTTAAGCAAATCGCGTGGACGTTAAGCAAATCCAGCTTCCTCACTTGATGTTTTTATTTCGGAAACCAGTTGGGAATGTCACAAATCATGATGACGTGACTGCAGGATGCTGCCACCTCTGGTGAATGTGACTCATGCTCTTTCAATGTGTCCAAATTGTAAAGACATGGCCTTTGTTGGGACAGTCATAAGTGTTGAGGACAGGCCATTGTAACTTTGATGTTAAATTTAGACAGGAAAAATAACCAAAGCTACAAGTACAGATCAAGTGAAACTTGGTTCAAAAACAGTGACTGTGAGAGGGACCTTGAAGTCCCAATGGGCGATCAATTAAACATGAGCCAGCCGTGTGCAGCAGCAGCCAAAAAAGCTAATACAATCCTCGGTTGTCTAAACAGGCATAGAATCAAGATCACATGAGGTATTAGTACCACTTTATAAAGCGTTAGTAAGGCCACACCTGGAATACCGCAACCAGTTTTGGTCAGCACATTACAAAAAAAGATGTTGAGACTTTGGAAAAAGTGCATAGAAGAGCAGCTAAGATTATTATGGGCCGGGAGACAAAACATATGAAGAATGGTTGCAGGATTTGCGTTTGGCTAGTCTAGAGAAAAGAAGTACTGGGGGGACATGATAGCAGTCTTCCAGTATTTGAGGAGCTGCCACAAGGAGGAGAGGGTTAATCTATTCTCCAAAGCACCTGTTCTGACCCACGCCCTTTTCCGACAAATCAAACACAATTCAAAAAGAACAGAAACCTTGTAATGCTTTTATAAAATAATTAGCTGTGATAAGCACAAGCCTTGCCAAACTGAGTGAGACTTGCCAAAAGATAACAGACAAGAAATAATGTGCAATACAAGAATCTTCAAATACTGGAATGTCCACGAGGCTGGAGTTTCAAAACGTCTTTGCCGTCTGCAAAGTATGTTCGTTCACAGTTGGCTTTTATCTTCTTGAAGGAGGGGCCATTACCTTGCAGCCTTACTCCCGAGTCGCCCATGCTGTTGTAACTGTTCTTTCCTCCGAGCAATCCGGCGCGCATGTGTACTTGGCACAGGCTCCTCGGGAACCTCCTCATCGCTGCTGCCAGCCCCCACAATCTCTGAAGGCAGCAGTCCACCCCCTAATGGTCCTGGCCCCTCATCTGAGTCCTCGCTCTCCTCAGCAGTCTGCACCTGCCTGCCGGCTAACCACAACAGCACCAGAAGGCAAGTCAAGAAGCAGTGGAGGGAAACTAATCAAGAAGAGAAGCAACCTGGACTTAAGTAGAAACTTTCAAACAGCGAGGACAATTAACCAGTGGAACAGCTTCCCTCCAGAAGTTGAACCTCATCACTGGAGGTTTTTAAGAAGAGACTGGACAGTCACTTGTCTGAGATGGTATACAGCAGCTGTGGGCAAACTACGGCCCGGGGGCCGGATCCGGCCCGTTCGGCTGTTCTATCCGGCCCGCGGAGCCGAAAGAGTGGAGGGTTCTCTTGCTCTCCCAGAAGGCTACGTGAAGTAATCTAACTTTGAATTTATATTAGTTCACACAAACACTCCATCCATGCTTTTGTTCCGGCCCTCCGGTCCAGTTTAAGAACCCATTGTGGCCCTCGAGTCAAAAGTTTGCCCACCCCTGGTATAGGGTTTCCTGCTTGAGCAGGGGGTTGGATTAGAAGACCTCCAAGGTCCCTTCCAACTCCATTCATTTCCTAAATGAATGGTTCTTAAGGACTGCATTCATTCTCTTCACAATATTCAACAAATCAATCCACCAACTTGCTTGACGTCAATTCCAGCTACAGGTAGACTTACAACCATCCATTTAGTGACTATGGAAGTTAAAACAGCACCCAAAAAAGTGACTTATGACCAGCTTTCACAATTACGATAGTTGCAGCATCATTTCCCATGGTCATGTGATCAAGATTTTTGGCACTTGGCAACTGGCATGTATTTATCACAAGTGCAGTGTTCTGGGGTCATGTGATCACCAATTGTCTCCTTCCCAGTTGGTGCTAACAAGCGAAGTCAATGGGGAAGTCCAAATAGTTCAATAACTGCCCAATTCACTTAGCAACTGCAGGGAATCTTCACAACAGCTTAACAACTGTGGCCAAAATGGGTCGTAAAATGGGGCAAACTCACTTAACAACTGTCTATGGAGATTCTCAGTCATCCGGGTCATGGTTGTCCCAAAGGTGTTTTTTCAAGGGGCAACTGGACTCTTGAAGCTGAAGAAGGTTCTTGGATGAGAAGCAAAACCACTTCAAAGAAAAAACAGGAAAGTCCAGTTGCCTCTTGAAAAAAAGCACCTTTGGGTCTCTCAGCAACTGCCTTGCTTAGCAGCAGAAATGTGGGATTCAGTTCTGGTCGTTAAGTCGAGGACTACCTTTAATCCCTGACTGCTTCTTGGGGCTGTCTGGATAGACTTGGCAGAATTCCCAATTCCAGACTTGCCACTTCCTCTAACGCTGGTGTTGCTGTTTTAATGCAGCTTCTGACTGCTGCAATTCACCCAATTCCCAGAGCTGCCCAGTCGTTTGCTGAGAGAGGCGGCTATAGAAATCAAATAAATATACAGAATAACTAAATCAAGAGCTAACTGTCATTCTCTTCTCTAGTGAACTTTGAGCTAGCAATCTGGATTCCAAGAAGAAGGGTTTTTTTAAAAATGGTTTTCTGGCTTTGGTCTATCAGGAGTGGACCCAAGCAGGAAAGGTGATCCCCAGCCAGTTACAGACAGTCCTTGATTTACAACAGTTCGTTTCCTGACTGTTCTAAGTTACGACGGTGCTGAAAAAAGGGGACTTATGACCATTTTTCACACTTATGGCAGTTTGCAGCATTCCCCACCGTCACGTGATTTGCATTCAAATGCTTGACAACTGGTTCATGTTTATGACGGTTGAGGTGCTGTGATCCCCTTCTGTGATCTTCTGACAAGCAAAGCCAACCAGATTCGCTTAACAACGGTGTTACCAATGTAACGACTGCAGCGATTCACGTAACAACTGTGGCAAAAAAAGGTCGTAAAGTGGGGCACAACTCACTTGAAAAATTTCTCACTTAGAGCAACGTAAATGTTGGGCTCAATTGTGGTCGTAAGTCGAGGACTACTACCTGTAATTTCAAATCAGCAGATACCACCAAATCAAGCAGCAGACAAGCCTGTGTTTGGATATGGTGAGACAGAGCAGCCTTTTCCTCCTTTCGAAGGACATTTAAGCCAGTTGTGGAACCAGGAAACCACCCAAAGTTTATCTTCCCCACAACCCATAATGCCACTTGCGCCTCCTTCTAATTCAGCCAACTTCCAGCCTCCTACTGCTGTCACTGGGTTGGATTTAACTTCAAACAAACAAGGTTAAGCAACCAGCCCCACATGATGCTGCATTTGGGCAACCTGCAGAGTCAGTCAAACACTGGACAGGTAAACAGAGGTGATGATTCTTTTGTGCCTAAGGCAAAGGTGTGCTACTAGGCTGTTTTCTTCCTTTCTTTCCAAGACAAGGAACAAAGGGGGAAAAAACGGCACATACTATTATGATAGCACTAGCTGGATACCCGTGCTTCGCTACGAAACTATGTGGTCGGGCTTAGTTTTTGGAGAGGAAAATAAGGGGGGAAAAATTCTCCCTCTGCCTACCAGCATCCATCAGCATTCATCTGGCTAGCATCCTGTCAGTGTGTGAGAGAGTTGAGGGCTGTTTGGAAACTGAAACAGTACTTGCTGTGTGAGCAAGGAGACAGGGCGTGGCTTAGCTCAACTGTTCCGTACTAAAGCTGCTTGCTGCTGTGAAAGTAAAACTGAAACTGAACCTCCTCTCCTCTGCTTGTGTTTTGCATCTGGAAGAGATTTCTTTTCAGGTGGGGAGGGGGAGTAGAACTCCTTAGCATCAGGGCGTGTTAATAACAATATAGGAGATACTAATGCTCTGATGGTCATTTTGAAAAATCCTTTCTTAGTGAGCCCCTAGAAGCCAAGAGGAACATACATGCCAAATTTCAAGTTTGTAGGCTTTACGGTTCTGGAGATTTTGTGATGATGCGTGAGGGGTATTTTGCTTTTATATATATAGATAACACATTATAGGTAGTCCTTGACTTACAACCTTTTGCTTAATGACTGAATTTACAACAGCACTGAAAAAAGGGACTTATGACCATTTTTCACACTTGCTACCATTACAGCCTCTCCATGATCAAAATTTCAGCTGCTTATTAGCAAATGGCTCAAATTTACGACAGGTGCAGTACCCCGGGGTCATGTGATCCCCTTGTGAGACCTTCCGACCAGCGAAGTCAACGGGGAAGCCAGATTCACTTAACAACCGTGCTACTAACTTAGGAACGCCAGCGATTCACTTAACAGCGGTGGCGAGAAGGGTCATAAAATGGGCCCAAACTCACTTCTAAAGAATTATCTCGCTTAGCAAGAGAAATTTTGGGTTCAACTGTGGTCGTACGTCGAGAACTACCTACATGATGTTGTAAGAAGCCCAGTGAAATGGCCCCACCCCCATCTATTCTCTTGGCTCCCGAGTCCCAGCTGATCGGCTGGGTTTTCTTTTGTTGCCCTGCACAGGAGAACAGAGCTGGAAAGCAGGTTAGTGGGGTGGGGAGGTAATGGGATTTTGCAGTATCCTTCCCCCAGGAGTGGGGAGGGAATGGGGATTTTGTAGTATCCTTCCCCTGCCACACCCACCAAGCCACGCCCACCACGCCACGCCCACAGAACCAGTAGTAAAAAATTTTGAATCCCACCACTGGATCAGAGTATGAGAAGGCTACTTACCCACGACACCACTCGCCCGTTGAAGCAAGGAAGCTTTGCATTATCATCTGAAATTTCTTCTTTCACGACCCTGTTTTTTAAAAAGAGAGAAAGCAAAATGAAATGATATTGAGCACAGTGTCAGGATTCCAGCAGTTATCCCAATTAAATCATTAGTCTCCAGCCAACTTCCCAAAACTTCAAAGGATTTATTGGAAGTCAACATGTCGGCATGACTTGGGCGTAGCCAACCCTGAGACATATAATTCACTGTCACCCTTAATCCTGCTTTTCCCCCCACCCCTCTGGGTGTATCATAATTCATATTCTCCAACCGAAACACGTCCATAGCCAAGAGTCATCAATCATGCTCTCCAATTACATTTTTGCACGGTAGAAGCTTCAGTCATTTAATCAGTCACTGAAGAAAATATGAATGGAATATATTTTCGATTCCACACTGCTGCCTGCTCTTTGAAACACCCCCCTTCTTTCGGTTGGCAACTATAAAACACATGTAGAAAATGTTTTATGAATTGACACACAGTATTACTAGGGCCTTCAGAATTGAAATATCCTGTGAATAACACTATGGATACATTCTATAGATAATTCTTTTTTTTAAATATATTTTTATTAAGCATTTTCCAACAGTTTATAACACATAAACACTTTTTACAATGTTACAGCATCGTCAACATTCATATTCACATATTAGTTACAGTATTCCTTTTGTTTCTATTATCTAACCAGGTGTACCAGGCGTCTCAGACCAAGTAATATTCTGATTCACCTCTACCTTTTAATTCTAGAGTAAGCCTGTCCATCTCCGCGCAGTCCACAATTTTTTATCCCTGTCCCCTCAAGTGGTATATTCTCCTATTTCCAGTACTGTGAGTATACAATTCTAGCCACAGTTGTTACATGTAAGATGATACATTTGTCTTTTTTAGTATATTCTCCTCTTATTATTCCCAATTAAAAAAGGTTCTGGTCTAAATTCAATTTTTTGTTATTTCTTCTAACCACTTTTTAATTCTACTACAATATCTCTTGGCTTCCGGGCATGTCCACCACATGTGGAAAAAGGTACCCTGATTACTTTTACATTTCCAACATTTTGGGCTTCTAGCTGGGAACATCCTTGCCAATCTAGTGGGGTGATAGGTGCCATCGATAAAACAATTTGTATATATTTTCTTTATATGCTGCTGATAATGGTAATTTATAGTTCCCCCACATTTTTCCCAATATTCTAAATACCCAAAGTTTTTTGCCCAGACTATCATCGTTTCTTTAATAATTTCTCCTTCCATTTTAAAATGCAAAAGAAAGTTATATATTTTGGTCATCATCTTCCCTTCCATCCACTGTATTATTTAATCCAGTTGTTGCTGATCCTTATAAAAGCCGTGTTCCTATAGATGATTCTTAACAGGAAGGATGCATAAATACAGAGGGATTGTATTCTTCAGGGCGTGTTGAGACTTTGGAGAAAGTGCAGAGAAGAGCAATTAAGATGATTAAAAACCTGGAGACTAAAATATAGGAAGAGCATAGGAAGAAGGCTGCAGCAATTGGGTAGGGCTAGTTTAGAGAAAAGGGGCAGGTGGGTGGAGCGGGACATTATAGCGGGATTCCAGTCTTTGAGAGGCTGCCACAAAGAAGAGAGAACAATGGATGGAAGCTAATCAAGGACAGAAGCAAGATGGAATTAAGGAGAAACTTCCTAACAGTGAGAACTATTAACCAGTGGAACAACTGGCCTACAGAAGTTATGGGTGCTCCATCACTGGAAGTTTTTAAGAAAATCCCTTTCCAGCTCAATTCTGACTCTCTCTCTCAACATAGCTGACATATTCTACGGTGCCTACAATATCCTTCAACATATAAAGAAAGACTTCATGCTGATTAAGAGAAAATGCTGTCGACATGGCCCAATACTTTTTTTTTAATGACATTTATATGCCGCCCTTCTCCGGAGACTCAGGGTGGCTTACAATTTTTGGGATACAACCCAGTGTGCTCAGCAATAGCCTTCATTCCATTGTATATGCCTGCTTATTACTATGCGGCATTTTTACAAAGTCAGCTAATTGCCCCCAACAATCTTGGGTCCTCAATTTACCTACCCCGAGAGGATGGAAGGCTGAGTCAACCTTGAGCCTGGTGGGATTCGAGCCTACAGCAGTTGTAGGCAGCTGGAACTTAAGTGCAGGCAATTAACAGCCTGAGCCACCAAGGCCCTTCACTTGGCAAATGTCATTTAGTTTCAGTCTCCTTTATTTTACATACTTCTTCATGTGCTATGTTTTCATGACCTATTTTATACCCATTTTTATTTGAATTTGTAAGCCCTTCTGACTCGAATAAAGAAAACAAGTTTTTTCTATTTCATTTTAGATTACTAATCCCTAGAGGCGGAAAAGTAAAGGCGTTTTCAAGACAAACTCAGTGTTTAGGGGCCATTTATGAATTATTGTTGGTAGCATTACTGGAGTGTTGTTGTTTTAATTGTCTTTTTCGGGAACATTTTTCACCTCGCCTAGGATTCTCTTGGGTAATCACACCTACTTATCTTCTGAAATCCATCAAGGTCAGAAAGGCGCTACAGCCAGCTAACCAGGGTGGATAAAAATAGATGATTTTTTTTTTAATTTTTTTTTTTTAAATCGGATTTTTCTTTATTTAAATCAGATTTTTTTTATTTTTATCAAATTTATTTTAATAAACTGCTTTTGGAGTAAAAATAAAGATAGTTTTCTATTTAAGATACATTAATAATTTAGTTTATTCAGTATGAAATGCAGCTTAGCACGAGGCTGTATATTCTGCAATATTGGGACTGTCAGTGAGGAGGAGCTGCTGCGAAACAGAGATGACAGTGGCTCTTTAAATATTATGGTTTAAATTGAGTTGATTTAAATCAAGCCTTTTTATTAAAGATTTAAATCATGATTTAAATCAAATCCACCATGCAGCTAACACATATAGACAGAAAGGAAAAGAGATAAACTGAAAATAATACTAATTAAAAATGCATTAGCTATCCCTAGTTGAGCGAATCCAGTCTGCCCCATACAAAACTGTCCAGCCTCAAGGGGTTACAGAAGGGGTCTTTGTTCCTCCCCAGAGACAGCAGGCCCTGAAAGGTCAGAGGAGAAGCAGCTGACAATTGAGGAGGGTCTCCATCAGCTTCCTTGCCTCCATCTAACCCCCCGCCACACACACACACACACCGCAACCCACTTCAGCTTTTGTTAAGGAAGACTGTCAAATTGGGCCCGGCTCTGACTTCAACAGCAGGCAATTCCACCCGCTGCCAAAACGGAGTTTTGAGGCTTGGAGGAATGTGCTTTGCAAGCAGAAAAAGCTCATTCCTGCGAAAACCTCAACTCGGCAAGAGGGCAAGGAAGGAGGAGGGAAAGACGGCGGCGGCGGCAGGCCGTGGGCATTTTTCTCCTCCTGCACACCTAGGAGGGAAAAAAGGATCCCCACCAAATAGCTACCGAACCACAACACCGTCATCCCCCAAATGATCGCCAATCTAGTGGCAACGGAAATACGTGGCTCACGGCAAAGCTAGCTCGGCATTTTTTTTAACTTTGCCTGTACAGCAGGGGTGTCAAACTCAAGGCCCACGGGGTGCTTAAATCTGGCCTGTGGGGGCCGGCCGGGAAATATCAAAGGACTGGGCCCCGCAATGCCTCTGCTGGCCAAAACAGGCAGTGGAGGGACCGTGTGTGCCTCCCGCTCCCCCCGCCCCACACGGCCCAGTTTCGGCTTCCCCAGCCTCCAGCAGCAACTCTGCCGGCCAAAATCGGGTCGCATGGAGGCCCTGCGAGGCTACTGTGCGGCCCGTTTTTGGCTGGCAGAGTGCTGCACGAGGCCGAAAATGGGGCACGGGGGGGAAGAGTACAGGGTGCTGCAGAAGGCGTCCGCCCCATCTCTCCCCGTGGCTCCCAATCCCTCCCCCCCGCTGTCCCGCAGAGAATTACAATGCTGATCTGGCCCTCGAAGAAATCCAGTTTGACACCCCTGCAGTACGGGACAGATGTCAACTTGCTTAGAGGTAATCCTCGACTTACAACCGTTTTTTAAGTGACCATTCAAAGTTACAACGGCAATGAAGGACGTGATTTGTGGTTAGTTTTCACGCTTATGGCCCTTGTAGCATCCCCGCGGTCATGGGATCAAAATTCAGACGCTTGGCAACGGACTCGCATTTATGACGGTGGCAGCGTCCTGGGGTCATGTGATCATCCCGTTGCGGCTTTCTGACAAGGTAAGTCACTTGGCTTTATAGGTTAGCTGGTGCTAACCTATAAAGCCCTTCATGGCTTGGGTCCGGGGTACTTGCAGGACTGCCTCCTACCAGCATCGAGGTCCAATCGCCCAGTACGCTCCCACAGGCAGGCCCTCCCAGGGGTGCCGTCGGCCAATGTCGGTTGGTGGTCCCCCAGGGGAGGGCCTTCTCTGTGGGGGTGCCCACCCTGTGGAACCAGCTGCCCCTGGGGTTGCGGTTGGCCCCTGACCTATGTTCCTTCCGCTGCGATCTAAAGACCTGGCTATTTTTACAGGCCAGCCTGGATTGAGAGGGATTGGGGATTTTAATGGGGTATTTTAGTATTTTATTATACATTTGGATTGGATAATATTTTTTATCTATGTTGTATATATATCTTTGTGTGAGCCGCCCCGAGTCCTCCCCGGAGATGGGGCAGCATATAAATCAAATATTATAATAATAATAATAATAATAATAATAATAATAATAAGAAGAAGAAGAAGAAGAAGAAGAAGAAGAAGAAGAAGAAGTAGTACTAGTAGTAGTAGTAGTAGTAGTTAACTGTCTTGCATAGCAATAAAAAATTGGGCTCCCTCGTGGATGTAAATCCAAGGACTACCTGTATTTACACAGACCACACCTGGGGAAGCCAGGAACTCAGGTAGGATGTGAGGCACAGTTAATTCTTAAGATGAGACCCTAGAAGGGTATGCCAAAGCTGTAGGAGAGACTGTGAGGTTGGAAAAAAAACAACAACCAGAAAGGAAAGCTACAACAAATAACCATTTCCAGGCTGCCACGAAAGCGACGTGGATGTATCCAACTCAACTCAAAGGAAATTTTACCCTGTTTCAGACCAGATGATGTGGGGAGTTTCTGGCAAGGAAAAACTCCTCATTCAGCTCACAAAGGCAGATATCCAAACAAACACCCATGAAAGAGCTGGTTCCCATTTAACATCATGCACTCTTCGGTTGCATTTGTAGACAAATCAGACAACACAGCCAAGGGCTGTTTGGTTTGCAATAAAATGTACTCTGGATGAAAAAACAAAAAATCCTGTTTCATACTCTTCTTTCATAAGAAGAGCCACCAGTCGGTTTAAACTCACGTTGGGGGGAGGGGGCTTGGTGTTCTCTGAGGTCGATTATATTCTTGCAGACATTTCATTACCCAACTCAGCAACAACATCATAAGGAAGGGGGCTTTGCTCTCTGTTTATATGCACTCCTTGCTAGCACTGATGATGTAACCTAGTTAGGTAATGAAACGTCTGCAAGAAAACAACCAAGCTCAGAGAATACCAAGGACCCTCAGTTCAACACTGAGTTACAAATATTCTCCTTTATCAAAACGGTTGTTTCTCAACAGTTTTTTTCATTTGCTCTCTGTTTATATGCACTCCTTGCTAGCACTGATTAGGTTATCTAGTTGGGCAATGAAACGTTTCCAAGAAAACAACCAGGCTCAGAGAGCACCAAGAATCCCTCAGCTATAAATATTCTCCTTTATCAAAACCTTTGTTTCTCAACCCGTTTTTCACTCACGGCCCCTTCCATCTTCGTTTTTCTCCTGTGCCTCTTCTGTCCCGGTGCCATGCCCAGATAAGGACAAGGGACAATAGCCAGTGCATTTTCTAGCGTTAACAAGACAGTATCTTTATATATAAAAGCAAAATACCACTCACGCATCATCATCAAAATCTCCAGGACTGTAAAGCCTACAAACTTGAAATTTGGCACGTATGTTCCTCTTGGCTTCTAGGTGCTCACTAAGAAAGGATTTTTCGAATGACCATCAGAGCATTAATATTTCGTATATTGTTATTATTAACACGCTCTGATGCTAAGGAGTTCTACTCCCCCTCCCCACCTGAAAAGAAATCTGTTCCAAATGCAAAACACAAGCAGAGGAGAGGAGTTTCAGTTTCAGTTTTACTTTCACAGCACCAAGCAGCTTTAGTACAGAACAGTTGAGTTAAGCCACACCCAGGCTCCTTGCTGTCTTCTCACTCACACAACAAGTACTATTTCAGTTTCCAAACAGCCCTCAACTCTCTCACACACTGACAGGACACTAGCCAGATGAATACTGATGGACGCTGGTAGGCAGAGGCACAATTTTTCCCCCTTATTTTCCTCCCAAAAAACTAAGCCTGATCGCACGGATATCAAGCTAGTTTGCAATATAATATACTTTGCTTTTCTGTGCTGCCCCTGGTTACATTTTTTTTTTCAACCAAGGGATCCCTTAAAATATCATAAGGCCACTGTGGAGCGGAGGGGGGCAGATGGCCTCCAGTTGAGAGCTACAGAAAGTCCTCGACTTATGATCACCATTTCAGCCCAACATTTCCACTGCTAAGCAACAGTTATTAAATGAGTGTTGCCCCCATTATATGACCTTTCTTCTCACAGTTGTTCAGTGAATCATTCAGTTGTTAAGTTAGTCCAAAAGTCTCTAAACTTGGCAACTTTAAGACTTGTGGACTTCAACTCCCAGAATTGCCCCAGCCAGCATGACTAACTGAGGAATTCTGGGAGTTGAAATCCACAAATCTTAAAAAGTTGCCAAGCTTGGAGACATCTGAGTTAGTAACACAGCTGTTACGTGAGTCAACTCCCGTTGACTTTGCTGGTCAGAAGGTCACAAAAGGAGATCACATGACCCCGGACAGTGCAACCATGATAATATGATCCAATTGTCAAGCATCTGAATGTTGATCATGTGACCACAGGGATGTTGCAACGGTCATGTGAAAAATGGTTAGAAATTGGTTTTTTCAATGCTGTTGTAACTATTGCGATTCGCCGGCAGCCTGTGCAGACGGCAGCGGAATCAGACAGTGGGGAAGAATGGGGACCAGTCCGGGAGTCTGGAGAGGACTCGGACGAGGGTCCTGTGTCAGATGCAGAGATGGGGCCACGACCATCTGGGAGTTGTGTGCTGATTCCAGAGCATCCAGAGACTGGCAGCAGCAGGGCAGAGGAACAAGAGGAGCCTGTTCCAGTGCATGTGTATGTAGAGCTGCTAGAAGGTGAGAGCAGCTGAGACAAAAGGGCTGACTCAGGAGTAAGGCTGCCCCTCCCTTAAGGTATAAAGGACAGGCAAAGGTGACGAAACCTTTGCAGGAAGCAAAGTCGTTTGTTCTGTTCGGATTAAACCTTGAAGCTCTATGTGGACGTTGTACTTCAGTTGTTTTTTATAGTTCATTTGGCACTTTTGGTGTTGGCAGCAATTCAAAGGAGAGGAAGGTGGGTGCTTATCTTGAGGGACTGTTTGGGACTCATTACAGGCTGGGAATGAATATAATTCCCAGCGTTGAAATAAAACAAGAGTTGTTTTAACTAAGCATGTGCTTAATTATGGTCTTGGAAGCCTTGGTCAGAACAGTAACATGTGAATGGCCACTAAATGAATGACCGTAAGTCAAGGACTACTTGTACTTCAAGCTGCTAAAAAACTGACATTTATCTGACTTCAGATAAGCCCATTTCCTGCAGGCTGGGCCAACATGCTAGTTAGTCAAGGGAGCTTAGATAGTTTGACCTTCAGGGTTTTGCACTTACCAGACAATCGTAGCAAACCATCTCATAGCCTGCTTGCTTATTTTGTCCTTGCTTGTTCTACAAACATGAGCAATTGTGTTTTGTGGAATGTAAGTAAAGGATTAATTAAGCACCGTGTGAGAAGGAAGGAATGTGGGGCGGGAAGCTTAGGAACTTGGGACAGAGAGGAGGCAGAAAAAGAAGACACGAAGAACATTAATTGGTAAAAGAAAGCACCGCAAAACATAAAATTGGCACAAATATTGTGTGGGGGAGTTAATTGGCAGCCCTGATAAAGCAGGAAACTCTCATTCTCGAAAGAAACATATGGTTTTGTTGACGTTCTAACTAGCAGCAACTTTCATCCCCACACCAGTTGTTCACAGAGCGTTGTTAAATACAGCTTTGGCTTTGTTCATAATCAGCCCTTCTTCATCTGAGTGGGAGAATAACAAAACATTATAACCAAAACCATCCCTTTCTCGCCAGAAACTCCACCATCAGGAGAAAAACCAATATAAACAGAGATAAACACAATCTCTCGCTTTATCTTTTTGGCCGGATGAGATTTGCATTATAAATATTTATTTATCACCCAAGTAAACTCAGGAGAAATTAAGTCACTACCAGCTCCTGGGGTTTTTCAGATTGTATTATGCTCTTTACTTTTAAATCTCAGGGACTTTTGAAGGTCCTGCTGTTATTATCAACTTTTGCAAACTGTAGCAAGGGTTTTTTTTACGCAGAACAATTGTCTTGAGTTTTTTTAATTGTCTGATGGGAAAGACACACAGTTTAATTATTAAAAGGCTTAGAGGGATGTGGGTTGAAAACATAGTTATCAAAACAGAAAATAAGGTGAGAGAAAAAGAAACAAGACAATCAATGAAAGCTAATAGAATAGAATAGAATAGAATAGAATGGAATGGAATGGAATGGAATGGAATAACAGAACAGAACAGAACACAACACAACGAGTTGGAAGGGACCTTGGAGGTCTTCTAGTCCAGCCCCCTGCTTAGCCAGGAAACCCTATAGCATTTCAGACAAATGATTGCCCAATCTCTTTTAAGTCCTCAATTTACGAACATTCATTTAGTGACCATTCAAAGTTATGACACTGAAAAAAGTGACTTACAACTCCCATGGTTACACGATCAAAATTCAGATGCTTGCCAACTGGCTCATATTTATGACGGTTGCAATATCTCATGTGATCATCTTTTACGACCGTCTGATGAGCAAAGTCAATGAGGAAGCCAGATTCACTTAATAACCACATTACTAACTTAACAACTGCAGGGTTCACTTAACAACAATGACAAGAAAGGTCATAAAATGGGCCAAAACTCACTTACCTATCTTGCTTAGGAATGGAAATTTTGTGCTCAATTGTGGTTGCAAGTTGAAGACTATCTATATTTCAAAAGTTAACTGATAAAGTTATATCTTTTAGGCCATAAGATCATGCAGACTCATAAAAACACATCATTCTCCAAAATCCATTAAAAGCGTATCAACTTATCCAAACCACAATGCTGATTTACGATTTCTATAAAACTTGCAAATTTCATTGTCAAAAGATTCTAGCTCTCTGCTACAATCTTTAATAAGTTCCATTTCTTATCCTTTCTCTCTCTCTCCCAAATAAACACAGATTCTATTATTTCCCAACAGTCATTTTCTTTAAAAATATGAGAGGATAGGACAAACTGAATCGAAAGTATGGATCGAAAAGTATGTTGGGGAATAGAACTGAAATTTAATAGTTTAATAGATTGTCAGATGCTTGCACTGCATGGGAATTAAAACGACTTAAATCAATTGCCCCTTTCCTCACTAGGCTGTCTGTAATGTCTGTAATGTCTCAGACAAAAGATGATATTGTCTCACTTTTAGAAATAAAGGCATTTCTGATCCACACGGTATGGATACAAAGGAAATTTAGACAGATTCTTAGTTACACCATTTCTGCTCCAGGTGTTTTGCATATTAGATGATGCTTCCCGAGTTTATATTTTACTCTTGTTCTGCAAGTTATGAAGTCGGTCCCAGCCTATTTGAAATTGCACTGTGTTTCCTGGCTTCCAATATTTCATCAAGCGTTACCCTCATACTTCAAAAGCCTTTGAGTGCTAGACACTCGGTCATAAATTTTGCATCCAATTCCACGCATTGGACTTGTTTATACTTGCACTGATTACATGGTTAGCCTAGAAGTGCTACCGAAAAGAAAGAACCAGGGTCAACGTGCAGTGTTTTTAAATAAGGCCTGAGTTCTCATCCAAGCTTTGATGATATCAAAGTATATCAACCGTTGGCCAATTACAGAGGACTTTTTGATCCATATAGTAAAGAACCAAAAAATATAAATGGAAATTATGAAGAGATGCTGGGCTTGGAAGCAAAAATGGGCTGCATTCAGAAGTTGTGGGTGCTCCATCACTGGAGGCTTTTAAGAAGAGACAGGACAGCCATTTGTCTGAAATGGTTCTGCTTGAGTAGGAGGCTGGGCTAGAAGACCTCTAAGATCCCTTTTAACTATCTATATATATATATATATATATATATATATATATATATATATATATATATATGTGAAATACCACTCACGCATCATCACAAAATCTCCAGAACTGTAAAACCTACAAACTTGAAATTTGGCATGTAAGTTCCTCTTGGCTTCTAGGTGCTCACTAAGAAAGGATTTTTCGAAATGACCATCAGCAGTATTTCATATACTATTATTAACACGCTCTGATGCTAAGGAGTTCTACTCCCCCTCCCCACCTGAAAACAAATCTGTTCCAAATGGAAAACACAAGCAAAGGAGAGGAGTTTTAGTTGCACAGTACCAAGCAGCTTTAGTACAGAACAGTTGAGCTAAGCCACACCCAGGCTCCTTGCTGTCTCCTTGCTCACACAGCAAATACTGTTCCAGTTTCCAAACAGCCCTCAACTCTCTCACACACTGACAGGACGCTAGCCAGATGAATACCGATGGATGCTGGTAGGCAGAGGCAGAATTTCCCCCCCTTATTTTCCTCCCCAAAAACTAAGCCCAATCACCTAGTTTTGTCATGAAGCACAGGTATCCAGCTAGTTCTATTATATAGTTGGAAGACTACCATAAAATCAAAACAATGGCTCCAACCATGACAATAGTGAACCAGCTTCATATTATTGCCAAGAAAAGAGCATGGAGGTGTCCACACAATTACCCAGAGTTGAATGTCACCTAAATCAGCCACATTTTATAAAATGCAGATCCCAAACCATTACTGATCACTGCCCTCAGCTTACAGCCTTCACTTCAGATGGTTCTTCATCAAATATGAAAAGTAAGCTAAGATTAACAGTTATTATTTATTCATTGGAGGTATATACCATACCACAATCTAGCCACTTGTTATCAGCCGAGAGGACCAGACCTTGCAGATGGCTGCACTTTCTGCTATCGACACACATTTTCTATAGAAAATCACAAATCTCCCTAATCCAAGAAACCGTCAAGAGTGATTTGTCTGAATGGTATAGGGGGTTTCCTGCCTGAGCAAAGGGTTGGACTAGAAGACCTCCAAGGTCCCTTTCCAACTCTGGTATTCTGCATTCTATTAATTATCCCAAAGATGCTTTTCCCAAAAAAGGCAACTGGACTTTCTTGGGGTTTTTTTTTCTTGGATGAGAAGTGAACAGTTTTTAAAGAAAAAAAAAACCCAAGGAAGTCCAGTTGCCTTTTTTGGGAAAAGCACCTGGGGAGACAGCCATGCCCTGGATGATTGACAATCTCCAATAGACATCAAGAGCAAGTAGGTGTAGTTTGCACCAAAAATTATGATTGAGAATCTCCACAGATATCAAAAGCAACTAACCGTAAGGTAAAAGTTTCCCTTGCACCTACGTGCTAGTCATTTCCAGCTCCTGGGGACAGTGCTAATCTCCGTTACAAAGCCTAAGAGCCGCCGCTGTCCGAAGACGTCTCCGTGGTCATGTGGCCGGAATTACCTTCCCACCAAAGTGATCCCTATTTTTCTACCTGCATTTTTTACATGCTTTCGAACTGCTAGGTTGGCAGAAGCTGGGACAAGTAACAGGAGCTCACTCCGTTACGCAGTGCTAGGGATTCGAACCACTGACCTTTCTAATCGATAAGCTCAGCGTCTTAGCCACTGAGTTTGCAACAAAAATTCCAAAGACAGTCCATTTTTTTTCTTCCTTTAAGGGCCATTTGCTAGAAATATAAAACAGACCTTAATATTTTTTTTTCTTAAAAAAAAAAAAACCACCAGACATAGGAGTTAGCCAGAGAAATCTTTCTGTTTCCCTGTTTCTCTATCTGAAGCGTGTGTTGTTGTTTTTTTGCATTAATTTAAACTAAAAGGAACAGACAGAAACAGAAGGTCTGTTGACCAGACAAAGGTGGCCCAATTACAAATTTCATCTACCCAGCAGAAGCTGAAGGGACCGGACCCCTCATTATTTCTCTAGGACCTCTTCAGACTGAAGCATGTCTAGGCCCACATCTACAGACAATGAAACAATGGCTCTTCAGACTTTTCTACTTAAATGGAAACATCCCCACCCCACCCCCGCCCCGTATTTTTGCAGAAGGTCAAAAGAACTGGTAGAGAATGTAGAAAGCTTTCACGTGAAAGATGCAATCCTTAAGCTAAACATGGTTTGGGGATGGTGTGAGGCCTTAAATAATGTTCCAGCAAAAAAGGCTATTTCCCATCCTGAGGAACAGGTGCTCAGCTTTGATACAACCGCCATTTGGAAGATCCTGAGGAAAATCAACACACAAAAGGCTGTGGGGTCCTGATAATAATATTTTTCAGACTATAAGATGCACTTTTTTCACCCCCACAAAAAAAGCAGGTGGAAATGTCTGTGCATCTTATGGGCTGAATATGGGCCAGTTTTTGGCCTCCCAAGCCCTTTGCATCCCATTTTTGGCTTCCCCGACGGTGGGGATGGCAAAAACAGGACCCCCAGAGGCCTCTGGAAGCCAAAAACAGGCCCATTTTTGGCCTGCAGAGTGCTTCTGGACACCAGGGAGGGCAAAAACAGGACTCACAGAGGCAAAAAACTATTTTTTTTCTTGTTTTTCTCCTGTAAACCTATGGTGCAACTTATGGTCCAGTGCATCTTATAGTCTGAAAAACACAGTACTTTAAGGAGTGTGCTGACCAGCTGGCCCCTATTCATACTGACATCTTTAATCTTTAATTGCATGAGACCATGGTTCCATCATGCTTGAAAACTGCCATTACTGTGCCAGTCCCCCCAAAAATCTATAATTATATGCCTTAATGATTACCGTCCAGTTGCACTCACTTCCATTACGATGAAGTGTTTTGAGTAAAAGACTATATTTTTTCATGCCTTTCCCCCTACACTTCACTCATTACGGTTTGCTTATTGGAATGAACCGCTCTATAGATGATGTCCTTTCTGGTTTGCTTCATCTTAGCTTGGGGCACCTGGACGAGAGAATTCCCCTGTGCGAATGCTGTTCGTTGATTTCAGTTTGGTGTTCAACACAATTGCTCCTCAGCATTTGGTGAACAAATTGGGCCCATTAGGGTTTAATACCCCATTCTTTAAGATGAAAGAAACAATGGAATCTACAAAATCAACTGCAACCACTGCAACCAATTTTATGTGGAATAAACATCACGTCGATTAAAAACCAGGAGCCATGAACACCAATTGGCAGCCAAACACCATGATCCCAAACTCCTCTACCCACATCGACACCAAACAGCACCAGTCCGATTGGAGCAACACAAAAATCATCGGCCACACTTGTGAGTTCAGCAAAGCCTGGCACTCCACAAGCCATCCCATCAACAGACACACTGACCCACAATCAGCCTATGAACCCCTCAGAATCCAAATCAACCATATAGCCCAGCAGTCGCCAACCAGTGGGCCGTGGGCCACTGGTGGGCCGTAAGAAAATTTTGGTGGGCTGCAGAGAAATCTCGTCCCCCACAGCACCCCCCACAAAGCAATTAATCCAGGCTGTGCAGAAACACAAGGCTGCACAGCCCACATGGCCCGTGAGAACCCTCCCCGCCCACTCACTCCTTACCCAGCAAACTTGCCTGCTAAATTGCTATTTTTCCTTTTTCTGACTATCATCTGTTCTGCTGTGCCGGGAGATTTAGATTAGCTAGGAATCAGGAAATGGATGGATTTCTTGCTTTCTAGCTAGTCTTTAGCTCTTCGGCTCTGCTTTTAAGCACAGCCAAACCTCCCTTAAGACTGAAGCTTATTCAGTGCCGACTCACGGCAAGCAAATTTGAGACTGAGCTAGCCAATGGCAGATAGATAGATCACTAAATGATTCTGTGAGCAACTCAATCTGCCTGCCTGCTTGTCCTGATTTTGGGTAAAAGTTGCTCTTTTTTATAAAAAATTCAATATTTACATACATGGTGTGTTGTGGGTTAATTTTGTGAGTTTGCTTGCAAGCAAATTTTACATGACAGACTGAGCTCCGATGGCAAATAGATAGATCCCTGAGTGATTCTATGAGCAACTCAATCTGCCTGCCTGCTTTGCCTGATTTTGGGTAACAGTTGCTCTTTTTTTATAAAAAAATTCAATATTTATATAAATATTTATATTTACATACAAGCCATGCCCAGCCAGTCACATGACCACCAAGCCACACCCACAAATTAGGCCATGCCCACAGAACCAGTTAGTGGTCCCTGGGATTTAAAATTATGAGTTTGGTGGTCCCTGAGGTCCAAAAGGTTGGCGACCCCTGCTCTAGCCCAACCCCCTGCTTAAGCAGGAGATCTTACATTCAGAAACCAACCCACAAGCTTGGAGAACAAACCTTCACCCTCGCTTCTTTATGCAACTGGATTACTTGATTTCCTTATTGGTAGGCCCCAGGGTGTGCAAGTTGGAAGAGAAGTTTCCAACTCCATCTCCTTGAGTACAGGTTCCCCACAGGGCTGTGCCTTGGGCCTGTTAACTGTTCACCTGGATGACCCACGACAGCTGTGCCAAGTCTGCTACGAAGCATATTGTGGTGTATGCGGATGACACGGCAGCGGTGGGTCTTATCCAGGATGACAATGAAGATTCTTATAGGGAAGAGATGAAGGCGTTGGTGGAGTGGTGCAATAAAAATCACCTGGTTTTGAATGTTAATAAAACAAAGGAAATCATTGTTGATTTTAGAAAGAGCCGACGTAGACATACTCCACTCAGTATCAAGGCTGCAGCTATGTAGGTGGTCAACAGTACTAGATATCTGGGGATGCAGATAACTAACAATCTGTTGTGGTTCGCTGGCAGCAGGTGCAGATGGCAGAGGTCTCTGATAGCGAGGACTCGGATGAGGGGCCTGCATGTGATGCAGGGATGGGGCCAAGACTGTCGGAGAGTGGGGTGCTGCCTTCGGAGCATGTGGAGTCTGGCAGCAGTGACGCAGAGGACCCCGGGGAACCTGTGCTGAGTGCGCATGCATGCAGGGCTGCTTGAAGGAAAGAGCAGCTGAAGCAGCAAGGGCGACTCAGGAGTAAGGTTGGAAGGTGATGGCCCCTCCCATAAGGGATAAAAACCAGGCCTCGGGGATGTGTTCTTTGCAGGAAGCAAAGAAGTTGTTTAGACTCATAGTCCTTGTTGAAGACCTACTTACTCCTGTTTTTTAAACTTCTGTCAGTGGATATTTAATCAGTAATTAGTCTTCTGTTCTTGGCAGCCTTCTGCAACCTTGAAAGGGTTTAAATGTTTCTTGGCTGGGAATGCACTGAATTCCCAGCGCCGCATTAAAAAAGGTTTGCTTTTATACACATTTTGTGTTTGTTTAATTTGAACAAGGCTTGGGTCAGAACACAATCTGAACTAGCCTCTCCACATGTCATCCTTAGTGAAGCATGCAAAGCAGCACCTGCATTTCCTGCATTGTCGGATGAGGGAAGCACCTCTTTCTCCTTCTGTCCTGGCCACTTTTTTACAGAGGCACGATGGAGAGGCGTTTTAACCATTTAGCAGCTTCTTCTTTCCAAAGTTTTACTGAACGAGGACTGGCCCCCTTTGAAATTCCAAATCGTAACCATTTCGCCCAAAGTCAATAACTTGACTATTGACTTAGAAGCATCCTCTTTCCAAAAAAAGAAAAACAAAATCCCACCAAAGGAACAACAATGTGAATTGTGAAAGCTTGAGCATCAAAACTGGCAGGCTGTGAGAGAGAACTCTTATGCCAAATACACACACACGCACACATCCTGACACACTAACCTGCTTGGAGATTTGCCACTCCAAATCTAGGCACTCAAGAGAACACGGTATTGTAATTCAGCATGTGCACAAAGAAGGCTTTTAAGAGTATAAAAAGTCCCAACTTAAATGAAAGGGAAGCCATTTCTCTGTCCCTGCACAGGATAATCTGGAAAGCCAACAAGCCACTCATGTGAAATTAATTTCCCACATAGTCCTCGTCTTAAAACCATTTGCTCCATGGCTGTTCGAAGTTACAAAAAGGGACTGTTTTTCACACTTATGACCATTGCAAACATCCCCATGGTTGAGTGATCAAAATCCGGACGCTTGACAAGGGTATTGAGATCTTGAGATTTTGCTTTTCCCCCGTGTATGTTTTGGATTGGTATGAATGAGTTTCTTGTTTTTATATTGTATAGAAATTGTTTTTATCCTTTTGTACGCCGCCACGAGTTCCCCTTTGGGGGAAGTGAGGCGGGATATAAATCTAATAAATAATAATAATAAAAAAGGGGCATGCATTTACAACAGTTGCAGTGTTGCAGGGTTGGTGACCTTCGGACAAAGTCAGTGGGGAAGCCAGATTCACTTAACAACCATGTTACTAACTGAGCAACGGCAGTGATTCACTTAACAAGTGAGGCAAGAAAGATCATAAAATGGGGCAAAACTCACAATACACACGTGCACATACACACGTGCGTGCATGTGTGTGTGTGTGTGTGTGTGTGTATGAGAGCCAGTTTGGTGTGATGGATAGGATGGGATAGGATAGGGTAGGATAGGCAGGGAGGGGAGGGGAGAGGAGGGGAAAGGAGAGGAGAGGAGAGAGAAGATCTAGATGGACTTTAAACAATATGATATTAAAGGAAAAAGTCTTCAAACAGAAAATTGAGAGGGAATTAGTTTTCTTTTTTAAAGAAAACAAAAAAGAGGCTACATCGTTACAGAATCTCTGGGACATGATGAAGGCCTACCTACACAAGAGGTTTGATATAAAATATACAAAGAAAAATATAAAACAGAAGAAGACTTTTAAAACACTGGAAGATGACTACAAGAAACTGGAAAAAGAATTACAGAAATCTCTGCAAAAAAAAAGACATTAAAATTAAAATGGACATAATTAAACATAAAATGGGATTAATGGAAAAAGAGGAGCTAGCACAAAAGATTAAAAGTGCTAAACAGAATTATTTTGAAGATGCAAATAAACCAGGAAGATGGTTAGCTTATAAACTGAGAAAGGAAAGAGAATCAAGAAGGATTAGCCACTTAATAGATGAAGAAGGACATGTCTGCTATGGAAGTGAAGAGAAGAAAAGAATCATACAAGACTATTATGGAAAATTGTACTATCAAGAGAATATTCAAGAAGAAAAAATTAAACAATATTTACAGAAAGCAAAATTACCACAGATACCCAAAGACATCCAAATAAAGTTAGAAGGCAATTTAACAATGATGGAATTAACAGAAGCTTTAAAGGAACAAAATACAGGGAAAGCGCCAGATCCAGATGGATTGCCAACGGAATTTTATAAGACCTTTCAGGAAGTGTTGAATCTTCAATTATTAGAAGTCATGAATGAAGTTACGTTAAAGAAGAGAATACCCAAGACACGGTCAGAAGCATATATCACACTTATACCAAAGGAAGATACAGATCCACAGCAAGTTAAAAACTATAGACCTATTTCCCTATTAAATTCAGACTATAAAATTTTTGCTTCAATTTTGGCAGAAAAGTTGAAAAGATATTTAAATAATTTTATCCACATTGATCAAAATGGATTTCTGCCAAAGAGACAAATTAAAGATAATATGAGAATAATCCTGGATACTTTGGAATATTATGAGGCAAATCCTGAAAAGCAAATGGCTTTGATATTCCTAGATGCTCAAAAAGCCTTTGATAATGTGAGTTGACATTTTATGTTATTGCAACTGGTACAAATGGGCTTTGGTAAAAATTTTATTCAAGCCATTGAAACGATATATTATAAACAAACCACAAAGGTCATGATAAATGGAGAATTGACAGAGTCTATAGATATAAGAAAAGGGACTAGACAAGGTTGTCCACTGTCGCCTCTGCTGTTTGTGTTAACACTAGAAGTGTTGAATAGGAATATTAGAGAAGACAAAGAAATAAAAGGAATGAAAATTAAAAAGGAAGAGTATAAATTGCAAGCTTTTGCAGATGACCTGGTATTTATATTAGAGGATCCATTGGAAACAGCACCCAAATTAATAGAAAGGATAGAAGAGTATGGAAAGGTAGCAGGCTTGAAAATTAATAAGGATAAAACAAAGATATTAACAAAGAATATGTTAGCAAGACGAAAGAAAGAGTTGGAAGAAGTCTTAGAAATTCAGGTCACGAATAAGGTTAAATACTTAGGGATACATGTTACATCACTAAAACAGCATAATTATCTTAAACTCAAACAGCAGATTGCGACAGACTTGGCAAAATGGGAAAATTTACAATTATCAATGATTGGGAGAATATCAACAATTAAGATGTATTGCCTAGAATTTGGTATTTATTCCAGACAATTCCAATTAGATTAGGGAAAGAGTTTTTTGAAGATCTAAATAAAATTGTGTTGAAATATATTTGGCAGGGCAAGAAAGCGAGAATAAAACTTAAACTGTTACAAGATGCAAGAATAAGAAGAGGATTCGCTTTGCCCAACTGGGAACTGTATTATCAGGTGGCAAATTTGATGTGGATAAAGTAATGGATAACATTAAGAAACAGTAAACATTAAGGAACAGTAGACTATTGACTCTAGAAGGGCATGACCTGCTGTTGGGATGGCATGCTTTTCTTTGGTATAAGGGAACCAAAACACAATGGTACTTCAGAAGACACTATATTCGAGAGGCTTTGTTTTTAAATTGGGAGAAGATAAAGTAACATTACTTAAAAATTCCATTATGGATATCTACTATTGAAGCCTTTTCCTATCAAATAATATATAAAAAGGAACAAACAGATATGGTGAGATATTAAATGAAAAGGGTGAACTTAAATCTATGCAAGCACTGAGGAACAAGGTATAAAAAACAATTGGTTTTCATATTTGCAAATACAATCTAGATTTCAGGAAGATATTAAATTAGAAGGTGTTTATGATAAGTTGACTGAGATAAAATTTTGATAGGTACTGATGAAAATGTAATTAAAAAACTTTATGGACATTTATTAGAATTCAAATTGGAGGAGGAGCAAGTTAAAGAAACGATGATTGCTTGGGGGGGGGAAATTTTGGATATGGGATTGATTTAGAGAAATGGCAAAAATTATGGTCTCAAAATTATAAAATGACAATGTCAACTGATTATAAAGAAAATATGTATAAGATGCTTTACAGGTGGCACTTACCCCGGCAAATTGCAAGAATGTTTAAGAATAAATCAGATAAATGTTGGAAATGGCGAAACGGAGGGCCGTATCGGTACTCGGGAGTGCACCCCTGCTATTTGCGAGCAGTGGCGTGCTCCGACCCTCCTGTTTCTGCCCGCTCCCCTGGGGGTACGGGAGATCAGGTCCCTGGGCTCAGGTTGGTTTATGTCAACGCCTGGTCCATGGTAAATAAGGCTCCCCTCATCAATGAATTGATTGAGGAGGACGACGCAGACCTGGCTTGCATCACGGAGACCTGGTTGGGGCCAGAGGGAGGAGTCCCTTTGTGTGATTTATGCCCTCCAGATTTCTGGGTGCTACACCAACCTTGGGCCCAGGGTAGGGGCAGGGGAGCGGCGGTGGTTATTAGAGAGTCCCTTTCTCTGAGGGAGGTCACTGTCCCACAGATTGACGGGTGTGAGTCTCTCCTCATGAGGTTGGGCCCTGGGGGTCAGTTGGGTCTGTTGCTTGCATACCTTTCTTCCAGCTGCATGACAACGGCCCTGCCCAAGCTGCTCGGCATCCTCTCGGGAGTGGCGGTTGAGTTCCCCAAACTTATGGTTTTGGGGGATTTCAACCTTCCCTCTCTGGATGGGCATCGGGTATGGAGCGGGAGTTCATGGCTTCCATGACAGCTATGGACCTGACCCAAATAATTCAGGGCCCGACCCATGGGGGGGCACACACTTGACCTGGTTTTTATCTCCGGACAGTGGTATAATGATCTGGGTGGGGGAACACCAACTAGTCAACACTGTCATGGACCGATCATTTCCTCCTTCGGCTGGGCTTCCAGTACGTCATCCCATGCCACTGGGATACGGAACTGACTAGGTGGTTCCGTCCCAGGCACCTGATGGACCCAGAGGGGTTTCAAACAGCACTTGGGTTGTTTCCTGCCTCCCTTACCCACAGATCGGCCGAGGCCCTGGTGGACGCCTGGCAATGGGCTGCCTCAGAGGCTCTTGACCGGGTTGCCCCTTTGCAGCCCCTGACCTGATGCAGATCCCGATTAGCTCCTTGGTTTTCCACGGAGCTCCGGGAGATGAAGTGTCGGAGGAGGGTCCTAGAGAGCAGTTGGAGGTCCAGTCGTTCCAAATCTGACCGATCCCAGTTAAGATCCTTTACAATAACTTATCTGGCAGCGATGGGGGAACAACATATAGACTTTAAACCAGAGATATTCTTATTGGGAATTATACCGGAAATGTACAATAAAGAATTGAAATATTTGATTGTAAATGTGTTGACAGCGGCTAGGATTGTATTTGCTAAGAATTGGAAAAACAATAAAATACCTATGCAGGAGGAAGTTATTAAGAAAATTATGGACTGCTGAAATGAGTAGTACAAGACTTTTTGAAATTAGAGAACAAGAAGATAAACAATTTTACATAATATTTTAATTACATTTATATGCCGCCCTTCTCCAAAGACTCAGGGCGGCTTACAATTTTTGGGATACAACCCAGTGTGCTCAGCAATAGCCTTCATTCCATTGTATATGCCTGCTTATTACTAGCGGCATTTTTACAAAGTCAGCTTATTGCCCCCAACAATCTTGGGTCCTCAATTTACCTACCCGAGAGGATGGAAGGCTGAGTCAACCTTGAGCCTGGTGGGATTCGAGCCTACAGTAATTGTGAACAGCTGGATCTTAAGTGCAGGCATTTAACAGCCTGAGCCACCAAGGCCTTGATGTAAGGATTTGTTTTATCAATGGTTGGATGGAGTTGTTGAGAAGCGTGGTGGCCGTGGATTCGGTGTTCCTGGAGGAAACTGACTATCTGGACCATTACCAATGGGCTTCAGGCCCAGGTTGCACTGATGGCTGGTTGCACTGGTGGATGATCTCTGGAGGGCGCAGGGACAGAGGTTATTCCCTGTCCTGGTCCTGTTAGACCTCTCGGCTTTTGATACCATCAACCATGGTATCTTACTGTGACATTGAGGGTTGGGGGTGGGGGCACCATTTTACGGTGGTTCCCCTCCTACCTCTTGGGTCATATGCAGGTAGTGTTGGCAGGGGCAGAGATGGGCCGAGGCCCCTTTGTGGGGTGCCTCAGGGGTGGTTCTCTTGCCTCTTGTTCAACATCTACATGAAGCCGCTGGGTGAGATCATCCGTGGTTTTGGGGTGAGGTATCATCAATATGCTGATGATACCCAGCTTTTTATCTCCACCCCAACAAACCCAGTGATACCCTCGAAGTGATGTCCAGGTGCCTGGAGGCAGTACGGGTTTGGATGGGGAGGAACAGGCTCCAGCTCAACCCAGCTAAGACCAAGTGGCTGTATGTACCAGCATCTCGAGTTGGCCAGGACATTCCATCTAGCTATGGGGGGAGAGGTGTTGCCCCCCATAGATAGGGTTCGCAACTTGGGTGTCCTCCTGGATGCACAGCTCAGTTTAGAGGAGCAGGTGGGGGCCGTGGCCAGGGGAGCATTTGCCCAGGTTCACCTGGTCCGCCAGTTGCGTCCCTACCTGGACCGAGATGCCCTACATACGGTCACTCATGCTTCGTTGTCTCCCGTCTGGACTACTGCAATGCTCTGTACATGGGGCTGCCCTTGAGGACCACCCAGAGGCTTCAACTTGTCCAGAATGCAGCGTGGGTTGTGATGGGAGGATCCCGATACTCCCATGTTACACCCCACCTGCGTGAGCTGCACTGGTTACTGGTTGCCCTCGGGTGAGATTCAAGGTGCTGATGTTGACCTATAAAGCCCTTCATGGCATTGGACTGGGGTATTTGCAGGAGACCCTGCTGCCAATAACGATTTCCTGACGTCCCGTGTGCTCCCACCAGCAGGGCCTCCTCAAGGTGCTGTCAGCCAGACAATGTCAGCTGGCGGCTCCCAGGGGTAGGGCCTTCTCTGTGGGGGCACCCACCCTTTGGAACCAGCTGCCCCTGGAGCTCCAGGTGGCCTGACCTCTGATCTTTCCACCGTGGCGTAAAAACATGGCTGTTCCAACTTGCCTACCTGGACTGATGGGGGTGGAGGGTTTTTTAGTTGTAGTTTTAAATTTAAATAGATTATGAGATTCTTGGTTTAATAGTCTTTTAATTGTATTGTTTTGTTTTTAGTATTGTAAGCCGCCCTGAGTCCTCAAGGAGATAGGGCGGCATATAAATCTCATAAATCTCCTTAGGGGGGGTCACATGAACCCCTTTTATATCAATGGGGAAGCCAGATTCACTTAACAACCGTGTTACTAATTTAACAAGTGAAGTATTTCACTTAACAACTGTGGCAAGAATGGGCAAAAGTGTCTTGCTTTAGGCTCAGTTCTGATTTTAAGTTGCGGACTACCTGTGTTTACCCAAAACAGAGGCAGAAATAAAAAATATACAGACACAAATACCACCTTCATACGCTGTTGGCCTGGGGATGCACATTTCTCCCTCTCTGCATACAGTAAACTCACAGTGGTACAGATAAACCACAATTGAGCCTAGAATGGGGCAAAATTCACTGAACAGCTGTCTTGCTTAGCAATAGAAATTCCGGGCTGAACTGTGCTTGTAAATCAAGGACTATCTGTACGTGTTTCTACCTGTGTATCTTGAAAAATGATGTTAGGTGTGTATCAATTAAATAGCTGCAAATGAAAAAGTCCCAGGCTCAATCCTCAATCAGTGGAACAGTTTGCCTTCAGAAATTGTGGGTGCTCCATCGCTGGAGGTTTGTAAGAAGAGGATTGGACAGCCATTTGTCTGAAATCAGTGGTGGGATTCAAGTCAGTGGTTTTCTGAACTACTCAAAATATCCACTACCGGTTCTCCAGAACTGGTCAGAACCTGCTGAATACCACCTCCGTCTGAAATGGTGTAAGATCCCCTGCTTTAGCAGTGGGGTTGGGCTAGAAGACCTCCAAACTCCCTCCCAACTCTGTTATTCTGTTATTCTCTGTCTCCAAATAGGTCTGGAAAAGCAAACTACATTTTTAAGGCCAGCTGTCTCGGTGCTGCCAACCAGGTGATCAATTAAAGTGCTTAATTTAACCTCAGGAAAGGAAAGAGAACATGGTCAGGTTATTCAACATCTCTACCACCCTGGGGCTTCCCCAAAATGCCAAGACTGGCCAACCCAAAGGATTGCCACCCTTGTTCTTTTTTCCCAGCCAAGTACCATTCGGTTCCTTAACCGGCATTTATTTCAATTATGCTGGCTGAGGATAATGGTTTTAGCATCAACACATCTGGAAGGCACCAGACTGGGGAAGGCTGATCTACAGGTTTCTTTCCTCCAAGTTAAATTAATGAGGTAACTCCTGCCAAGAAATTACTCAGAAAAAAAATATTACAGTAATGGTTTTTTTTTTTAATTGTTCTTCCATTCAATCGGATCGAATTCTCGGAGACGGCATGGACAAACCCCTGAGGTTTTCTGAGCAAGATGTTTCAGAAGTGGTTTGCCATCCATTGCTTCCTTCCCAGGGCTGGGAGAAAGTGACTGGCCCAAGGACAGGATTAGAACTCATGGTCTCGGGTTCAAGACTGATATCTTTTATCTCTACACCAAACTGACACTCCACAGTAATGATTTATAGCAGGGGTGTCAAACTCAAAGCCTGGGGCCAGATCCAGCCATCAGGTTGTTTAGATCTGGCCCACGGGGCCACCCTGGAAACAGTGAAGGACCAACTTGCGGTGCCTCTGCCAGCGAAAACGGAGCTTGGGAGAGCTGCATGACTAATTGTGCCTTTTGTCTTGCAGGTGCCAACTCCATGGTAGGGGGGCCGCATGTCAGCCCTGGGTCATACAGGGCTGTCATTCTGGGGAGTTGGGTGAGCCGCGCTGTTTGCAGCCGTGCGGCTGACAACTGAGAGATGCCGTTTACACTGATGGGCGGGCGGAGCACGTCACAGGGTGCAATAGAAGGAGCAAGTATAAAAGGTGGAGGGGAGCACCGAGCAGGTAAGCCCTAACTATTTCTGCATTACATGCTGGTCAGTTAGTGCCGCAAGAACTACAGCAGAGATAAATGCCTCTTGAAAAGCAGGGTTCCTTGGTGGTTTATTTTCTGATTGTGGTAGCGGAACCTGACAGTCACAGCCGAAAACGGAGCTCAGGAGCCCATTTACGCTGGCAGAGCATTCAGGCCACCACAGACACCCCCGACACGAGTGACCACAAGCTGGCCATGCCCACCCTGGTCATGCCAGAGGTCAAACACAACCGTTGTTGATGCGACCCTCAATGAAATTGAGTTTGACACCCCTGGTTTATAGTATTCTAAAGTACCCAGTCATCCCCTGAGCCAGTGTTTTCCCATCTGTGGTCCTTTGTTACAGGGAATCCACAAAGGCTTTGAAAAAATATTATGATTTAAATCTTGAAATTAATTCTTAGGGGTCCACAAAAGGTTTTTACAAGAGGTCCGTGGTGAAAGAAATGGTTAAAACTACTCACCTAAGCAAAACAACAAATCAATAGCAGCTCTCTCACTTACAGTCCCAATGAAAGGACAAGATACAAGGATCCTCAAAGAGAAGTACGGATCATCTTCAACTTACAACGTACAACATTTACCGGCCGTTTCAGGTTACAACGGGAGTGAAAAACTGGCTTATGACCGATCCTTGCACTTGCGTCTGTTGCGGCATCCCCACTCACGTGATCAAAATTCCAACATTTGGTAATGTATTTGTTGCCACGCAATTGAGCCCAAAATCTCTGTCGCTAAGTGAGACAGTTGTTAAAGTGAGTTTTGCTCTGTTTTAGCCACTGTTGGTCAGTGAATCGCCGCAGTTTCTCACAAGTTCGTTAATCAATCGGGCTTCCCCATTGATTTTGCCAGTCTCAAGAGGTGATTGTGTGATTCCGGGTTACTGCAACCGTCATAAATACGAGTCAGTTGCCAAGCATCTGGATTTTAATCATGTGATCGTGGGGATGCTGCAACCGTCATGTGAAAAACAGTCATGAGTCACTTTTTTTCAATGCCCTTGTAACTGAATGGTCGCTAAACAAACTGTTGTAAGTCGAGGATTACCTGTACAATAGTTGTGTGATCTTTTGCATCTTCCCAGCTGACTTGACCAGCAAAGTAAAAGAGGGAAAGCTGGTGTCAACTCATAAAATATTTCTATGGTCTTTTTAGAGTTGCCAACAGAAAGGGAAGGGGGAGCAGTGGGCAGCTTGCATTCCATAAATGTTTTCAAAGATAGTAACTAGGTGACTGAAGTTTCTGCCGTGCAAAATTCTAACTGAAGAGTATGATTGATGACTCTTGGCTATGGATGTGTCCCATTGGAGAATATGTATTATGATACACCCAGGGTGTGGGGGAAAACCAGGGTCAAGGGTGACAATGAATGATGTGTCTCACAGTCAGCTACACCCAGTCAGCTGGCATGTTTACTCCTAATAAATCTTCTTTAAGTTTTGGAATTTCGGCTAGAGACTCATGATTTGAATGTATAGAGAAAATAGGTAGAAATTAGAGAAAGTACCGTGTTTCCCCGAAAATAAGACACTGTCTTATATTTTTTGGCTCCCAAAAACACACTAGGTCTTATTTTCAGGGTAGGTCTTATATATTTATGGTGCCAAATGGTGTGTGTGTGTAGGGGGGTGTTTCGCGGGTGCACGGTTGCTCCCTGAAAAGTCTTCCTGGAACTGGAGATTTGCACTAGGTCTTATTTTCGGGGTAGGTCTTATATTAGGGCAGGTTTAGAAAATAGTGCTAGGTCTTACTTTTGGGGTAGGTCTTATTTTCGGGGAAACACGGTAAGATAATGAAGGTTAATATTATATATATATCGAAAGTAAAGTCAATGACTACTTCAGCTTCAACCACAACAATACAAGAGCACACAACAGATACAAACTCAATGTAAACCGCTTCAAACTTGATTGCAGAAAGTACGACTTCAGCAACAATGCCCCACTCCTTTAACCTCAAAGTATCCATTACTGACCTCACCCCATTCCTAAGAGGTCTGTAAGGGGGTGTGCATAAGTGTACCATCCTTGTCCTATTGTCCCCATTTATTCATACCTATTTTCTATATTCTTACTTATGTTTATACTTATACCTATTATCTTGTAAGCGATTGATAAATCAAATAAAAAATAAATAAAAGAAGAAGAAGGAAGGAAGGAAGGAAGGAAGGAAGGAAGGAAGGAAGGGGGGAGGAAGGAGAATAGGGAAGGGGAAGGAAGGAGAGAAAAGAATGGATGGAATAGAGAAAAGAAGGGACAGAGTGGGAGGGAGGGAGGAGGAGAAAGAAGAACAGGGGAGGGGAAGGAAGGAAGGAAGGAAGGAAGGAAGGAAGGAAGGAAGGAAAGAAAAGAATGGAGGGAGGAGAGAAAAAGGGAGGGAGCAGGAGGAAGGAAGAAAAAGAAAGAACACCCATTCCTAAGAGGTCTGTAAGGGCGTGCATAGGTGAACCATTGTGCCTACCATCTCTGTCCTATTGTCCCCATTTATTCGTACCTATTTCCTGTATTCTTTACTCATGTTTATACTTTTACCTATTATCTTGTAAGCGATTGACAAATCAAATAAATAAATAATAAAAAATAAAAAATAAAGAGGTAGATAAATATAAATGTAGTAACTGAGTAATTGATAAAAATGTAATTAACATAAAAAGAAACCTAGATCAACTATTTTGGTTATACTATTAGTACGGTTATTATACCATTACTATTGCTATTAGTTTGTATGTTGAGATTTATTTCCAACATATGTTGGTCCTGCTTTATCTGTAAATAATGCTCTGCCAATGCACTGTTATTCAAAAATGTTTATGAATGAAAATTTATAAAAAAAATAATAATAAAAAGAAAAAAAAGAAAAGAAATAAAGCAGAGGTGAGGGAACAAGGGCTCTTTTACGACTGGTGGATTTAGACTCCCAGAATTCCTGAGCCAGCCATGGCATGGCTGGCTGGCTGGCTGAGGAATTCTGGGAGTTGAAGTCCACCAGTCGTAAAAGGGCCCTTGTTTCCCACCCGCTTTAAAGAATTGGGGTAGTATCATAACAGGTCGACACAAAACCCCCAGCTAATTCCTTTTTGAGAGGCATGACAGGCGCCAAACTAATCTAGTCTCCTTGTTCCTTGACTGAGCCTGTTGGCAGGCAAATGGGTGGAAGATGATGACGACGTCAGTACAGCTTTGCTCAAGGCAAGGCAAGTCAGGCCTGCCACTCAGCCAAATGTGCAACAAGGGAGAAATTAGCAAAGAAAACAAGTCGTATTGTACACCCGGGTCTCGACAGCCCAGAATGGCCCGGCAGCTCCCGGCCAACCGTCATCAGCAAACCCAAGTGCCAACTTGGAAACACCAACGGCTGGCAGGAGGAAGGACGGAGGGCATAATGCCAGCCACTCGCACCCAGCATTTGGGAAAAAAAACTGCAGCTGGTGAGGCAAGGGATCCAACCCTTTCGTTAGGAACCGTCTCTGCTAGGAGGACGGGGAGGAGAAGACAAAATATATTCTGGCACGGATTTCAAACCGATGGCGCACAATGCCAATAAATCAGCGGGTTATTTTATCCCCGTTAACGCAACTTGCCTTGCGCGAGAGATGGCTGCCAAAAAACGAGGCAGCCCTGGGAATCGGTTTCCTTTGCTTTGCTCCCAGACTGGTCCCATATTAAAAAGAGAAAGAGAGCCATGAACCCCTTGGAGGAAAAGGGGGGCTGATAATTAAGAGGCCTCCGTTGCCTTCTCAGAGTAGCAGTTGGGACTGCAACTTCCCGGCACTGGCTAAGGACAGCTTTTAATTCAACTGGGCTTGGGATTAAAAAGGACACACTAGTTCCAGTCAGGAGAAACCTGGATTAGGAAAGAAGCCTTCTCATTGCTGTATCTTGCTGGTGTTTGCTTTACCGGGGGTAAAAAGAACAAACAAGGGCTTCTTGTCAGGGCCAGCCAGAATCCAGAGTCAAAATGGAGGTCGCTGCAATGCAGAAACCGACATCTTGAACCACAAATCAAACAGTGACAGAGAAACGGATGGAAGTTGGAAGAGAAAAGATTGAAGTTCCCAAGACTTAGTAGGCTAGTTACCTAGAGGTTTCTCACTGGATGCCATCTGTTAGAAGAGAAGAGGAAAAAAACTCTCTTTCTCACACCCCAAAAAAGCTTATTTTAGCAAACAAAAACGCAGCCAGATAATGTTCTTTTCTTTCCACAAAATTTTACCGTATGCGTACAGGTAGTCCTCAGCTTACGACCAAAACTGAGGCCAACATTTCTGTTGCTAAGTGAGTTTTGCCCCATTTTGTGACCTTCCTTACCATCGTTGTTAAGGGAATCACTGCAGCTGTGCAGTTAGTCACATGATTATTAAGTGAACCTGGCTTCCCCACTGATTTTGCTTCAGAAGGTCGGACAAAAAGGGGATCCTATGACCCTGGGATGCTTCAACCGTCCTAAGTATAAGCCAGTTGTCAAGGGTCCGACTTTTGATCACGTGACCATGGGGATGCTGCAAAGTCGTTAAGTGTGAAAATGGTCCTAAATCGCTTTTTTCAGTTCTGCTGTGAACTTTGAACTGTCACTAAATGAATAGTCATAAGTCGAGGACTGGCTGTATTTTATTGCATGGTTTTTCTCCCATCCTTCTTCCCCAACATTTGGGTTGGCACATTTGACCTCTGCACTCTTTCCTGTTATCCTCATTCCTCTGATATCTGGCTTATAAAGCACCCTAAGCTATTGTTTGTTTTGCCAACGGTTTGCTAAATAAATTACACAGCCAGCGGGTGGCCACACAATAGGCCGAGCCAGAAATTAAGGATGGCCAATCGACCCATGGAGCAGTTTACACAATATACTGAAGCCCCAAACCAAACGAACAATATTATCATTTAACGTGTTTGTCTGAGCCACGAGGCTGAATGGCAAATAGTAGAACTGATGGCTGAATGAGTTTGGTTGCAACATTCCTTCCTTGAAGCTCTCTACTCTTATGGTCTAAATCCTGTAGATATTTTGGACAGGAACTCTCAATCTCTGTCCATTGATCTGTTAGCTGGAGTAAATAATTAGAACAGAATAGAGCTGGAAGGGACCTTGGAGGTCTTCTAGTCCAGCCCCTTGCTCAAGCAGGAGAAGCTATACAATCTCTGACAAATGACTGTCAGAGACTGTCTTGTTAAAAACCTCCAGTGATGGAGCGCCCATGATTTCTGAAGGCAAAGCTGTTCCACTGGTTAATTGTCCTCCCTGTTAGAAAGTTTCTCCTTAATTCCAGGTTATTATTATTTATTAAATATATTATTATTTATTAAATTTATTATTTATTAAATATATTATTATTATATTATTAAATAAATAAATAAATAAAATAAATTCCAGGTTGCTTCTGTCTTTGATCAGTTTCCAAACCATTATTTCTTGTCCTGCCCACTGATGCTTTGGAAAATAATTTGACCCCCTCTTCTTTGTGGCACCCCCTCAAATACTTCTATCATGTCATCCCTAATTCTTCTTTTCTTTAGACTAGCCAGATCCATTCTTCATATGTTTTAGTCTCCAGGCCTTTGATCATCTTGGTGCTCTTCTCTGAACTTTTTCCAAAGTCTCAACATCTTTTTTGTAGTATGGTGACCAAAATTGATTGCAGTGGCCTTACTAGGGTTTTGTAAAACAGCACTAATACTTCACATAATCTTGATTCTATGCCTTTTATACAACCCAGGATTGGATTAGGTTTTTTGGCTGCTGCTGCACACAGCTGACTCATATTCAAGTGATCGTCCACTAGGACTCCAAGGTCCCTCTCATAGTTACTTGTTTTTTTTAAAATTACATTTATATGCCGCCCTTCTCCGAAGACTCAGGACGGCTTACAATTTTTGGGATACAACCCAATGTGCTCAGCAATAGCCTTCCTTCCATTGTATATGCCTGCTTATTACTAAGCAGCGTTTTTACAAAGTCAGCTTATTGCCCCCAACAATCTTGGGTCCTCAATTTACCTACCCCGAGAGGATGGAAGGCTGAGTCAACCTTGAGCCTGGTGGGATTCGAGCCTACAGCTGGAACTTAAGTGCTAGGCATTTAGCAGCCTGCACCACCAAGGCCCTTTTTGAGCCAGGTCTCACCTAATTTATACTTATATATTTGGTTTTTCCTGCCTAAATGTAAAGCTTTGCTTTTCTCCACATTAAAATTCATTTTGTTGGATAGGGCCCATTGTTCAAGTTTGTCAAGATAAGTTATGTTCTCTCAGATGGAACTCTGGCCTATCTCATCCTCTTAGTGGTTAGCCAATGGCCCAAGACCATTAATCTCCTAGAACAGAGATGGGGAACTATGGTCCCTCATAACTTGTGGACTTCAACTCCCAGAATTCCTGAGCCAGCCATGCTGACTCAGGAATTCTGGGAGTTGAAGTCCACAAATCATTAAAAGAACCATCATTTTCCCACCCCTGTCCTAGAAGATGGCCTTCAGAGAAATTACACTGCCATCAAGACCAACAGACTTGGATCCCCCATGAAAGCTCAGAGAAAGACATTCCAAGCTTGCTTTTCTCAAAAGGCATCTGGACTTTCTGAGGGGTTTTTTTTTCCCCATGAAAACATTTCACTTCTCATCCTTCTTCAGTTCTGACTGGAATGGTGAGGAATGGAAGGATTTGGTGTGATGGAGGGAGAGAGAGACAGAGAGAGAAAACAAGATTGTATGTGAGAGAAAGAGAGAAAATGATTATGTGTGAGAGAAAGAAGAGAAAAAGAGATTGTGTATGTGAGTGAGAGAGAGAAAGCAGGAGAGAGAAAGGGAGGGAGGGAGAGAGAGAGAGTGAGTCAAGGCACCAACAGAGTCAAGGTAGGCATTTTTGGAATTTCTGACAAGCCAAGCCCAAAAGATTTGCCATCACTGGCACAGACTGAAAAAGGATTCCAATGTTATCTCAGACTTTGGCTTCATGTGATTTCAGGTTATTTCCTCTTTCATGAATCAAGGCTCCTCCAGTTATATACATAAGAAATATGATAAGGACTGAGGCAGATAATTTCATAATAGTCACTTGGATAGGCAAGGTCTAAATTAGATAAGATAAATCCAGGTAGCCTTTGATTTACATCCACAAAGGGTTAGGGTTAGGGTTAGGGTTTCCCTGTTGCTAAGGGAAACATTTGCTAAGTGAGTTTTGTTCAATTTTGCGACCTTTTCTGGCCACAGTTAAGTGAATCACTGCAGTGGTTAAGTTACTAACACAGTTAAGTGAATCTGGCTTCTCCATTATCAGAAAGTTACAAAAGACGATCACATGACTCTGAGACACTGCAAATATCATAAATATGAACCAGGTGTCAAGTGTCTCAAATCAGGTGACCAATGGGGATGCTGCAATGGTTGTAAGTGTGAAAAATGGTCATAAGTCACTCTTTTCGGTGGTGCTCTAACTTCGAACAGTCACTAAATGAATTCTTGTAAGTTGAGGACTACCTGTAATTAAAACAAGTGCAAACTACCATAGCAGCTGGGGTTGGGCAAGGAGAGAGATTGCCCATTCTAAAAAACTTCATTCATACATTGCAAACAGGTAGATTTTAAAACCAGGTATAATTACCTGGGGAAATGTCTTGGGAATCATGGCCCAAACTTCGCTGAAATTCATAAGTATGTCAAATAAATTCTTTCACACCACAAAAAAGAAGAAATTGCAGGTTGACATGACCCCCTGGAAAGACATCTGTCATCCTGAGGAGCACAACGATTTTAATCATCCCTACGAAGTTCATCTCCATTACAAAGCCAAAGAACTGCCAGAAGCACAAGTGGCTCCCATTACGCAGCGCTAGGGATTCGAACCGCCTAACAGCCGACCTTTCTGATCGACAAGCTCAGCATCTTAGCCTCTGAGCCACCGCGTCCCTTACGTACTACAGTGTATGGAGTCACAAAGAGCCAGACACAACTTAGTGAGTGAACAACTAGCATTATTAAAATCATTCCTTTTATATCAGTTTTTTTTGTTGCACTAATATACAATGCAAGAGCCACAATGGTACTGAGCAGCCCCAAGGAGAAACTCCAGTTCTAGCCCACCCGTAGCTACAAAATCTACCTCATAGGATTATTGTGGGAAAAATTGGAGGGAGCCCCAGGTATACTACCTAAAGTAGTTTTTACTCGTCAGAACTCCATACATCAGCTTGTTACGAGCAAATAGTTCAGCCTTCAAATGATTAAAAAGAAAACAGTCTTAACATTATTCAGACCAGATATACAAATAGCCCTCGCCTTACGATCACAACTGAGCCCAAAATTTTGGTTGCTAAGCGAGGCGTTAATTTTGTCCCATTGTATAGCCTTGTCTTTCCACAATTGTTAGGTGAATCACTGTAGTTGTTAAGTTAGTAAAATGGTCGTTAAGTGAATATTGCCTTCCCCAATGACTTTGCTGATCAGGTCGCCAAACCTGTGGAACACTGGCAACTGTCATAAATATGACCCCGTCGCCAAGTGTGTGAATTTTGATCCGATGGACGCGGGGATGCTACAACGGTCATTAAGTATGGAAAAAAAGGTCCTAAGTCACTTTCTTTCAGGCCCGTTGTAACTTTGAACGGTCATTAAATGAACTGTTGTACATTGAGGCCTATCCGTACTTCATCTGCAATAAGCCGCAGGGTAAACAACCACAAGGCAGGGAGTCAGGGAGAGAAAGGGGGCCTCCTTGTTTGCCCCAGGCACCAAGACGTCCCAGGCTGGCCCTACCCCACCAGCTGAACTCTGAACTAGCGAGGACAAAAGGGCTATTTTAGGAAACCATTTGTTCAGAAGATATTTAGTTCCACCAAAAGTATTTTCCAGCCAAGCAGTTACAAACAGTGAAAGGAGGAGGAGGAGGAGGAGGGGACAAGAAATTTGAGTCTTTGGCAGGATCATGTCCAGACTCAGGACAGATCAAAGACGCACCCTTCCACCATCTTTGTGGAAGATTACAAAGTTGGCATGCAAACTCTCCTGAATTCTGCACAGACATCCAACGGGATTCCCAGGTCAGAAGCCAAAAACAATCAGCATTCATCGCTTGGGATTATTTGTTTGGAAAAAGACCACATGGTTGTTCGGGAGATCTGTCACTAGACAACTGTACAAAACTGCACGCTCGGAGAGCTGGGATCGGATGACTTTGACAAAAGGAAGCCCTCTAGTTTCCACAGGGCAGGAAAACAAACCAAGATCCAGCAGCTTTGCCAGCAGCTAAGTTCCAGGAGTACAGTTGCGTCTGACTACTCCAATCCCCTCTGCCCCTGAGGGTTTCACCATCTAAAATGAGCATCTTTTCTCCATTAAGCCAAGCAATTGGCCAAACCGCTTGATCTGAAGCAGATCTTCAAGGGCCCAAAATGTGAATTGTGGACTTTGTAAAACCTCAGGATGGGATTAGTAAGATTCTAAAGCAAGAGTGTCAAGCTCAAGGCCTGCGGGCCGCATCCGGCCCATAGCGTGTTTAGATCTGGCCCATGGGGATACCCTGGAAACAGCGAAGGACCAGCCTGCGGGGCCTCTGCCAGCGAAAACAGAGCTCGGGTAGGCTGCTGGCAGACGGTTGCAGGGAGATGTCACAGCCGAAAACAGAGCTCGGGAGCACGTTTTCGCTGGAAAATGCGTTTGGGCCGCCATAGGCGCCCCCTCCCCAAACAAGTGATGTTGAGCTGACCATGCCCACTCTGGCCCCTCAAGGTCAAACACAACCCTGATGCGGCTCTCAATGAAATCGAGTTTGATACCCCTGTTCTAAAGCATTGAGAACCCTGGAGAATTCAAATGAGTGCAAGTCTTAGTGGAATTTGGTGCAGGAGGCTGGGTGGGGGAGCAGCAAATCTCCAATCCTGCAATGCAATACAGGTAGTCCTCAACTTACAACCAGAAATTTCTGTGGCTGAGCAAGACGTGAGCTTTGCCTTGTTTTTTTTAACCTTTCTTGCTACCGTTGTTAAGTGAATCACTGCAGTTGTTAAACTAGTATAACACCATTGTTAAGTGAATTGGTTGCTTATTTGTCCCCTATGGCTATCATTAAGTGTTGTACCTGATGATTCCTGACTCTTGACGAATGTATCTTTTCTTTTTATGCACACTGAGAACTTATGTACCAGAGACAAATTCCTTGTGTGTCCAATCACACTTGGCCAATAAAAGATTTCTATTCTATTCTATTCTATTCTATTCTATTCTATTCTATGTTCTATTCTATTCTATTCTATTCTCTATTCTATTCTATTCTATTATTCTATTCTATTCTATTCTATTCTATTCTAATCTGGCTTCCCCATCAACTTTGCTTGTCAGAAGGTCGCAAAAGGTGATCCCATGACCTTGGGATACATACTACAACCGTCATAAATATGAGTCAGTTGCCAAGCATCTGAATATGGATCACGTGACCATGAGGATGCTACAAAGGTTGTACATGTGAAAAACGATCACTATTTTCAGTGCCCTTGTTAACTTCGAACAGTCACTAAATGAACGGGTCATAAGTCAAGCACTACACATACAGATAATTCTCCACTTACAACCACAGTTGGATCAGAATTTCCGTTGCTAAGCAAGGTGGCTACTCAGCGAGTCGTATCTGGTTTTCCAAGCTCTATAGCCGCAGCTTGTTAAGCAAATCACTGCAGCTCTTAAGTGACCTACATGGTCATTAAGTGGATCTGACCTCCTCCTTTGACTTTGCTTGCTGGAAACCAGCTGGGAAGATCCCAAATGGTGATCCTGTGATCCCAGAACCCTGCAACTCTCGTAAATACATGCCAGTGGCCGAGCATTTGAATTTGGATCATGTGACTATCCGGATAATACAATAATCGTGTGAGGACCAGTTCGATGTTGCTTCGTTCAGTGTCATTGTAACTTTGAACACTCAATTAAACCAATGGTTGCAAGTAAAGGACTACCTGAATCGGATGCCGGAGACACCTCTCTTAAATTCAGTTGCTAACTCATTAGCAGCCTAGTTGAGAAATATGGGAAAACATCCAACCTCCCACAAGTTATTTCTTTCATAAATGCTGAAACTCCAGCCAATATGGAGCAGCTCTGAAGGATATTTTTCCAGGTTCTACCTCAATTAAAGTTGGGACCTTGGAACTGCCAATTATGGCCTAGCCTTTACAGACTGCAGGAACACTTCCATTTTAATTGGGATAATGAGCAGTCCAGCAACAGGGATTGTCCTGATGTAAAGCTCGGTGCCTCGGGTTAAACCTGGGCTAAGATTTCTGGGGCTGCGCGTCTTATTTGAACCCAGCCTCCTTGGGCAGCTTAAAGTACAACCTATTGGTTAACATCCCCACAGGTGAAGTGGTTGCACCACACCTCAAAAAGAAATTGGTGGCATCAAAACTGGAGAATAAATTCGAGTTGCTGAGCTGCGGTGGAAACTGGCCCTTTGCACCTCTACTTTGGAGGAAGAAAATTTGTTTTCTCCCATCCGGGAAGAGAATGGAAAGGGGGTTCCTCCTTTGAAGAAGAGGAGTCGGAGAAGCATCTGATGACTCAAGAGATTGGGGTTTGAAGGTTTTGTTGGGAAAACAAAAGAGAATAGTTGTAGCTCAGGGTTGGAACGAGAAGTCCTTGGTGTTCTTCGGGGCTTTGTTGTTTCCTTGCAGACATTTCATGACCCAAGTTACCTAGCCTGGATCATGGAAGGTCTGCAAGAAAACAAGCAAGTTCAGAGAATACCAAGAACACCACAGTCCTCCCCCTCCCCCTCCCCTCCCTCCTCCTCCTCCTCTCTCTTCCTCTTCTTCTCCTCTCCCTCTTCCTTTTCCTCCTCTCCCTCTTCCTTTTCCTCTTCTTCCTCCTCCTCCTCTCTCTTCCTTTTCCTCCTCCTCTCCCTCTCCCTCCCTCCTCCTCCCTGCAAACTCCACTCTCTTCCAGCACTGATGATATTACCCAGTTTGGGTAATAAAAAGTTTGCAGGAAACAACCAAGCTCAAAGAATAACAAGGACCCCAGTCCTCCCCCTTCCTCCTCTCTGCAAACCCAACTACCTTCCAGCATTGGTTCATGACCTACTCTGGGATGTTTCATGACCTACTTCGGGTCATGAAATATCTGCAAGAAAACAACCCCGTCAGAGAGCGCCAAGGACCCCAGAGTCCTTCTACTCCCCCCTCCCTCTCTGCAAACCCCACTCTCTTCCAGCACTGATGATGTTACCTAGTTGGGTAAGGAAACGTCTGCAAGGAAACAAGCAAGCTCAGAGAATACCAAGGACCCCACGGGCCTCCCCTTCCTCTTCCCCTTCTTCTTCTTCCTCCTCCTCCTCCCTGCAAACCCCTCTCTCTCTTCCAGCACTGATGATGTTACTTAGTTTGGGTCATGAAACGCCTGCAAGGAAACAACCAAGCTCAGTGGGCACCAAGAACCCCGCTCAAACCGGGGAGGGGGAAGGACAACGGCCCATCTTGCCAAGGCGAACTTGGGGGGGGGGGAGAGGCTTTTTTTCCTGCAGGGTTGCCCCCCCCCAAAAAAAACCCATCCATCTCCCAAGCTCCGACCCGTGTCGATCGGCTTCAGAAAGGCAGGCAGCCGAGTCAGCCTGGCCAGCCAAGATCGGGTTAGGCGCGGGTTAAGCACGGGGGCTGGCTTTTTGTTCCCTTTCCCGGCCAAGCGAAAAGCAAAGGCGCCCGGGCGACGCGGCGCCAGCGAGTCCGGCCCGCAGCCACTCGGCGCCCGGCCGGGGAGGATGGGAGTTGCAATCCGAAGGGAGACGCTAATTTGGGGGGGTGGGCGCAGATAATAATCCTGGGGAGGAGGATTTGTGGGGGGAGAGAACGGGCTGGGTGGAAAAGACGCGGGAGTCTCCCAGCTGGCGGGACTCCAAGCCCCATCATCCCCTCCCCCGGGCAGGGCGGCCGCTCTCACCCGAAATCATCGTCCATGGACTTGAAGTAGAACTTGTAGTTGGGCCGGTTGAGCAGCGCCTTGAAGTCGCCCAGCGTGACCCGCTCGGCCGGCAGCGGCAGCTTGACCAGGTACGGCGTCTCCTGGTCGTCCAGGTGGTAGATGATCTTGGTCTCCGATGCCGCCATGGCTCCGCCAGGCCCGCCTCGCCGCCCGGCCTCGTCCCCTTGTTCTCGGACCGGGTGCCAGCGCCGCCCGCCCCAGCGCGCAAGCTCCGGCCGACCCGGCACCGCCTCCTCCTCCTCCGCTCCGGGGCTCCTCCCCTGCGCGAGGAGACGCCGCCGCAGCCGCACCCGGGACCCCCCGCCGCCCCGGGGAAGCTGAGGGAGCTCGGCTGGATCCTGGGCCGACGTCGCCGCCGCCGCCGCCCCGGGGGATGCTGGGCTTTGTGCGGGCCCCGCGCCCTTCGCTTACCCAGAGGCTGTGGGGGGAGGGGGATTCTGCACAGCCGGGGGTGGTGCGGGGAGGGTCAACCGCCTTTCGCAGCCGGCCTGAGGGGAGGGGTCGCCGATCCCAATTTTGTCCCTCACATAACACGCGTTTCCTTTGGTCGTGGAGTTTGGGGGGGGATGAATCCGGCGGTCCTCTCTCTCGCTCTCTGCTTTCTCTCGCTTTCTCTCTCCCCCTCTCTTTTTCTATCTCTCTGGCTTTTTCTCTCTCCCTTTCTCGTTTTCTCTCTCTTGCTTTATTTCTCTTGTTCTTTCTCTCTCCTCCTCTTGGTTTCTCTCCCTCTCTGGCTTCCTTTCTCTCTCTCCTGATTTCTATTTCTCTTGTGCTTTCTCTCTTGCTTTTTTTCTCTGCCTTTCTCTCTCTCTCCCTCTCTTCCTTTCTCTCTCTCCTTCTCTCACTTTCTCTCACACATACATTTTCTCTCACACACAATTACACAATCTGGTTTCCTCTTTCTCACATTTCCTCTGTCTCACACACACACACACAGACACTTCTTTCTCACACACATTTTCTTTTCTCTCTCTCTCTTTCTCTTATCTAGGTCATACTTGCTTTTATTTTTGGGTCAGGCCTCTTGTCATCTGTCATTGTCATCTAAGATCTCAACGGCTGGAGTCCTTCCTGTTTGGGAGCTGCTCCAGCCCCCTAATCCCTTCAGTTGCCTTTTTGGCACCTTTGTGTTTCCAGCTTCCTCTGAGTCTCATCCCATCCTGGTGTTTATCTTCACACCCAGGCCTGGAGGTCCTTGAGATGTGGGGCAATGCCTCCCATCGGTTTTGCGCTTGGCAGGGAAAGACTAGGACACACACTTCTTGTAGTAATAACCTGGTTCTCAGGTTGTAAGAAAGCCGTGTTCTGGATTTTATACAACTTATATATGCTTTTACATTATATAGCTTTTATTTTTTTATGATTAAGCCACCCGGAGTTACCTTGAAGTAAGATGGGCAGCCTATAAATTTTATAAATAATTAAATGGCCTTCTTGGTTGAGAGAGTTGGCTTCCATTAGCCGTTCCTTGTAGAGCATAAGGTAGTTGGAAAGCCACCACAACTATGCCGCAAACTGTGGCTTGTTGGAAAGGGTGAACTAACACTAACTAACTAACCTGAACCCTGGGCCCTATCTAACAAAATGAAATTCAATGTAGAGAAAAGTAAAGTCTTATATTTAGGCAAGAAAAACCAAAAGAACACATATAGATTGGGTGAAACCAGGCTTAATAACAATAACTGTGAGAGTTGATCTTAGTGAACAACCAATTAAATATGAGCCAGCAGGGTGTGGCGGCAGCCAAAAAAGCCAATGCAATTCTAAATTGCATTAACAGAGGGACTGAATCAAGATCTCGTGAAGTAATAATACTACTCTGTAAATCCTTAGTAAGACCACACCTAAAGTACTGCATCCAGTTTTGGTCACTACACTATAAAAAAGAGGTTGAGACTGTACAAAGAGTGCAGAGAAGAGCAATCAAGACGATTAGGGGGCTGGAGGCTAAAACATGCGATGAATGGTTACAGGAACTGGGCATGGCTAGTCTAGTGAAGAGAAGGACTAGGGGAGACATAGCAATCTTCCAATATTTGAGGGGCTGCCACAGAGAGTAGAGGGGATCAAACTATTTTCCAAAGCACCTGAAGGACAGACAAGGAATAATGGATGGAAATTGATCATGGAGAGATTCCAGCTAGAAATAAGGAGAAATTTTCAGTCAATGGAACAGCTTGCCTTCAGAAGTTGTAGGTGTTTCATCATTGGAAGCTTTGAAGAAGAGACTGGACAGCCATCTGTCAGAAATGGTGCAGGGTCTCCTGTTTGGGTAGGGGGTTGGACTAGATGACATAGATTAGAAGGTCCCTTCTAACTCTATTGTTCTAACATTCTGTGGCTTCTATTGCATCGCTTCATAGTGACCTTTTCAGAAACTATATCATTGTGCCTTCTTTTCTAGTTAACTTGAATGAACTTTAAAATGAACTTTCTTTTTTTAGTTCCCCTTTCTATACTGAATTATCCCCATGGACTATCCGTGCTTGGCAGGCCCAGCAGTTTTCTAATGGTCTCTGTAGCTGCTTTATTTTGTAAAATTAATTCTTTTCAATTCTCTTTGAGGATGGGTCCAGGCAGGCAGACTAATCCCCCACTGAAAACTGTTTGTTTGCACAAGTATCATAATTCTGCTTTTCAAGTCATGATCCAAGGAATCACTGTAGGAGACACAACATTGCAGGATCCAATCTGGGGTTGGTCCTCAGAACCAGCGATCTAGAGAAACAAAGGGCTGGGAGGAACATGATAGCAGTATTCCAATATTTGAGCAGCTCCCACAAAGAGAATTAACCAGTGGAACAGCTTGCTGTCAGAAGTTGTGGGTGCTTCATCACTGGAGGTTTTTAAGAGTCTGGACAGTCACTTGTCTGAAATCGTATAGGATCTCCTGCTTGAGCAGGGGGCTGGACTACAAGACTTCCAAGGTCCCTTCTAGTTCTATTCTGATCGACCAATCGATCGATCGAAATGGCTGTCTGAACCGAGACAGTTTCAATCTTTCAACTTTGCATTCTTATTAACATGACCGCCCAGAAAAGAATATTTTGCTTCAATCCAAACATTTAATAATGAGCTATAAATCAGCCCATTTTAAGGATTTGGGGATAGAAAATAAGACAGGCAGTGCCCTGATTTATCTTCAATTAAGCGAAAGATTTCAATTGCATTCTCCTCCATCCTAGCCCAGCACTCCAATAATAGCTATAAGGTCTTTCTGTTGGTTTAGTGCACAATGCTAACTCAATCTTTATGGCATGTTTTGTATATTGTTTTGTGTTCAGCCCATGTGACCCCGGGTGCATTGCAACTCTGCCAATTCTTTTTCTCTGTAAGATTTCAATGTTTCTAAGATGTCGGTTTATAAACAAGCACAACCACAGCAAGTTATTCAACATGAAGCAAAAGAAACAAATGAATGAATTGCCCAGAAGCAACACACAATGAAAGCTCAGCTAAAATAGAAGAGGCTAAAGAAAAAACATAATAAAAGTCTTATAATAAAAACATTCTAAGACTTCTCTTACAATGAAATAAGAGAAGTCTTATAGTAAACACTTCAGCCACATCTTATATCATCCATTTTAGCAAAAGTTTTCAAGCAGAAGTAATTCTGTGAAGTTAATGGGGGTCAGGGAATGTTTTTGTGTTTCCCTGTGTGTGTTTGTGTATCTCTGTGCATGTCCAAACTGGGCTCCAAAACTCCAGACAGATAGCAAAAAATGAGATGATATACCCTCTTGCCATCTAGATTTGGGGAGCCCCAATCTAGTAGCAAGAGATAATACAGGTAGTCTTTGACTTACAACAGTTCATTTAGTGACCGAAGTTACAACAGCCCTGAAAAAAGTGACCTATGACCACTTTTCACACAACCATTGTAGCATCCCCACAGTCATGTGATCAAAATTTGGCCGCTTGGCAACTGACTCATATTTATGATGGCTGCAGAGTCATGGAGTCATGTGATCACTTTGCTATCTTCTGCCAAGCAAAGACAATGGGGAATCACGGTTCACTTTACAACCATGTTACTAACTTAACAACTATGGCAAGAAAGGTTTTAAAAGTAGTGCAAAACTCGCTTGACAAATATCTCATTTAGCAACAGAAATTTGGGGCTCGGTCATCATAAGTGGAAGACTACCTGTACCAAAATTACCACTCACTAATTTCATCAAGTCTGGTCAGGGTTTATTGGACATTTTGCATTTGATTCGAACTATGTTTTAAATCCAATAAAATAAGGAGAAGAATCTATAGGATTCTTTAATATTTCAAGCATTGAGGGAAAGCAATCAAGTATATTTTCAATCAAATACGTTCTTTGCTAGATAAACATGACCACAGAGACAAACAATTCTATATTTAGCCTCAAATGATTCTAATTTAGCCTCTTTGTGGCAACAATCTTTGGACAGATGTCTATGTAGATATCAGTCATTCAGGTCATAGATGTCCTAAAGGTGCTTTTTTTCAGGAGGCAACTGGACTTCTTCAGTTCTGACTGAATACTGGAGTATGGGAGGATTTTTAATTCCTTACAATCCTCTGGTTGTTAGCACTCTTTCTGAGAATCATTGAGGCCACTTGGAGATTTATCTGTGCCCTGAGAATCACCTGGATATTGCAATGAGTGTTCCACAGATAAACTTCCAGGTGTTCAACATGGTAACCTGGTTTATAACTGTATCACAACTGAGGACCAAAGTTGTGGACTCAATTATGGTTGTATGTTGAATTGTAAAGCGCTTCATGGCCCAGGACTTAGTCACTTGCAGGACTAATACTCTGTCCATCCCATGAGACCTGGCTATGCTGCCCAGGGAATTCTGGGCATTGAAGTCCAGACATCTTCAAATTGCCAAGGTTGAGAAAACACTGATTTAGCAAGCAAAGACAAGGGAAGGTATCTCAGTCAAGAATGTCAAGAAATAGAGATAAAGAAAAGGAGATGTGATTTTTCAAAGTTCAATCATACCTCGATCAATATTAGGGGCTGGTTTCCTGCAAAGCATTCCAAAACTTGCAAATTTACAGGAGATGGAGGATTAGCAAATCATTGCACTGATTTCTCACAAGCCAAGTTGGGCTTACAAAAAAAAATGGAATCTCATATTTAAAGAGAAATACTAAATGGCCAGGCAGAAAAAGCAGTGCGGTACTGGAATCAATTAATAAAAGAAACATGAGTAATCGGATAACTCAGTGTTTCTCAACCTTGGCAATTTTAAGATATGTGGACCCTGAATTCTGGGAGTTGAAGTCCACGTATCTTAAAATGGCTAAGGGTGAGAAATGCTGATATTGATATAAGTAAGATGGATAACAGGGAGAGCAACAGCCTTTAAGACTATTCCTTTTCTTGATTACATCAAGGCCTTCAAGTATGTAAAACATGCCAAAATGTGCAGTACAAAATGGAGTGCCAGAACATCTGGTTATGCTTTGAGGAATCTTTACAAGGAACTACTGTAAGAACTAAGTTTGGAGAAACAAAGTGTTTAGAACAAGGGAGGGAGACCAGACTGAAGATTATCTGCATATACTGAATGTTTATTCTGTTCAGGGAATATAAGAATGTTGGGATTAGAATTGCTGACAACTGAAATTCTAAATTGGGAGGTCAGAAAATAAACAGTTCAAGATATGCAGGCAATAGCACTTCATGGGATGAAAGTAAAAGACAGAATGCTCACTAGGGAAAGCAGAAACAAATAGACTGGGGTCATCTATCTTCTATCTATACCACTCATGCATCATCACAAAATCTCCAGAACCGTAAAGCCTACAACCTTGAAATTTGGCACGTATGTTCCTCTTGGCTTCTAGGTGCTCACTAAGAAAGAATTTTTCGAAATGACCATCAGAACATTAATATTTCATATATTATTATTAACACGCTCTGATGCTAAGGAGTTCTACTCCCCCTCCCCACCTGAAAAGAAATCTGTTCCAAATGCAAAACACATGCAGGAGTTTCAGTTTCAGAGCAGCAACCAGCTTTAGAACAGTTGAGCTAAGCTATGCCCCGGCTCCTTGCTGTCTCCTTGCTCACACAAATACTGTTTCAGTTTCCAAACGGCCCTCAATTCTTTCACACACTGACAGGATGCTAGCCAGATGAATACTGATGGATGCTGGTAGGCAGAGGCAGAATTTTCCCCCTTATTTCCCCCCCCCCAAAAAACTAAGCCCAATCAGTTTCATAGCAAAGCACAGGTATAGATCTACTGTTAAATATTTTAAAGCTAGGAGAATGCCGTACACAGGTAGTCCTCAACTTACAACCTCAATTGAGACCAACATTTTTGTGGTTAAGTGAGACATTCATGAATTTTGCCCCATTTTACGACCTTTCTTGCCACAGTTGTTAAGTGGATCATTGCAATTGTTAAAAGATACTAGATTGGTTGTTAAAGTGAATCTGGCTTCCCCATTGACTTTGCTTGTCTGGTCACAAAAGGGGATAATGTGACCACCAGGAACCCACTGCAACAGTCATAAATATGAGCCAGTTGCCAAGCATCTGAATTTTGATCACAGGAAAAGGAAAGTTTAAAGTTTCCTTTCAGAGAAAACAAAGGAAACTAACAAAAAAACTCCAATTTCTCTTTTGAAAACCAGTGTTAAATTTGATTCTTCAATACTTATTAAGATAAAAAAAATCCAGTCCAGTTGAAAAAAGGAAAAATCCTTTTGTATACTAAATAATAAAGAAAAAAAAAACCAAATCAATTTGACATCAGGCTTAGTTTCGCCGCTACCCCTCTTTTGTCTTTTGTCTTTTGTCTTCAATACTTTTCTTTCCCCCTTAGGGTGTTCTCAGTCCCAAAGGTAAATTAGCTGAGTGTCACCCAGAGCCGACACTCTTTCTTTCTTCTTCTTCCTTTCTGGAGCTGTCCCAACTTTCAGCAGCTTTAATGGCCGCCTCTGCTGCAACCCGTTTGAAGAGCTTCTCCTGGATCAACCAGGGACTTTGCAATGTCCCTGGCATCAACAGGACATGCTCTCCTCGTTCACCATCTCTTCGGGACAGTTTAGGTGCAATTGGACCGTCCAGCTGTGGGGACATCAGCATTAGTCTCGGATCCCCAAGATCCTCCATTCGTCTCGTCGCGACATCAGCCCCGCCCGCCTGTTGTAACTCTGAATGGACACTAAACAAATTATTGTAATTTGGGGACTACCTGTATTTATTTTATTTATTTTATTCATATTTATATCCCGCCCTTCTCCGGAGACTCAGGGCGGCTTACAGTTTTTGGGATACAACCCAATGCGCTCAGCAATAGCCTTCATTCCATTGTATATGCCTGCTTATTACTAAGCGGCGTTTTTACAAAGTCAGCTTACTGCCCCCAACAATCTTGGGTCCTCAATTTACCTACCCCGAGAGGATGGAAGGCTGAGTCAACCTTGAGCCTGGTGGGATTCGAGCCTGCAATAATTACAGGCAGCTGGAGCTAAGTGCTAGGCTATTAACAGCCTGCACCACCAAGGCCCTGTATTGGAGAAGTAAACATTCATCTTAGGAAGGCAGTAACAAACTTAGACAAGATCGTGAAGGATACTTTTAATGCAACAGGTAACTAAAAAGATAAAGCAAGATATTCCCCTTGCTTTATGGAAAAATTAAAAGGTGACGGTTTCCTTTTGTCAGTTGTGTCAAACTCTAAAGAATGGTGCTCATCTCCATTATGTAGCCAAGAAAGCCAGCATTGTCCAAAGAACTTTTACGTGGTCATGTGGCCAGCATATACAGGTATTCCTCGACTTATAACAGTTCATTTAGTGACTGTTCAAAATTACATCACTGAAAAATGTGACTTTTCAGAGTTACCACCTTTGCAGCATCCCCATGATCGTGTGATCAAGATTCAGATACTTGGCAACCGGTTCATACTTACGACCATTGCTGTGTCCCAAGGTCATGTGATCCTCTTTTATGACCTGATCAGCGAAGTCCTTAGGGAAGTCAGAGTCACATAACTGGGTTACTAACTTACCAACTGCAGTGATTCACTGAACGGCTGTGGCAAGAAAGGTTGTAAAATGGGACACACCTCACTTAACAAATATCTCACTGAACAACAGAAATTTTGGGCTCAATTGTGGTCCTAAGTAGAGGACTACCTGTATTCAGAGGCACAAAGAATGCTGACGCTGAGCATATCAGCTGGAAAGCTGACAGTACGGGATCCGAGACCCAAGCACTGCATGACAGGGTGAGCTCCAGTTCCTTGCTCCAGCTCAGTTAGCAGTTTGAAAGCATGCCAGTGCAAGTAGATAAATAGGTACCACTTCAGTGGCTGTGGAAACTGGATGACCCAAAAAAGTGGGATATTTAAAGTTGAACTGTAGATTTTGAAACTCAGGTAGTCTTTGACATTTGACTGTGACAGTCTGCCAATTACAGCTGTAAGTCATAATGATTGTAAAAAGTGACTGACCTGATTTTACGAGCTTTCTTGTAGCTGTTAATACACAAATCCTATGGTCATTAAGCAAATCCATGGTTGGTATAGAGCTTCTTGACAAAAACCGGAAGTGCTGGTTTTTGACGAAACCGTTAGAAAACATGATCATGTGACTGCAGGATACTGCAAATGGCTACCAAAGTGGCCATTATTCTGGGCGTCCAGAGTTCAGTCAGATAACGGCAAAGGGGGCCTTACCGTTGGATCTGTGAATGTTAGGTCACAAGGTCCATCATAGAGAGCAGTCGTAAGTCAGGGACCACCTGACTTAGTAAAACCACTTTTAGTGCAAATTATACCAGGACTGCAAATAGTTACCAATCAATCAGTCCTCATGGCTTGGGATCGGGTTATCTGAGGGATCATCTTGTGCCAGTCACATCCATTGGACCCACCAGAGCGGGGAGGCAAGGAACGTTGTGGGTCCTCTAAGGAGGTCCATCTTGCAGGACCCAGAAGGGCCTTCTCCATGGTGGCTTCCTCCCTTTGGAATATCACCCCATCAGAAATTAAACTGGCCTCCACTTTTGGAAGGCTCCAAAAATGTGGTTTTGACCGTTGGGCTTGGGGAACCCAGAGTGGGATGGAGCCCATTAAATGGCTTATTTGACTTGTGTGTTGTCGCCGGGGGTAAGGATTATCTTTTTATTTTAATATTTTATGTAGTGTTTTTATTGTTTGTAAGCCGCCCAGTTGCTGTGAGCTACTTTAGCTATGTGTATGGATGGATAGATAGATAGATAGATAGATAGATAGATAGATAGATAGATGTATATGAATATGTATATGCATATGCATATGTATATGTACATATACATATACATATTTGTTTTCTCCCCTCCAGTATTTATAGAGAGAAGGCAGCTCAGATCATGCTTTGCTGGCACAAGCACAAAGCCGAAGACACCAGCCTGAAGATGGCGAGTGGGATCCGTCAAAATGTCGAAGGTATTCTCAATCTTACGCGGATAAGACCCAAATACACCAAGACATATATACGTTTCCCTGTGAAAATCTAATATATATATATATATATATATATATATATATATATATATATATTTGTTTTCGTGATTTTCACGGGTAAAGTATGTAGGTCTTGGTGTATTCGGTTTGTCCCTGTAGATTGAGAATACCTTTGCAACGCTTCGACGAAATCTCATCCATCCTCATCTTCAGGCTGGTGTCTTCAGCTTCGTTCTTCTGGGAGAACTGCTATATATATATATGGTGCTATATATATATATATATATGTAGGTAGGTAGGTAGGTAGGTAGGTGCTATATATATATATATATATATATATATGTAGGTAGGTAGGTAGGTAGGTCGGTCGGTCGGTCTTGGTATATTCGGGTCTTGTCCCGTGTAAGATTGAGAATACCTTGGCAACGTTTCGACGAAATCTCATCCGTCATCTTCAGGCTGGTGTCTTCAGCTTTGTTCTTCTGGGAGAAGTGTGTGATAGTGGCTGTTTTTCCCTTTTAAACTCCAGAGTTGGCTGTGTTGTTACTTCTTGGTTGGTTGATGGAGTTGATGTATGCAGATTGGATGGCTTTTTCCTGAGACCCTGTGTGGCTGAGGTGCTGGCTGTGTGTCTCTCAGCCTTTTGTGTTGTAACGACCTGGGTAATGGGCTGTGTGATGACCTTCTGAGTTCTATTGTTGTGACGTCCTGGGTGTGGTGCTGTAATCTCCTGGGTCGTTATCTGTGTTGCAACCTCCTGATGTTTTGTGTTGTAATCTCCTGAGTTCTGTGATGTAGAACTCAGAAGGTCATCACACAGCCCATTACCCAGGTCTTTACAACACAAAAGGCTGAGAGACACACAGCCAGCACCTCAGCCACACAGGGTCTCAGGAAAAAGCCATCCAATCTGCATACATCAACTCCATCAACCAATCAAGAAGTAACAACACAGCCAACTCTGGAGTTTAAAAGGGAAAAACAGCCACTATCACACACTTCTCCCAGAAGAACGAAGCTGAAGACACCAGCCTGAAGATGACGGATGAGATTTCGTCGAAACGTTGCCAAGGGATTCTCAATCTTACACGGACAAGACCAATACACCAAGACCTACATACTACCCCGTGAAAATCTACGAAAACATATATATATAAAACAAAAAACAAATAAAAAGCTGGAGACTGTGAGTTTTAGTCCAGCCACAGCCATGAAAACCCAGCTAGACGATTTTGGCCCAGTCTTTTTTTCTTTCAGCCCCAAACCCCGCTCACAGGGTTGTTGTTGTGGGGAAAATAGGAGGAGGAAGGTGGATGTTGAAAGAGAGGTGGAAAAAGTCATCTACAGTTTACAAGGTTTAGTGTACACTGATGCAGCTAGAAGAACAAAACAAGGTAGTCATGCAAGGTCAGGTACAAAGTATAAACTGCATGTACAGTATATGCGGTACCTTGCTCAATAATAGTTAACTGTGAGAGGATCTCGGAGTCCTAGTGGACAACTATTTAAATAGGAGCCGGCTGTGTGCTGCAGCTGCCAAAAAAGCCAACACAGTTCTAGGCTGCATAATCAAGATCACGTGACGTGTTAATATCACTTTATAAGGCCTTGGTAAGGCCACACTTGGAAGACTGCATCCAGTTTTGGTGGCCATGCTATAAAAAAGATGTTGAGACTCTAGAAAGAGTGCAGAGAAGAGCAACCAAGATGATTAGGGGACTGGAGGCTAAAACATATGAAGAACGGTTGCAGGAACTGGGTATGTCTAGTCTGATGAAAAGGAGGACTAGGGGAGACAGGATAGCAGTGTTCCAGTATCTCAGGGGCTGCCCCAAAGAAGAGGGAGTCAAGCTATTCTCCAAAGCACCTGAAGGCAGGACAAGAAGCAATGGGGGAAAACTAATCAAGGAGAGAAGCAACTTAGAACTAAGGAGAAATTTCCTAGTGGTGAGAGCAATTAATCAGTGGAACAACTTGCCTCCAGAAGTTGTAAATGCTCCAATACTGGAAGTGTTTAAGAAGAGATTGGACAACCATTTGTCTGAAGTGGTGTAGGGTTTCCTGCCTAAGCAGGGGGTTGGACTAGAAGACCTCCAAGGTCCCTTCCAACTCTGTTATTCTAATCTGTTCACCACCTTGAATTATTTGTAACAATGATAAAGGTGGGGGTCCAAAATAAGTAAGTAACAAGCACTAACTAACAAGCATTCAAGCAAGGAAACCCAGAATGCAAGAATGGTAAGAACCACAACAGGCTTTAGACACACACACACACACACACACAAACATACCAGTGAAGTGGCACTTGCAGATTCCAATTTGACTTGCCTCAAAGATTTTTTAAGCCTGAGGTGCTGTCAAGCTTCTTCCAGCAGTGTCTCTAATGTAAGCCTTTTTTCAGAGTCCAATATATGGCAGAACCAACAAGTCATTCTTTGCATCAGAGGGGTTTAATGACTCCAAATTCAATATTAGCAGGGACGGGAGAGAAAAAAGAGAACTTCTTTGCCAGAATTTACAAATGGATTTGAGAACAGTGTTTAAACTCTTTCCCCTCACACACACCCCAAAAAAGTACCCAGGAAATGTTTCCCAGACATTTAAGTCACTCTACGAACAACTACCGTGTTTCCCTGAAAATAAGACACTGTCTTATATCTTTTTGGCTCCCAAAAACACACTAGGTCTTATTTTCGGGGTAGGTCTTATATATTTATGGTGCCAAATAGTGGGTGTGAGTGTGTAGGGGGTGTGTTTCGCGGTGCACGGTTGCTCCTGAAAAGTCTTCCTGGAACTGGAGATTTACACTAGGTCTTATTTGGGTAGGTCTTATATTAGGGCAGGTTTAGAAAATAGTGCTAGGTCTTACTTTTGGGGTAGGTCTTATTTTCGGGGAAACACGGTAGGGGGAGGGGTTTGCTATTCAATTTTTCTCTCCTTTCTAGAAAGAATGGTGGCAAGCGATTCCAAGGTGAAAATCTGTTGGCTTATTAGAGGTATTTGAAGTACAACTCAAGTCAGTAAAATCCATTATGACCAATGGTTAAGATTTGAAAGGCTGCATGTTGGTCACCACCAATCTGAACCCAAGTTTTGACTTCTGAATTCTTATCGCCACCAGCACCCCCCAGATGCTGAACTGTGATCAAGAAAAGAGGTTGGAGAACTCCATCAGCAATGACAGTGGGTCAAAAAGGAACAGGGGCCTCCAAAGTTGGCAACCTTTTAAGACTTGTCCCAAAGGTGCTTTTTTTTCTCAGGAGGCAACTGGACGTTGTTGTTGTTGTTTTCTTTGAAGATGTTTTGCTTCTCACCCAAGAAACTTCTTCAGCTCCGACAAGATAGTGGGGAATGGAAGGATTGATATTCCTTGCAGACAGATGGTCATTTGCATCCTTTGGGGAGGAATACAAATCCTTCCATTCCCCACCATCAAGTCAGAGCTGACGAAGCTTCTTGGACTTCAAAAGAAAAAAATAAAGTCCAGTTGCCTCCTGAAAAAGCACCTTTGGGACAACCATGATCTGGATGACTGAGAATCTCCTCAGACTTCTATGACTTGTGGACTTCAACTCCCAGAATTCCAACATGGCTGGCTGAAGAATTCTGGGAGTTGAAGTCCACAAGCCTTAAAGTCGCCAAGTTTGGAGACCCCTGTGTTAGAAAGAACAAGCTACCATAACCCTTTTATCTGACAAACCTCGAGCCACCAGTGTTTCAACAAACACTATCAACAGGAAAAGTTCCCCTGAGGGTTTGAAAGCTGTCAGAATGAGCAGAATCCTATGCGAAGTGTTCATGAGAGGCCTAGCTAGGATCTATGGGGAGTCAGTATGTGGTCAAAGTTGAACCACAAAAGTCCCAAAAAACCCCACGTATTTTGTCAGAGGCTGAGAGGAACCGACTCCAGCAGCTTCAGGAGAAACACAATCCCATTTTTCCCCTCAAAAAGCAAGACACGTCGTCCAGCTCCAAAGAAACCAGACTTGTCAGCAAGACCGATGCACAACAGAGCAACCGACATTAGAGGCCTAAGAACACTTATTCGTCACAGGGATTTCTCTTTATCGACAAATGCTTTGTGAGGTAGGTGAGCATTTCCCCCCGTTTTATGCAAAGAGAAGTGAGAGAGGGGCTCCGTAGTTTGGGATGACATCACATTTCTAAGTGAGCCTGTGGAACTACCCTGACTTCAAGAAGCAGTTTTCCCCCCACCAGGAAGGTTCTTTTTTTCTGGAGTTAAATTCCGTAGTTTAGGGTTAGGGTTAAAGAACAATTTGGCTATTGCAAGTAGCATCTTCTCTGTCCTGGCTTATCCTACTGGCCTAATTCTTTTCTGCTTTACAGCTGGTTCTTGGACTGAATGAACCCCCTCCCAGGAACACAAGCAAATGCAGGAAGTTTTAAGAGATTTTTTTTTTTTGGTGAAGAACTCAAAAGTGGTTGGAATCCTAAACTGTTAAGGTTGACTTGGGATTTGTACATCGTTACTGCTTACCTGGACATTAGTAGACACCCCACCCTCATCCCTTGTCCCCAGTGGGTAGCTTTAGATGTGTGTGTGTGTGTGTGTGTGTGTACACACACACAGATATGTGTAGATATAACCAGAAGCACACACGTGTGTGCACACACAACCCTTAAAAAGACTTTAAATAGTATACAGTCTCTGGTTTATCCAGCAATGGTTTCCTTCCGTCCCACGCGTGGTGTCTGCCAGAAACATTAAATATACAACAAAATAAGCCACAGGATTGTCAGCCAGCCGAGAGTTCAAATCCCACATGCACGGGGGAGCAGGCCATGTACTCAATTTGTTCTTGCTTCTTTGGCCACCTCCTTCAGCCACGATGGGTGCTTTGGGCCTCCCTTCTTCCCGAGAAAGAGAGCAAAGCTCGCCTTTCTTTCTGACGGAGGCCACCGGGTCAGTTTTGCTCCCCTTCGGATGACTCTTCTTCCGCTTCCTCAAGCCACTGGATGAACTTCTGAAGCTGCAAAAACAATGCCAGGGTGAGAGACGATCGACACGCGGCTATGGTGGCTCCTAGGAAGAGCCCACCAGAAACCTCTTGACAATAAACAGTTGGGAGAAGGGAAGGGAAACAGGTGGATTGCCCATCAGAATTCCTTTCATGGGTTGCTGCACTTCAGATCTTGGGTTTCAGCTGCAGATGTTCAACCCCTGAAGCTGGCCTGGCCGAAGCCATCTTGGAGCTTCAGCGCTGCCACACTGGAGCTGAGGGATGGGGGGAGGGAATTAGAGATAGCTGGGGTTGTGTAGTCAAAATAAATGTCAGTGTTTATTAAATGGCAGGGGATGGATTTATAGTTTTGAGTTTTGCAAGGAAGCCCGAAACTTTCAGATTCGGGATCATGTCAGCGTTCCAGCAACCTTCCATTCCAATCAATAACTCTGAGACAGACATCTCTCCAAAGTACCTTTATTTCTATAGTAACTGGCACATCTGTGGAATCCCGAATCTGAAAGTTTTGGACTTCCTTGCAAAAGTCAAAACTACAAATCCATCCCCCCTGCGCCACACTCAGTGACCTTGAACCAACAAAAGAATTTTATTTTGTCTAACTAGATATACTCCAATGAATTCCCCCCCTCCCACTTTCTCAGGCTCAATTGTGGCCGCGTGGGAGCATTGAATCTCATTATGGCTTCCAAAGTTGACAATAAAATACTTTCTCTTGGGATCCAAGGACGTTCTCACACCTGGTTGGAAGGAGGAGGAGTGACGTCACTGGACCTTCAGACATCCCCCTTGATTGGACCATGTGACTGATGGGGGTTGAAAGAAAAACTTTTACTTTTAATTGGGTGAAAAACAGTGGGATTTTTCAGAGTCGGTTTTCACCCGATATGTGCCAATATATTTCCAATAAAGCTATCGTCAACTGAAAAATATTTCTCTGGTCTTTTAGAGTTGTCAGCAAAAACGGAGTGGCAGGGGAGTAATGCATACCTTAAATATTTTCATAGATAATTGCTAGGCAGCAGAAGCTTCTGACGGGCTCCATAGTGAGGTGGGGATCAGTTAGTGAGGGTCGGAATAGGGTAGGGATGTAGACATGTTAGAGGGTTAATAGCATTTAGGGATAATGGGTTAGAACTAGAACTGCATATAGACCTAGGTGTGGTGGGGTGTGTCTCATGATAATGGTAATAAAAGGAGAGGGAGCAAACTCAAACCCAAATCTAACCATGCCTGACTTTTAGCCTTTCTTGTCAGATAGAAAGCTGGAGTTTATATTCATTTCAGGACAAATCTCCAATACTCAAGGACTGGCTAACAGATAACAGATAATCAGAGTTGGAAGGGACCTTATAGGTCATCTAGTCCAACCCCCCACCCAAGCAGGAGACCCTACACCATTTCTGACAATGGCAGTCCAATTTCTTCTTGAAGGTCTCAAGTGATGGCGCTCCCACAACTTCCAAAGGCAACTTCTGTTCCATGGGTTGATGGTTCTCCATCAGAAAGTTTCTCCTTGTTTCCAGGTTGAATCTCTCCTTGTTCAGTTTCCATCCATTATTCCTTGTCTGGCCTTCGGGTGCTTTGGAAAATAGCTTGATCTCTTCTTCTCTGTGGCAGCCCCTCAAATACTGGAAGACTGCTATCATGTCTCCCCTGATCCTTCTCAGCCCAGTTCCTGTAACAATCCTTCATATGCCTTAGTCCCCAGTCCCCTCATCATCCTGGTTGCTCTTCTCTGCACTTTTTCTAGAGTCTCAACATCTTTTTTATAATGTGGTGACCAAAACTGGATGCAGTACTCTAGGCGTGGTCTTACTAAGGCTTTATAGAGTGGTATTAGTACTTCCCTTGATCTGAGAGAGAGCGTGATTGATGACTCTTGGCTATGGATGTGTCCCATTGGAGAATATACATCCAAGGGGGTGGGGGAAGACCAGGGTCAAGGGTGCGATGAATGATGTGTGAGATGAATGATGCTGCACCCAGGTAACACCAACATGTTCACTCCTAATGATTTTTTAAAAAACTCTGAGAGATGCAGCTAGAGATTCATGATTCGCATGGGGGTGGATTGTCGGAGCCCTGGCAGCTATTATTTGAGGAATCTACTTGCCTTTGAGTGTTGCTTGAAATGGGTTTATTACTTGGAACCCTGACAGTAGGTAGTCCTTTGACTTAGAACCATTCATTTAGGGACCGTTTGAAATTCCAGCAGCACTGGAATTATGGCGGGACTTATGAACGCCACAGCATCCTCATGGTCATGTCATCAAAATTTGGGTATTCGGCAACTGGCATGTATTTATGACCGTTGCAGTGTCCCGGGGTCATATGGTGACTTTCTGACAAGTAAAGTCAACAGGGAAGCCAGGTTCACACTTAAGAACGATTTTACTAACTTAACAACTGCAGGGGCTCACTTAACAACGGTGGCAAGAAAAGTCGTAAAATGGGGCAAAACACACTTAACAGCTGCCACTCTTAGCAACAGAAATTCCGGGCTCAAGTTGTAGTCATTAAGTCGAGGATTACCTGAACAGTAACTTGGCCAATGTGGATGGTGTACATTATGCTAAGCCATGAATTGTTTCAATATGATTTACTAAAATGACTATTGGCTGGTTTTGCCTTATGGTGATTAATAGGGTTCCCACAGGGTGCTAAGGGCTTTAATTTAACCATGGTCTGCTAATCCAGGGCTGAGTTCACACACTGTGGCATGCCTCAAACAAACAAAATTATGGTTTAATGCAACAGCTTAACCCAGTTGCAAACTGGGGTTTGTTTGTTTGTTGCCAAGTAGTATTTTACTTTCTGGAAATCTGGCTGAAGGAATTTTCCCTCTTCTTAGAATACCACAAAACCCACTGTATGGGGCTGCCCTCAAAGACTATTCCGAAGTTGCCAAAGGAACGGAATCGGGTGACCCGGATGCTAAAGGGTTGAGAGTCTCTATGGTGGAATTGCTGCTGAGCCTAAATTCAAACCAGGGATCGTCTCCGCCAGCCTGAATCTACCTATCCTAGGTGGTCATGAAGGGAAGGAATTCTAACCCTGGTGACATTTTCTGAGGTGGCCTTGAACTCTGCAACCACTTTCCCTGAGGCATATCTGTCATGCCCCCGTCGGAATCTGATTCTGAGGGGGAGGCCAAACAGCTGACAGAGAGTGAGAGTGTGGCTCTGTTGGCTGTGGAAGAAACTGGGGAAGAGCAAAGTCCGACCGGACAGAGCAGGAGAGGTAGAGCAAGGGAGAGGGAATTCAGAGGAAGACCCAGGCCCACCCCCTCTTCATCCTAGGGCACGCAGGGAGGAACGGAGAAGAGAGCAACGTGGATTGCATGGCTTACGGGGGAGGAAAGGGCCCTGATTCCCTTCATTAGCTGCAGCTGGGAACACAGTGTTTAAAAAGGGAAGTTGCGCACAGCAAACTGTTGGGAGCAAATCGTGAATTATCTGGTATCGTCAAGGCTTATCTGTGTTCCTGGTGTCTTCTCAACTGTGTGTGTTTTGCTGTGCTTTCAAGTCTGCAATTCCTTCTCCTGCCCTGTCAAGTTAATTACTGCATCATGGTTTGTTTGGATTTTTAGTTACAGTTTGTATGTACTTCATTTTCGGACTGAATTTCCTCCACTTAAAGACTGTTCCTGGGAGAGTTTTTCTCCAGCCGAAGGTAACCTGGACATTGGGGGCAAAGTTGGAGATAATAAAGGGACTCTTCTTGCTTACTTGACTGTGTTGCCTTTGTGCCACACCCCGGGTCATCACAGTACCTGTACCCTTAGGTTTTGGTTTTCTGTAAGGCAGTAAGCACAATTCTGTTTAATGGGCTTTTTAAATGGGCGATAATTGGGTGTGGTTATGTTTGGATTTGACTTTACATATTCTATTTATAGCTGTTTTTAGGCAAGTTACTGTATTTGCTTTTATTGTGTTTTAATGTTTGCAAACCATCTGCCATCTTGGGATGAGGTATAAATACATGTGATGGATACGCCTCACAAAATCTTCACCGGTGATGGTAACTCACCCGCTGGTTTTTACGAAGCTGTCTGCCTTTATCTGATGTGTCCCGTTCAGAAAACCAGGTTAGAATCATCTCTTCTGCTAAGATTTCAAGTTGATAGAATGTCATCAGGACCTGGAAGAATGACAGGAGAAGCTGGACTTGTATGCATGGTCAGGAAGGCAGGCCTAGTGCTGAGTGAAATAAAGAGTTGTACAGCAAAGCCCCCAAGGTGCTTTCAAAAAGACAAGTGGACTTTCTTGATTCTTCTTGAAGACATTTCACTTCTCATCCAAGAAGCTTCTTCAGGTCTAACTTGGCTCTTCTGAGAAAATTCAAGAAAACCAGTTGTTGTAGTTTTGAAAGCATCTTTGGGACAACCGTGAACTGGAGGTCTCAACACAAGTGACTTTTAATAGCAGCAGCACTTAGACTTATATACCACTTCACATTGCTTTACAGCCCTCTCTAAGCGGTTTACAGAGTCAGCATATTGCTCCCAATAATCTGGGTCCTCATTTTACCAACCTCCAAAGAATGTAATGTTTTATCAATGATAAAACTTAAGAGTTTAAAAAAAAAACAAAGGCTAATGAGAAGATGTTGTGGCCCCGCCTCGTGAGCCTGTGCTGATGGAGGAAGAGGACCTGGATGATGAAGAAGAAGAAGAGGAGGAACGGGCAATGCCTCCCTCACCAGGGCCTTCCTCCCCAGGATCTTCCTCCCTGGCAAGGTCTCCCTCCCCAGGACCTTCCTCCCTGGCAAGGCCTCCCTCCCCAGGACCTTCCTCCCTGGCAATGCCTCAGGTTTCCTTGGAAAGCCAAGAGGAACTGCCTGAGAGACGTGTATCAGTAAAGCCATGGCGAGAGAAGGAGGATGAAGGTGCCTGGCTTGATCCCAGGCAACGTCGGAGGGAGAAACGTCAGCAGCAACGTAGGGGGCGTGGGAGGGCCAGAGATTGAGCTGGACCACACCCCACCAGGTATAAAAGTGGGTGTGCCTACGCTGCAGACTCTGTTCGTGACAAAGTGTAATATGAATCCGAGGCTTCCGTCTGTGTGCTTGATTTTTGGACTCTGAAAGTAAAGCAAGTCTTCTGTGAGTACTACATTCCTTCTTGGCTTGGATTTGGCAGTGAGAGCCTGGGTGACTGCCAACGCTCTTGTCGGGAGAGATAACGGGGATTTTGGCGACAGGCCAGCGTGACTCCTCTGTGTTAGCTAACGTTCCTTAACTTCAGGGAAGGAAGGTGAAACAGAACAGAGTGTGACAAAAGCTGTGTGTGTGTGCACGCACACACACACACACAGTGTTTCCCTGAAAATAAGACCCTGTCTTACATTATTTTGCCAACAAAAAAAGGCACCAGGTCTTATTTTCAGGAGATGTCATCCACTGACTAACCTCACTTGCGCGTGTCATCCTGCCCTCCTTTTCACTGTCAGAGGCCTTCAGGAACTACCACTTCCGCAGCCGGCAAGGCTTTCCTGAAGGCCTCTGCAGCCGATAACAGAACTCTGGATTGATCCAGAGCTTGTTATCAGCTACACAGGCCTTCAGGAAAGCCTTCCCAGCCTTGCCGGCTGCAGAAGAAATGGGCCGGCAAGGCAGGTGTCAGGGTACACGAGGCCTGGCTTCAATTGGCCAAAGGTAAGTAGTAGGGCAGCCCCATCACCCCCATCCCCACCTTAGCTTAATTTTTTACCCATCCACTCTGGAGTGGGCGGGATATTAATTAGGGCTTGTTTTGGGGGGTAGGGCTTATATTGGGTACACGTGTAAAAAAAAATCAAGCTAGGACTTACTTTCAGGGTAGGTTGTATTTTCGGGGAAACAGGATATATAAATTTTAAAGAGGGTAACTCTCTCGGCAGCTGCTTAAGCATTTCTGAAGTGAAATATGTAGAGCCCTACATCTGGACTCTGCTACCCAGAAAAGCTTATTGTCCACTCTTGACTTCTAGCCTACTGTAACCACTATCCTCACGGTAAAGGTAAAAAGGAAAGGAGTCCCTGTGGGTCACATGATCCCCTTTTGCTTCTGACAAGTGAAGTCCATGGGGAAGCCAGATTCACTGAACAACCGGGCTACTAACTTTTAACAACTGCAGTGATCCACTTAACAACTGTGGCAAGAAAGGTCGTAGAATGGGGTAAAATTCACTTCACAAATGTCTCGCTTAGCCACAGAAATGTTGGTTGCAACTGAGGTCGTAAGTCAAGGACTACCTGTACACAGCATTCTCCTTGCTTTAAAACATTTAACATGACCCCAGTTACTGACTTAACAACTGTAGTGACCACTTAACAGCTGTGGCAAGAAAGGTCATCAAAGCCAAAACTCAATTGTCTCGCTTAGCAGTAGAAATGTTGGACTCAATTGTGGTCTTAATTCGAGGACTGCCTGTATTCATTTTCAACAAGCAGGGTACAGGCAGAGGTGCTAGCCTAACTGGGTGAACTCAATGTCTGGCCAAGCAATTCAGGAACCTTTCAGGGATTGGCAGGCAGGTCCTTCATTCAACCTTGGTGACAGGAACATGGGACCTTCCCACAGATTTAAGAGACAGAAGGAAATCATATTCAACCAACAGGTCATTCATTATTCAGCCCGGGATCAATCTCCAGCTAGCCTGTCAACACCCGCGGAAAGCTTACTTTGGCCAGAACTGTGGTCAGCTTCTCATGTTCCAAGAAGAACTCTTCGATGGCATGCAAAGAATCCAAGTGATCTGACGCTCGCTTGATGTACTTCTTGAACAGCGGAGCCCAATTCTTCAGCAACTGGGAGAGCGGGGAGCAAAGAAAGTTGAATGCTAAAAGGTGGGGGCTTAAGTAGATAAATATATAGAAGAATTTGGAATTGAACATTGTTAGTAGGTCTGGAAAGGAATGGAATGGAAATGATAGAATAGGAATCGGAATACAGGTGAAACTCAAAAAATTAGAATATAGTGCAAAAGTTCATTTATTTCAGTAATGCAACTTAAAAGGTGAAACTAATATATGAGATAGACTCATTACATGCAAAGCAAGATAGTTCAAGCTGTGATTTGCCATAATTGTGATGATTATGGCTTATAGCTCATGAAAACCCCAAATCCACAATCTCAGAAAATTAGAATATGACATGCAATCAATAAAACAAGGATTGTACATAGAACAATATTGGACCTCTGAAAAGTATAAGCATGCATATGTACTCAGTACTTGGTTTGGGCCCCTTTTGCAGCAATTACTTCCTCAATGCGGCGTGGCATGGAAGCTATCAGCCTGTGGCACTGCTGAGGTGTTATGGAAGACCAGGATGCTTCCATAGCGGCCTTTAGCTCTTCTGCATTGTTCAGTCTCATGTCTCCCATCTTTCTCTTGGCAATGCCCCATAGATTCTCTATGGGGTTCATGTCAGGCGAGTTTGCTGGCCAATCAAGCACACGGTCACTGAACCAGGTTTTGGTGCTTTTGGCAGTGTGGGCAGGTGCCAAGTCCTGCTGGAAAATGAAGTCAGCATCCCCATAAAGTTCGTCTGCAAAAGGAAGCATGAAGTGCTGCAAAATCTCCTGGTAGATGGCTGCGTTGACCCTGGACTTAATGAAGCACAGTGGACCAACACCAGCAGATGACATGGCTCCCCAAATCAACACAGACTGTGGAAACTTCACACTGGACTTCAAGCATCTTGCAGTCTGTGCCTCTCCATTCTTCCTCCAGACTCTGGGTCCTTGGTTTCCAAATGAGATGCAAAAGTTGCTCTCATCAGAAAAGAGGACTTTGGACCACTGAGCAACAGACCAGGTCTGTTTTTCTTTAGCCCAGGTAAGAGGCTTCTGTTGTTCAGGAGCGGCTTGACAAGAGTAATACAACATTTGAAGCCCATGTCCAGGATCTGTCTGTGTGTGGTGGCTCTTGATGCACTGACTCCAGCCTCAGTCCACTCCTTGTGAAAGTCCCCAACACTTTTGAATGGCCTTTTCCTGACAATCCTCTCCAGACTGCGGTCATTCCTGCTGCTTGTGCACCTTTTTCTTCCACACTTTTCCCTTCCACATAACTTTCTATTAATGTGCTTTGATACAGCACTTTGGGAACATCCAACTTCTTTTGCAATTACCTTTTGAGGCTTTCCCTCCTTATGGAGGGTGTCAGTGATGGTTTTCTGCACAACTGTCAGGTCAGCATGATTGGGATTCCTACTGAACCAGACTGGGAGACCATTTAAAGGCTCAGGAACCCTTTGCAGGTGTTATGGCTTAATTAGCTGATTAGAGTGGGACACTTTGAGCCTAGAATATTGCACCTTTTCACAATATTCTAATTTTCTGAGATTGTGGATTTGGGGTTTTCATGAGCTGTAAGCCATAACCATCACAATTATGGCAAATCACGGCTTGAACTATCTTGCTTTGCATGTAATGAGTCTATCTCATATATTAGTTTCACCTTTTAAGTTGCATTACTAAAATAAATGAACTTTTGCAAGATATTCTAATTTTTTGAGTTTCACCTGTAGGGATAGGGATAGAGATAGGAATAAGGATAGGATAGGATAGGATAGGATAGAATAGAATAGAATAGAATAGAATAGAATAGAATAGCTGTGATCCAGTTCTTCAGAGAATTATTGAGTCTATCATCTGCACCTCTGTAACTGTCTGGTTTGGTTCTGCAACCCAACAAGACAGTCACAGAGTTCAGAGGATAATTAGGACTGCAGAAAAAACAATGGCTACCAATCTGCCTTCCATCGAGGACCTGTATGCTGCATGAGTCAAAGAGAGGCTGTGAAAATATTTACAGACCCCTCACATCCTGGACATAAACTGTTTCAACTCCTTCCCTCAAAACGACGCTATAGAGCCCTGCACACCAGAACAACTAGACACAAGGACAGTTTATTCCCGAACACCATCACTCTGCTAAACAAATAATTCCTTCAACACTGTTCAACTATTTACAAAGTCTGCACTACTATTACTATTAATCTTCTCATCACTCCTTATCACCCATCCCCTCCCACTAGTGACCGTATGACTGTAACTTTGTCGCTTATATCCTTACGTTTATATGGACTGTTTCCTAGTATGATTTGATTGCTTATTGTACCCTATGACTATTAAGTGTTGTACCTGGTGATTCTTGACTCTTGACAAATGTATCTTTTCTTTTATGTACACTGAGAGCATTTGCACCAACACAAATTCCTTGTGTGTCCAATCACACTTGGCCAATAAAGAATTCTATTCTATTCTATTCTAATTCTATTCTATTCTAATTCTATTCTATAGAATAGAATAGAATAGAATAGAATCGAATCTGGAAGGGACCTTGGAGGTCTTCTAGTCCAACCAGGCTCAAGCAGGGGACCCTATACCATTTCAGACAAGTGGCTATCCAGTCTCTTCTTAAAAACATCTAATGATGAAGCACCCACAACCCACAAAGAATGACCAAGAAACATTACGTGGCAAGAAGATATAATTTACTGCTTCTTATAAAGCGGTAAAATTAATATTCTTCTGTGAGGATTTTTGAAAAAACAAAACAAAATCATTTTAATGAAGAAATTTGCACATGGACAAGACTCCTTGGCACCTTAGCAGCATCCTGCAGCTTTCAGCTCACCTACCTGTCTGAAACAACCAACCCCTGAACTCTGGGCAGAAGAAACCCTCAGGGAATTTAAAGGCAGGCTAAACCAAGGGAAGGTGGATGCTCACAGGGACTACCAAGGTGCAATAATGTTGAGGATCCTTTTCCACGTTCATCTGCTGTAGAGGATATTCCAATACAACTTTGCTGAGTACCACCATCACTTCTTTCAGGCCAATGTTGTAGGCAAATCTGCAAAGGGGAGGAGAAATGTTAACAGTCGTCCCTGTTATTTACAGATCATGCCAACCTTTCTTTGTTTCATCTGTCTTAGACAATGTACAACTTTTCTGACGCTGTATGAACATGAACGATCTCCAAAGGAGCTGTGATGACCCAAAGGGGCGTGGCACAAAAGCAACAAAGTCATAAAAATAGGTAAAGTCCCTTTAATACCTCCAACTTGGCCTCCAATATCCAGTTATCATCGGCTGGAGAAAAAACTCTCCCAAGAACAGTTTTTAAGGGGAAGAAATTCAGTCTGAACCCAAAGTACATATAAATTATAAATAAAAACGAACACAAACCACGCTGCAGCAACTAACAAGACAGAAACCATGCTCCAGCAACTAACAAGACAGGGCAGGATAAGGAATTGCAGACTTCAAAGGATAACGAAACAACACACAGTTGGGAGGACGCCAGAACCCAGATAAGACTTGACAAACAAAGATAATTCACGCTTTGCTTCCAGCAAGGAGCTGTGCGCAAACACCCTCTTTATCCTGTTTTCCCAGCTGCAGCTAATGAAGGGAATCAGGGCCCTTTTCTCCCCCGTAACCCACGTTGCTCCCTTATCCGTTCCTCCCTGCGTGGCCTAGTATGAAGAAGGGGTCGGCCTGGGTCTTCCTCTGAATGCCCAGCCGGACTGTGCCCTTCCCCAGTTTCCTCCACAACCACTGGAGCCACACTCCCACTCCCTGTCAGCTGTTCCACCTCTCCCTCAGAATCAGATTCCAACAGGGGCATGATAGGAGCACAGATACAAGAGCGGGATGAAGCATAAATCCATATGATTTCAACAGCACAGACAATAAAGCACTAACGATTAAATCAATTGTTCTGTTCAGTGAGGAGAATATATTTGTGGGTTTTTTTTAAAAAATTGGATATCACTTCTAGATTTGTGCTTGTGATGGTGAAAAAATTGAAACTTTGACTTTGGTTTTGCTGATTAGATAGATGTGTTGTTATAGAAATGATGCAGCCCTCAAGGAAATCGAGTTTGATACCCCTGCTCTAGAGGGAGAAATTTGTTTTCATTCAGTGAAGCACTTATGGTTGAAAAAAATAAGATTTGTCTTCTGCCATGGTGGACATTTGGTTTATCTGTGTTATTGTTTTTCTGTATGGCTCTGACTCCAATATGCTAGGTATGTTACACATTCTGAAAACAAACAGGTTTCCTGCCTAAACAACAGGTTGAAGACTTCCAGCTCCCTTCCAAGTCCGTTATTCTATTTTATTCTAAATGCCCAGTTATATATTAATGTGTAAAAGTAAAAAAGTTGAGGTTGTAATGTTATCTTGTACTGTGGAGGAAGTCAATGCCTTTTTCTTTCTTCCTCTGTACCTCATATTTTGTTTCCCCCTTTCTTTCTTTTTTCCTTCCCTTAATTTCTTTTTTTAATTTTTCTTTGTATTTTATACACTGATAACACAATACAAGTTATATATAGCGAAGAATAGGACTAAACATTTAAACTGACTAAACAAATGCATGTCCAGAACAAAATTTCATTGAATAATACCCCAGTTTAAATAAGCCAAATGTTTATGTGCATAAAGTGGGAGATTGGCCACCTATATCTCTGCTTAACAGGTCTTGGCCTACGCCTGTCTCTGGACAGCACCACTTTCTCCTAAAGCAAGGGTCTTCAAACTTGGCAAGTTTAAGACCTGCGGACTTCAACTCCCAGAATTCCTGAGCTAACATGACTGAAGGAGGAATTCTGAGAGTTGAAGTTCACAAATCTTAAAGCTGTCAAGTTTGAAGAACCCTGTCCTAAAGTCACAAAACCCTGAACAATGTCTTACTTGAGAGAGTTGATCTCCAGAACCAAGTTGTCACAAGAGATTTTTTCTTCTTCACCTCTCTGCAAAGTCCCCAACACCTCATTCTGGAAAACTGAAATCAAGAGCAGATTAGAAGCTGAGTGAGCACTCAGGTGGATGAAGAGCTGATAAAAAGCAACCTTTGGCCTCCATTTTGAAAGCCAGAAAGCTCTTTTCCCCCCTCATACTCAATTCAGTTTCTCCTTTAATGTCATGCAGGAGACGTGCGCTTAAGAGTCAACGCCCTGGCACAAAAGAGAAGAACAAGATTACCTTTGATGTCGTCCATCTGAGGGGAAGCTGTCCAGCTGTCCATCTGCTCAGACCCAAAGCTCATATCACTTTCAGACTCACTTTCTTCTTCAGTCTTTACGGTGAGGCCTAGTTAAGATGGGAGGAAAGAAATCTTCTGAAGTTCTCGGATTTTGCTCCAGCAACCTTTTTCACAAGTTCACATTTCTATCCAGTATTTCCAGGTCAAGGACTATATTTTTATCAACCTCTTTTCTGCTACTGTCATTCTTACAAAACTGGGTCTTGAATGGCTCATTTGTCCCGGAGTGTAGGTGGCCCTCAACTTACGACAGTTCGCTCAGTGACTGTTCAAAATCACTGAAAAAAAGGGACTAAATGACCGTTTTTCACAATTACAACCTGTTGCAGGACTCGAATGAAGGGCCTATGTGTGATGCAGGGATGGGGCCAGGACTATCGGAGAGTAGGGTGCTGCCTTCGGAGCTTATGGAGTCTGGCAGCAGTGATGCAGAGGACCCCGAGAAGCCTGTGCCCAGTGCGCATGTGCACAGGGCTGCTTGAAGGAAAGAGCAGCTGCAGTAGCACGGGCGACTCAGGAGTAAGGCTGTAAGGTGATGGCCCTTCCCATAAGGGATAAAAGCCAGCCCTCAGGGGTTGGGTTCTTTGCAGGAAGCAAAGAAGTTCTTTCAACTCCAAGTTCTTGTGGAAGTCCTGTCTATTCTGGTTTGTTTTCGGAGACTTTTGATTTTGGATATTTCCCTGCAATTAATCTTGTGTTCTTGGCAGCCTTTCACAACCTTGAAAGGGCTTGCTCTTTATCTGGGACAATTAGTTTTAATGACTCTTTGCTGTGAATGAACAGAATTCACAGAGACGCATTAAAAAGGGTTGCTTTTATATATACTTTGTGTTTATTTGATTTGAACAAGACTTGGGTCAGAACAGCCAGGTTTAAAGTTGCCAAGGTTGGAGACCCCTTGTCATGCCCCTGGTAGAGACTGACTCTGAGGGAGAGGAGGAACAGCCGACAGGGAGTGGAAGTGTGGCTCCGGAGGTTGTGGAGAAGGCTGGGGAAGGGCAGAGGCTGGCTGGGCAGTCAGAGGAGGACCCAGGCCCATCCCCTCTCCATCCTAAGGCATGCAGGGAAGAGAGGATAAGGAAGAGACATGGTCTACTGAGGAGGAGAGGGCCTTGATCCTCTTCATGGGCTGCAGCTGTGACAACTGGATAAGAGGATGGACATGCATATGGGCGAGTGCTGGAAACAAAGTGTGGAAATATCTCTAGTTTATTGTTCCTGAGTTTGGCATCCTTCCCAGTGTGTGTTCTGATATCTGTGGATGTCTTCCAGCCCTTATCTTGCCTGCATTGTGTTGTTTTTTTACTCTTTATAATTTAAACAGCATTTCCTCCTTCTGGTAACTGCTCGTGTGGGAGTTTTTTGTCTCCAGCCAAGGATATTTGGAGCTTGGAAGCAAAGTGAAGGAATAAAAGGGGCTTCACCTGTTTTTTTGTGACTGTGTTTATTTTGGGTCATCACACCCCTGCTCTAAAGGCTGCTGCAGGTCTAAGACAATTCGCTACAGCCAGTTGGCCATCACCAACCTGCCACAGCCAACCCACCACGGCCAACTTGCCATGAGCAATTGGCAGCAGGGCAACTCACTGCAGGACAACTCCCTTGCGGGACAAGAGTTACACTAACATCAAAGAAATGGCGGAACAGAATCATTAAAGAAAGGATGCAAAAGGAGGGACAGCATGAAACGTGAAGGGCAAAAGTTAAAATAATTCTTATTTATTTTAACTCATGAAATGGTTAAAATTGTCCCACAACGAGTTCCCTTTGTGGCGAGTTGGCCGTGGCGAGTTCACCCGCTACAAGTTGGCAGTGGCAAGTTGTCCCATTCCTGCTGCTGCACCACGTTTCTTGTCAATTCTCACCACTTTCAAGGGTCGCAGAGGGCCGTGGGACAACCCGCCATTCCATGCTGGTCATGGCATTCGGAATCCCATTTTTCCTATATGCTGCTTACCCCAAAGGCTTTGTCTTTGTTCCTCCTGGTCTGCGTCGTTTTCATCAGCTGCTTTCCAAAGGTAACCTCTGCCTTGTAAGCCAACCTCTTCTGTGTTGTAGCCTGAAGTAGAAAATTAATGTTGGCTTTACTACCATCAGTTCCACCAGTTGGGAAAAGGGCCCAACTAAACAAAAGAAGCGGGTGTGTTGACAAGAAATCCCAAAACAATCCTACCCTAAAGGAGAACATTTGTAGCTCGAAGCTGAAATGAAGGGTCCTTGTTGCTCTTAGAACTTGGTCCTCCTCCTCCGTGCCTCCTTCTCCCTCATTCCTTTCTAGCACTGATGATGCTACCTAGTTTAGGTAATGAAACGTCTGCAAGAAAACAAGGAAGTTCAGGCCTCCATAATGCCCGTCCTCCTCCTCTTCCTCTCTACAAACCCTCTTCCCTTCTAGCACTGATGATGTTACCTAGTTTGGGCGCCAGTCCTAGCACCAAATTAGAGATGCGGTGGCTCAGTGGCCAAGACGCTGAGCTTGTCAATCAGAATGGTCGGCAGTTCGGCAGTTTGAATCCCTAGCACGCGTTACGGAGTGAGCTCCCGTTACTTGTCCCAGCTGCTGCTAACTTAGCAGTTCGAAAGCATGTTAAAAAATGCAAGTTGAAAAATAGGGACCCTTTTGGTGGGAAGGGAACGGTATTCTGTGTGCCTTCGGCGTTTAGTCATGCCGGCCACATGACCACGGAGACATCTTCAGCTTTGTAACAGAGATGAGCACTACCCCCTAGAGCTGGAAATGACTAGCACGGATGTGCGAAGTACTTTACCACTAAGTTGGCAAGGGCTACAACGGAAGATGGTGGCTCACTAAGTTGGCAAGGGCTACAACGGAAGATGGTGGCTAAGGAACAGCAGTCTTAGGCCCTCACCCCTTCTAGCCTAAGTAATGATGCCTTTTAGCACTAGCAATAACACTCAGACTTATTTACTGCTTCACAGTGCTTCACAGCCCTCTCTAAGCAGTTTACAGAGTCAGCATCTTGCCCCCAACGATCTGGATCCTCATTTTACTGACCTCAGAAGGATGAAAGGCTGAGTCAACCTTGAGCTTGGTGGGATTCGAACTGCCAAATTGCAGGCAGCTGGCAGTCAGCAAAAGTAGCCTGCAGCACTGCACTCTAACCATTGCGCCACCGCGGTGCCTTTGCTTCAAATACTGGTTAGTTTAAGAGGAAGCGACAGAAATTATACATAATGAATTAGGCATATTTCTTTCTTCACAAACCAAAACCCATTGTGGGGTTAATTACTTCAGAGGCAGCATCTGGTACCTAGTAAGCCAAGAACCTACGTGGTGTGATGGTAAAGGTGTTGTAGGCGATGATGAGGCTGAGCCGAGGGAGGAGTCAAATGCATCATCAGTCATGAATCCCTTCACACTCACAAGAGATCTAAGTCCAGACCCCCTTGAATTCCACTGAGTCTTATCTACCACCAATTTGCTTTGACCGTTAGTAGGTCAGATTCTTGTAGAGAACAAAAGCTTGCAATAAATCTCCACATTCATTTTAAACTGCTGGGGCTTCCTGATTTTCCCGCGCTTGACACTAATGGTGCTTTTCTTCGGCTCTCGAGGCCTTTCCATTTTCCTGTTAATTCCCCTTGACCATTAGCTTTTGCTTACAATAAATCTTTATATGCGTTCGAACTGCCTGGATCCCTGATTTCCCTGGTGCTGACAGGCCCAGGATTAGGATCAAGGATACTGAGGTGCAAGCCCGCTCTCGACCAACAAAAATTTCTCTCTCTGCTTAATATACCTTGCAATATTGGAGGTGGGGGGGGAGAAATAGGAGCTAGCACTGATGATATTACCTAGTTTGGTAATGAAATGTTTGCAAGAAAACCACAATGCTCAGAGAGCACCAAAGACCCCACAGTTCAACCCCGAGCTGCAAATATTCTCTTTTGCCGAAAAGTAGGAGAGAGAACTATATATAAACCAACTAAAGCTCTTGAATGAAACTCAGGATACAAATCTAGTAAATAAATAAGAAGATATTTGCATCACAAAAGAGCAACGAAAGCTAAGTAAAATAAAATGGCTGGGAAAGGGGGATTTCAATTGTGCCCAAATAGGAGCGCCTGGAGCCCACTCTTCCTCCACCACTTCATCATCATCTCCTTCCCACCTACTCATTCAAAGCGGATTCTTTCTCCAGCTGCTTAATCCTTAGCAGTTATTAATCCTTATCCTTAAATCCTTAGCAGGCTCCCAAGGGAAGACTCTATGGGGAAAAGGCAGAAGAGAATAACAGAACTGAAAGGGACCTTGGAGGTCTTCTAGTCCGCTCAAGCAAGAGACCCATGTCAGACAAATGGCTGCCCAGTCTCTTCTTTAAAACCTCCAGTGTTGGAGCACCCACAACTTCTGGTGGCAAGGTGTTCCACTGGTTAATTGTTCTCACTGATAGGAAGTTTCTCTTCAGTTCTAGGTTGCTTTCCTCCTCGACTGGTTTCCATCAGTTCCTCCTCGTCCTGCCTTCAGGTAATTTTGGAGAACAGGTTGACTGCCTCTTGTTTCTGGTAGCCCCTCAGGTATTGGATCATGGCCTCCCTAGAAAACCCACAGGAGAACAGTCTCGCTCTCCTAAAAATCCCGGGGACCAAGTATTCCCCATACCTTTTTGCTTCACTTTGTTCTCCTCCTTGTTCATATCCGCGTCATCACTGAACTCATCTTCATCATACTCTTCTTCATCTGCAGGATGCAGGGATACGACCGTGCCTTCTGGAAAGACCTTGTTAGGACCCACCACTACCTACAATTAAGCAACGTTTCCACGTTTTACTTCCTCCGGGAAGTCAAAAAAAGGCTTGCAAATTTCAAGCCCCCCAATTCACTCAGCTGGGGGTCAGGAACCCAGGTCCCTAACAAAGTATTTCGCCTGGAGGCGGTGCGGGTCTGGATGGGGAGGAACAGGCTCCGGCTCAACCCGGCTGAGACCGAGTGGCTATATGTACCGGCATCTCGAGTTATCCAGGATGTTCCACCTTTAGCTATGGGGAGAGGTGTTGCCCCCCCCATAGATAGGGTCCACAACTTGGGTGTCCTCCTGGATGCGCGGCTCAGTTTGGAGGAGCAGGTGGGAGCCGTGGCCAGGGGGGCATTTGCCCAGGTTTGCCTGGTGCGCCAGTTGTGCCCCTATCTGGACCGAGATGCCCTACGTAGTCACTCATGCACTTGTTACCTCTCGTTTGGACTACTGCAATGCTCTTTACATGGGGCTGCCCTTGAGGACCACTCGGAGGCTTCAACTTGTCCAGAATGCGGCGGCGCGGGTTTTGATGGGAGTATCCCGATACTCCCATGTTACACCCCTCCTGCATGAGCTGCACTGGTTACCAGTTGCCCTCTGGGTGAGATTCAAGGTGCTGGTACTGACCTATAAAGCCCTTCATGGCTTAGGACCAGGGTATTTGCGGGAGACCCTGCTGCCAGTAATGGCTTCCCAATGTCCCGTGTGCTCCAGTAGGCAGGGCCTCCTTGGGGTGCCATCGGCCAGACAGTGTCAGCTGGCAACCCCTAGGGGTAGGGCCTTCTCTGTGGGAGCACCCACTCTATGGAATCAGCTGCCCCTGGAGCTTCAGGTGGCCCCTGACCTTCAATCCTTCCGGCGTGGCCTGAAAACATGGCTTTTCCAACTTGCCAACCTGGACTGATGGAGGGGTGGGGTTTTAGTGAATTGTTTTATATTAATTTTAATTGATTATTGATTGGGTTTTGTATTTAATTCTGTTCAATATTTGTATTGTATTTTTATGATTGTACGCCACCCCGAGTCCTTCGGGAGATGGGGCGGCATAGAAATCCAATAAATAATAATAATAATAATAAAGCAGCAAGAGAAACAGCTATGAGGCCAAGCTTCCATCCAACTCTCATTCTGAGCATCTCTTCCTTGCTGAGCAGCAGGACAGGGTGCTGCATTTCACTATAAGGATACTAGCTCGATACCCGTGCTTTGCTACAAAACTATGTGATCGGGCTTAGTTTTTGGGGAGGAAAATAAGGGGAAAAATTGTGCCTCTGCCTACCAGCATCCATCGTTATTCATCTGGCTAGTGTCCTGTCAGTGTGTGAGAGAATTGAGGGCTGTTTGGAAACTGAAGCAGTATTGAAGGAGACAGCAAGGAGCCTGGGCGTGGCTTAGCTCAACTGTTCTGTACTAAAGCTGCTTGCTGCTGTGAAAGTAAAACTAAAACTGAAACTCCTCTCCTCTGCTTGTGTTTTGCATTTGGAACAGGTTTCTTTTCAGGTGGGGAGTAGAACTCCCCTTAGCATCAGAGCATGTTAATAATAATAATACACAAAATACTAATGCTCTGATGGTCATTTCGAAAAATCCTTTCTTAGTGAGCCCCTAGAAACCAAGAGGAACATACATGCCAAATTTCAAGGTTGTAGGCTTTACGGTTCTGGACATTTTGTGATGATGCATGAGTGGTATTTCGCTTTTATATATGTAGATAATAATATATGTTTAGATAAGGATGGGAGCAGGTTGTAATCTTGAGAATAAGGACCTTCTGAGACTGCCTGTAGGAGAGGACCAAGGGATTAAATGCATCATCAGTCTTGAGTCCCTTCAAGAAATCTAAGTCCAGCCCACCTTGAATTCCTTTGACTCTTATCTACCGCCAATTTGTTTTGACCATTAGTGGTTCAGATTCTAGCAGAGAGCTTTAGCATGCAATAAACCTACACATTCATTTGAAGTGCCTGGAGTCCTGATTTCCTGTGCTTAACACCACCCTGATTTCAGAGGGCTTTCAAGGTTCCATTGGAGAGTTTCCGTGAACTGCCAGCCACCAGATGAATTAAGGACAGTGATTTTTGAACTGCCAATGCATTCGAAGCAGACCGAAGAAGGGACAGGGCAAATGGTGGATGATATTTGATCTGTCTCAAGATGCTTTGATTTCTCCCCTTTGACCCCCATTGAAGGATTCGCAACCCACTCGAAGATGTGATGACTTCAAGTTCCAGAATTCCTTAACTAGCATTCTGGGCATTGAAGTTCACATATTTTAAGATGTCTATGGAGATTCCCAGTCATTCAGGTCATGGTTGTCCCAAAGGTGCTTTTTCCAGAGGCAACTGGACTTTCCGTTTTTTTTTTTTTTTAAGAAGTTTTGCTTCTCGCCCACCCCAAACCAAATCAGTGATGCCCTCTCCGTGATATCCTGTTGTCTGGATGTGGTACAGATGTGGATGGGCAGGAACAAACTACAGCTCAATCTGGCCAAGACAGAGTGGCTGTGCGTACAGGCATCTTGGACCAGTCAACAGATTCCATCTTTGGTCATAGGGGGAGAGGTGTTGCCCCCTGTGGATAGGGCACGAAACCTGGGGGTCCTCCTGGATTCACGGCTTGGTTTGGAGGAGCAGGTGGGGGCCGTGACCAGTGGGGCCTTTGCCCAGGTTCGGCTGGTTCGCCAGCTACGCCCATACCTGGACCGAGATGCCCTTCGCACGGTCACTCATGCACTTGTCACATCCCGCCCGACTCAACTACTGCAACGCTCTCTATCTAGGACTGCCCTTGCATACCATGGTGCAGAACTGGTGCAGAATGCGGCTGTGCGGGTTGTGATGGGAGTTTCCCGGTACTCCCATGTTACGCCCCTCCTGCACGAGCTGCATTGGTTGCCAGTTGCCCTCCGAGCGAAATTCAAGGTGTTGGTATTAACACTCAAAGTCCTTCATGGCTTGAGTCCGGGGTATTTGCGGGAGTGTCTCCTGCTGACATCGAATGCCGATCGCCCTGTGTGAGCGCACAGACTGGGACTTCTCGGGTACTGTCCGTGAGACAGTGTCAGCTGGCGGTGCCCCGGGGAAGGGCCTACTCTGTAGCGGCTCACGCCTTGTGGAACCAACTGCCCGTGGGGCCCCGTTTGGCTCCGGATCTCTGCTTTCTGCCAATCTGAAAACTTGGCTGTTTGAACAGGCTGGGCTGGACTGACCTCTTGGGTGGGTGGGTGGGTTAAATTGATTTTATTTGGGCTTGTTGGGTTTAATTTGTTTTTAAAGTATTTATTGTTTGTATTTTTAGTTGTGAGCCCGAGTCCTTTCGGAGAGGGGGCGGCATACAAGTCCAATTATTAAATTAAATTAAATTAAATATTAAATTAAATTAAATCCAAGAAGCTTCTTCAGCTTTGACTGGATGGTAGGGAACAGAAGGATTGTGGAAGATGAGCTCAGCAACCTAAAGCAGGGAGGGCGACCCATCAAGGAACACATCTGTGAATTCAGGAGGATCAGTGGGAAGCTACCCCTTTTTGCCCAAACGGATGCTGGTTCATTTTTTCAGAACAAGCCTAGACAAGCAAATTAGACAAGCAAATTAGCCAATTAGCCTATCAGGACATCCCAAACCGACTCTCTGAGTGGTTCCGAGTGGCCATAAAAGTCGACGGGGCATTACAAGCCTGGGAGGGTTCGTGAGCATAAGCTTCTATATCTGCAATCAATTTGATTTTGTGTGTGTTGTACAGGTCACCTTCAAGAAGTGAGGGGAGCCGAATGTCAACTCATAAAACATTTTGTATACACATTTTATAGTTGACAAGAAGGGGAGTTTCAAAGAGCAGGCAGCAGTGTGGAATCGAAAGTACATTCCATTCATATTTTTCTTCAGAGACTGATTAGATAACTGAAGCTTCTGCCGTGCAAAAATCTAATTGGAGAGCATGATTGATGACTCTTGGTTGTGGACGTGTTTCGTTGGATGATACACCCGGGGGGAAGGGGGGAAGCAGGATCAAGGGGACAGTGAATTACGTATCTAAGAGTTGGCTACGCCCAGGCAAATGCCGGACGTAGTATGTTAACTTCAAATAAATCCTTTTTAGTTTTGGGAGTGTGGCTCAAGGCTCATGATTTAAGTGGAGTAACTGCCGGAATCCTGACACTAGCAACATGAGGAAACCACTGGAAACCAAAGGGAGAGATCAGCCAGACCACAGACCACTCAGCCAACGAGGAACTACAGCACCACAACCGGTCCCAAGACCTACAAAGCCCAATTAAATGCTATCAATGCGGGGGATGGGTCACATGTCAGCGGCGTGCACAACCCTAGGCCCGAAACTAAACCAACCAGGCAGCACTGGCATGTTTACTCCTAATAAATCTTCTTTAAGTTTGAAAATCCAGCTAGAGGCTAATGATTTAAATGGGGGTAACTACTGGAGCCTTGACAAGGATTTATATTCCTCCCCAAAGGATGCAAATGACCAGCTGTCTGCAAGGCGTATAAATCCTTCCATTCCCCGCCATCCAGTCAGAGCTGAAGAAGCTTCTTTGGATGAGAAGCGAAACGTTTTCAGAAAAAAAAACACAGAAAGTCCAGTTGCCTCTGGAAAAAAAATCACCTTTGGGACACACATCTTAGAGTTACCAAGGTTAAAAAACATTGCTCTCTCAGAACAAAAATAAAATAATAATGAAAACAAGCCTCCTCTAACTCACCTGGGAAGTAAGGACGCAATGAGGATTCAACGTTACGTCTTTCTTCACCTCTGCCTTGTCACAAACGATGGACTGACAGATTTTTACACCGTCTCCTATATGGACATCATTCCACAGGAATGCCCCGTCCAGAAGGACACCATTACCTGATCGGTACCCAAAAAAACCAAACCATCACTTTATGCCATACTCATCCAGGTGTTTTTCTTACAACAGATAAGCTCGTTGTGTCTATTCATTGTCCCACAGCATAAAGTGGCTTGTGTCAACTCATAAAATATTTCTTTAGCACTTTAGGTAAAGTCTTGCAGCCCAGAAGCCATGATTTACAAACACTCCTTGACTTACAACCACTGGTTTAGTGACCGTGTGAAGCTAGAACTGCACGGAAAAAACTACCTACCCAATGGTCACATGATCAAACTTTGGGTGCTGGCCATCCAGCATATATTTATGAGAGTTGCAGTATCCTGGGTTCGTGTTGATCATCATTTGTAACAGGCCAGCTGGCTTCCAACGAGCAAAGTCAATGGGGGAATGGCAGATTTGCTTAACAACTGGTTCATATTTATGAAGGTCACCGTCTCTCCGGGTTACGTGATCCGCTTTTGTGACCTTCTGACAAGCAAAGTCATTGGGGAAGCCAGATTCACTCAACAACCGGGTTAACAACTTTAACAACTACGGTGATTCACTTAATGCCTGAGTCAAGCAAGGTGTCAAGTTATAAAACATTTTCTATACACATTTTATAGTTGGCAATAGAAAGTAAGGGGGAGGGGAGTTTCAAAGAGCAGGCAGCAGTATCGAATCGAAAGTACATCCCATTCATATTTTCCTCAGAGACTGATTAGATGACTGAAGCTTCTGCCACGCAAAAATCTAATTGGAGAGCATGATTGATGACTCTTGGCTATGGACATGTTTCGTTGGAGAATATGAATTATGATACACCCAGAGGGGTGGGGGAAACACCAGGGTGAAGGGTGACAGTGAATTATGTGTCTCAGAGTCGGCTACACCCAGGTCATGCCGACATCTTGACTTTCAATAAATCTTTTGAAGTTTTGGGAGGTTGGCTCGAGACTCATGATTTAATTGGGTAACTGCTGGAATCCTGACACAAGGTCGTAACATGGGGCGGAACTCCCTCAACAAATGCTTTGCTTAACAACAGAAATTTGGAGCTCCATTGTGGTCGTAAGTCAAGGACTACCTGTATGAAGACTTCTTCCCATCATGTTTTCTGTTGTACCTACCAACCTGGACCAGGGACTCTTTGGTTCCAGAAACTGGTCCTATTTTACGGGCATTGCAACATACCTATTTTGCAATTGGGCCCAATGATGCTGTTGGTGATGCAGCACTTCGTGCCCACGGATGTTCCTTGCCCAATGAGTACGTTCTCTTCCAGCACGCTCTCATGGCCTAGGCTAACTTCTGCACCCCGGTAGATATTGTGGCGGGAATGGGTGCAGTTCTGCTTCTCGTTGATGAAGTTCATTTCCGGGGTCACCGGATACACCCAGCGTTGCAGGATGTCTGAGGACACCGACTCGTACATCGACAAATTGGAAACGGAGGCGCCGTATTCTTCTGAAGTCACGTACATGTGAATCTGGTTCCCAAGGACCTGGAGAACAGAGAAGGGCTATTAGGAAAGACCTTAAAACTTTCTTTTCCAATAACAGAACAGAATAACAGGAGTTGGAAGGGACCTTGGAGGTCTTCTAGCCCAACCCCCTGCTCAAACAGGAGACCCTATACCAGTGACGGCTAATGTCAGGGCTCCAACAAATCCCCCTCATTCAAAGCAAAAGTCTCTAGCCGCTTCTCAGAAAAAGTAAACTGGTTTATCAGAAATTGCCATGTTGGTACGTGGCTGGTTGCAGCTGGTACTAAATCACACCATACATTTCCCTCTTGACTCTGGTCTTTCCTCCACCCGCTGGATGTGACTTCTCCAACAGGACACATCAGTCCCCAAAAGTCATCCACCATGCTCTCCAATAACCTTCTTATGCTCCGACAACTTTGGGCTGCTGAGTTGATTATCTAGGCATTTCAAGAATGCCTTGTTTTCCCCCTACTCCCTTTTTCTGGCAGCTAAAAAGACCAAAGGAGTATATTTTTAGTTGACAGATAATGTTTTTGGCACCAAGTGCCCAAAGCGCGCATCGCCAAAATGCAATGCACGCGCACCCCCAACGCATACGCATGTGTGCATGACTCCAGCACCCCCATGCATACATGCATAACTTTCCGCGCCCCTTGCACATGTGTACGAACCCCTGCGCCCCACACGTGGCCCCATGTGTGCGCCCTGCCCCACCCCACATGCCCCATGCATATTTGCGGCCCACACCTGCCCCCCGCCCGCCCTCACCCTCCCCCCCCACACATGCACAGCAGAGACCCAAAGATCAGCTGGCCAGCGAGAGGTGCGCTGTGCATGCGCGACAGAACTAAGCTAGGGCGACGACTAGAATACCACAGGTTCGCCATTACGGCCTTATACCATGTCAGGCAAATGGAGGGCCAGTCTCTTCTTAAAAGAATGAACTTGACAACTTAAGGTGGTTAATGGGCCTGGGTTATCTGATGAACCATTTCATCCGTGTGGGATTGGCTTGCCCCGCCACACCAGCCGAACAGGCCTTCTCCGACCCCACCAGCCAAGGAAATCTGGCTTATGGGATCCAGGAGAAGAGACGGACGTGGCTTTCACCGTCTGGAACATCAGATCCCTGAGGTGAGCTCTCCCCCCATCCTCTTGCTTTTCGAAAGAGCGTGAAGGCCAGGCTCTGGCCACAGGTCTGGGGGTCCGGTGGGGACATGTCGTTCTGCAGGTGTTTGGACTCCACCTCCTACTGTGTGTGTCTTGCTCCCTTCCTATCTTTATTAACTTTTAAGTCGATTTTAATGTTAAATGTTTAAAAGCTTGCTGCTTTTGTTGATTGTAGGCTGCTTAGAGTCAGCTCTAAGTGAGATGGGCAGCATGTGAGTTTAATAAATACATAAAGTTATCCATTTTTTGTGTGCGATTGGTCTCAGCCATGCAGAATTTATTTATTTATGTATTTATTGCATCCGGGAGCAGACCGACAGACAACTAGTGCAGCTGGAGGAGCAGTGGTGTTACAGGGGCCATTCTCGCCCCTCCCCCCAAAACTCAGCCTACAAGTTTAATGAATTATTACAGTTAATGAATTATTACATTCAGGAAGTGGGTCTTTGGCTGGTGTGGCAAAATGGGTGGAGCTTTGTAATTATGTGGCCACCAGGGCTCACTGAATGATTCTGAATTCCAAATACCCGCATCTTGTCAATCACTCCAAAATCAGATGGAAGTTTGTTCTGCCAAATTATTACCTATATCTCATTCATAACGTATTCTACTACTGGTAGAAGAAGGGTAAAGTATTTCTGCACAGAGTACACAATGTCCTGATGATGCATTTCCTAGACCTGTGATGGTGAACCTATGGCACATGTGCCATAGGTGGCACGCAGAGCCATTTGTGCAGGCACGCAAGCACCAGCCAAATGTACCTGCATTGCGCATGCACACGTCTCCCATCTGATTTCCGGTCCGTTTGAGGCCTTTTTCGGCCTCCCAGAGGCTCAAGAGAAGCCTCTGCAGCCTTTGAAGGCCGAAAAACAGGTCCATTTGTCACTTCCTGTATTTCTGGAAATACTGGAAGTGATGAAACGGGCCCATTTTTTGACCTCCAAAGGCTGCAGTGGCTTCCTTCGAGCCTCTGGGAAGCCAAAAATCAGCTGGGAGGCACGCAGTGCAGGTAAGGGGGCAGCGGGGGGATCGCACGCGCATGCGCAGGGGGCCACACAGATTGCCTTCTGGGTGCAGGCATGTGAGCACGCGCAAGCGCACACGTGATTTTCGGCACAGGAGCCCATAAAGGTTAGCCACCACTGTCCTAGACCTTCTAAATACACCTTCATGATTTGGAACAAGACTACCACTCTGCCACAGCAGCCTCTGCTATGTATTTACCTCTTCGTTCACCAATAAGCCACGGACAAAGTCATCCCGAGTTTGATAGTCAAAATTATCTGTAAACAGCTCGGCCACCTCAAAGAAGAAGAAAAAAGGGTTGGTTTTATGCAGCTTTAATTTTATGATTCTGTCTGAAACGAGACCAATGCACCAAGAGAAATCTCCACCTTTGGCACGAAGGACTACGAATGTGTCCCCTCCAAAGTACAGGTAGTCCTCAACTTAACAACAGTTCGCTTAGTGACCGTTTGAAGTTACGGCACTGAAAAAAGTGACTGATGACTGCTTTTCACACTTATGACCCTCACAGCAATCCCACGGTCACATGATTTCAGATGTTTAGCAACTGGTTCATATTTATGACGTGATCCCCTTTTGTGACCTTCTGACAAGCACAGTCAATGGGGAAACCACAGTCACTTAACAACCATTTTACTAATTTAACAACTGCAATGATTCACTTAACAAATGTGGCAAGAAAAGTCGTAAAATGGGACAACATTCACAACCAATTTCTCACTCAGCATCATAAATTTGGGTCTCAATTGTGGTTGTAAACTGAGGACTACCTGTATAGATTGATGTGCACAAAGGAACATGTATGTCACTACAGGTAGTCCTCAATTTAGAACAGTTCATTTAGTGCCCGTTCAAAGTTGCAACGGCACTGGAAAATGTGACTTATGACCGTTTTTCACACTTGAGACCGTTTCAGCATCCCCCACGGTCATGTCATCAAAATTTGGACGCTTGGCAGCTGGCATATGTTTGTTTATGAGGGTGGCAGTGTCCTGGAGTCATCCACCCAACCATGGTTAAGCAAATTACAACTTGGCAGGATGAGAAAACACAACCAAGGTCTGCTCGTATTTCCCGATGCTTTTCATACCACGTACCTGGGGAGAACAGAGGCTAATATGGCAGTCTAGCAAATCGTTCCGGACTTGCACTTCTTCAACATTGCTCTGAAACAAGCTCTAGAACAACAACAACAAAAATACAGTGAAGACCTACATATATTCATTCACTGCCAAAGCTACTCTCTGCTAGCAGGGAATTTTGGGTCTCTAGAAGAGACTAAACTACAGTGGGAAATTACACAATACTCCCCCGAGCACACACACCAGAAAATCAGCTTAGCAATAGCATTTAGACTTATATGCCGCTTCACAGTGCTTTACAGCCCCCTCTGAGCAGTTTAAAGAGTCAGCCTATTGCCCCCCCCCCAACAATCTGGGTCCTCATTTTACCGGCCTCGGAAGGATGGAAGTGTCAGGATTCCGGCAGTTACCCCCATTTAAATCATGAGTCTCGAGCCAAACTTCCAAAAGGATTTATTGGGAGTTAAAATGTCGGGCACTGCCTGGGTGTAGCCAACTCTGAGACACATCATTCCTTGTTACCCTTGACCCTGGTTTTCCCCCACCCCCTGGGTGTATCGTACTTCATATTCTCCAATGGGACACATCCACGGCCAAGAGTCATCAATCATGTTCTCCAGTTAGAATTTTGTGGCAGAAACTTCAGTCACCTAGAAACTATGTTTGAAAATATTTATGGAATGCACTTTCGGTTTGCAAGCTGCCGCACTGCTCCCCCCTCCCTTTCTGTTGGCAACTCTAAAAAGACCACAGGAATATTTTATGAGTTGACAGGAAGGCTGAGTCAACCTTGAACCTGGTAAGAATTGAACTCCGCAGTACTGGGGCAAAGTGTTGTTGTCAAAATACACCAAGTATCAAATTCAACAAATATCATAGCAAGGTATGACTGTACTGGGCCTTCAAAGGATCCTTGCTGTTTTGTTAGCTATTAACTCAGTGTATCTCAACCCTAGCCATTTAAAGATGTGTGGACTTCAACTCGCAGAATTCTTTGGGACTTCAACTCCCAGAAAGCTTTGCTGGCTGAGGAATTCTGGGAATTGAAGTCCACAGATCTTAATCTGGCATTTCCCACCCTTGCCACCTTGAAGAGGTGTGGCAAAACTGGCTGCTTGACTCGTTGGTTCACACACACCATAGGAAAACTGAAATGCTTGAGCCCTTGCGTCCTCTGATAGTGAAGCACTCGTTTTGTAACACTGTCCATGACCAGGATAATATCATCCTCTGGACATCGGCCTCGATGACCTGGCGAACACTCTTGAAATATCATCGTCATCACAGATACATTCTTCTCCAATTTACGCCGTGTCCTGTACCAGGAGAGAGGGACAAGTTGTTTTATCATCATCATCATCATCATCATCATCATCATCATCATCATCATAACTACAATCTGCAACTAGTGTCACAACTACCATCTGTCTGTAACAAAGAACTGGTGGAATCATAAGCCTGAAAAAGTGGTCGAAAATGAGCATGCAAAACTACTATGGGACTTCCGAATACAGACTGACAAAGTTTTGGAACACAATACCCCGGATATCATGATTGTGAAGAAGAAAAAAGTGTGGATCGTTGACACTGCCATACCTGGTGACGGCAGAATCGACGAGAAACAACTTGAAAAAATCACCAGATATCAAGACTTGAGAACTGAACTGCAGAGACTCTGGCATAAACCAGTGCATTGGATCCAGTGGTACTCGGCACACTGGGTGCTGTGCCTAAAGACCTAGGCAAGCACTTAAAAACAATTGGCGCTGACAAAATCACCATTGGTCAGTTGCAGGCCACCTTACTGGGATCTGCTCGCATAATCCGCTGATACATCACGCACTTGGGAAGTGTTCGACTAGTGATTTGTGATACGAAACCCACCATAGTCATCTCATTTGCTGTGTACGCTGTCGTTTTTTGTGTCAAATAATAATAACAATAACAACAACATTTACAGATAAAATAGCAGCATATCATTCCTGCTAGAAGGGTCTTATGGAGGTAGTCCTTGTCTTACAACAGTTCATTTAGTGACTGTTTGGGAACTTCCCAGAATGATATTACTTATTTAGTAAATTTATTTGCCGCCCATCTCATTTCAAAGTGATTTCAAACATATGACTGGTTGGTTTATTAAAAACAAAAATCTGGTCTGCTCTCAAAAACCCTTCTAGCATACAGGTAGTCCTCGACTTGCAACATTTACTGACCATTCAAAGTTATAACGGCACCCAAAAAACTGACTTTATGATCGCTTTCACACTTACGATGCTATAGAGCACTGCACAGTAGAACAACTAGACACAAGAACAGTTTTTTCCTGAAAGCCATCACTCCGCTAAACAAATAATTCCCTCAACACTGTCCAGCTATCTACAAAATCTGCACTACTATTACTATTAATCTTCTCATCACTCCTTATCACCCATCTCCTCCCACTTGTGACTGTATGGTTGTAACTTTGTCGCTTGTATCCTTATGATTTATATTGACTGTTTCCTAGTATGATTTGATTGCTTATTGTACCCGATGACTATCATTAAGTGTTGCACCTTATGATTCTTGACTCTTGACGAATGTATCTTCTCTTTTATGTACACTGAGAGCATTTGCACCAAGACAAATTCCTTGTATGTCCAATCACACTTGGCCAATAAAGAATTCTATTCTATTCTATTCTATTCTATTCTATTCTAATTCTATTCTATTCTATTCTATTCTAAAAACTTGGCTGTTCCAACTAGCCTACCCAGACTGATGGGGGTGGGGGAGGGTTTTTAAATGTATTTTAATTGGCATATTTATGAGACCTTTGGTTTAATTCTGTTTTAATATTTGTATATTTGTATTGGATTGTTTTATTTTGTAAGCCGCCCTGAGTCTTTTGGGAGATAGGGCGGCATATAAGTCTCATAAATAAATAAATAAATAAATAAATAAATAAATAAATAAATAAATAAATATTCTATTCTATTCTATTCTATTCTATTCTATTCTATTCTATATTATTCTATTCTAGCCATTGTGGCATCTCCGTGGTCACATGATTGAAATTCAAACACTTGGCAATTGACTCCTATTTATGAAGGCTGCAGCTTGGCAATTGGCTCCTATTTATGTCATAAATAGGAGTCAATTGCCAAGCATCTGAGTTTCCTGTGATCCCCCTTTGCCACTTTCTACACAAGCAAAGTCAGATTCGTTTAATAAACCCTGCTACTAACCTGAAAATTGCAGTGATTCCCTTAACAATTGTGGCAAGGAAGGTCGTAAAATGGGGCAACACTCCCATAACACCTTTCTCGCTCAGCAACGTAAATTTTGGGCTCCATTGCGGCCGTAAATTGAGGACTACCTGCACCTTACTCCCGAACACCCACCTGTGTTCCTGTAAAGCTGTAGAAATATTAATATTGGACACCACATCTCCCGAGACAAGGATAAAGTCGGAACGAACAAGAGACTTGGCATCAACATCGCGCAACACGTCGCCGAGGGAACGATAGAGGTCTGAGATGACAAACCGCACGACGTTGGGCGATGTTGGGCAGCACCACTTAGAGTTTCTGGGGAAGAAAAATCAGAGACAGAAACAATGGAATGACAACCTCTGCAACAGGAAATGCACTGAAAAATGACTTGTTGGCTTTTTGATCAGATGAGTATATAAATACAGCTAGTCCTCGACTTACAATAGTTTGTTTAGTGACCGTTCAAAATTGCAAATGCACTGAAAAATGTGACTGATGGCTGTTTTTCATAGTCACAAACTTTGCAGGATCCCCATGGCCATGTGATCAGACACTTGACAATTGGTTCATATTTATGACAGTTGCAGGGTCCCGGAGTCATGCAATCCCCTTCTGCGACCTTCTGACAAGCAAAGTGTCAGGATTCCGGCTGCTGCCCTAATTAAATTATGAGCCTCAAGACCAAGCTTCAAAAACTTCAAAGGATTTATTAGAAGTGAACATGTTGGTGTGCCCTGTATGAAGCCAATTCTGAGACACATAATTCACTGTCACCCTTAACCAGAGGTGGTATTCAGGAGGTTCTGATCACTTCTGGAGAACCGGTAGCAGAAATTTTGAGTAGTTGGGAGAACCGGCCAATGCCACCTCTGATTGGCCCCACCCCCATCTATTCTCCACCTCTTGAGTCCCAGCGGATTGGTTGGGTCTTCTTTGGTTGCCCTGCACAGGAGAACGGAGCTGGAAAGCAGGTTAGTGAGGTGGGGAGGGAATGGAGATTTTGCAATATCCTTCCCCTGCCATGCCCACCAAGCCACACCACGCCCACAAGCCACACCCACAGAACCGGCAGTAAAAATTTTTGAATACCACCACTGTCCTTAACCCTGGTTTTTTCCCTACTCCTCTGGGTGTACCATAATTCATATTCTCCAACGAAACACGTTCGTAGCCAAGAGTCATCAATCATGTTATCCAATTAGAGATTTGCGTGGCACAAACTCCAGCTGCTTAGTTATAATCTTTGCAAGATATGAATGGAATGCACTTTCGGTTCCAAATTGCTGCACTCCTCTTTCAAATTTCTTTCCCCCTCCCCACTTTCTGTTCATGGCAACTCTAAAACAGGCACAGAAATGTTTTATGAGTTGACACAAAGTCAACGGGGAGGCCAGATTCACTTCGCAACCAGGTTGTTAACTTGTGGACTGTGGTGATTCACTTAACAACCGTGGCAAGAAAAGTCGTAAAGTGGGGGGACAAAACTCACTTCAATGCCTCCCTTAACCGCAGAAATGTTGGGCTCAATTGTGGTTGTAAGTTGAGGACTACCTCTAAAATGACATCAAGAAACAGATGGATCTGAAGCTGGGTGGAGTGGAAGAAGTAGTTATTGGAGACTTGCACGAGATACACATCCAGACCCCTCACATCCCGGACATAAACTGTTTCAACTCCTTCCCTCAAAATGACGCTATGGAGCACTGCACACCAGAACAACTAGACACAAGGACGGATTTTTCCTGAATGCCATCACTCTGCTAAACAACTAATTCCCACAATACTGTTCAACTATTACAAAGTCTGCATTACTATGAATATTAATCTTCTCATCACTCCTTATCACCCATCCCCTCCCACTTGTGACTGTATGACTGTAACTTTGTCGCTTGTATCCTATGATTTATATTGACTGTTTCCTAGTATGATTTGATTGCTTATTGTACCCTATGACTATCATTAAGTGTTGTACCTGATATAAGTGATAAATCATGATCATAGTCATTGTAAAACTACATTTAGAATAGAATAGAATTCTTTATTGGCCAAATGTGATTGGACACACAAGGAATTTGTCTTGGTGCAAATGCTCTCTGTGTACATAAAAGAAAAGATACATTTGTCAAGGGTCAAGAATCAACACTTAACGATAGTCATAGGGTTCGATAAGCAATCAAATAATACTAGGCAACAGTTAATATAAATTGTAAGGATACAAGCAACAACTACAAATATTCTCTTTTACTGGTGTCACTTGGTTACATCTATCTGACAACCGCCATCTTTCTGTCCTCGCCCACCTCAAACCCCGATAGACGAGAGGGAAAGGGAAAAGACTCCTTACTGTAAATGCTCCTTGATCTCTGCCGATTTCCAGCAGCAAAAGATGAAGGTTTCTTCCACCCCAGTCGCAGTGAGGAATTCCAGGGTATATTCTATAATGGCCACGTTGGCCAGAGGAATCAGAGCCTAGGGAAGCAAAGGAAAGTCAGCCAGAAAAACAATCAAACTATAATCTTTCGGCTTTCGATACCATCGACCATGGTATCCTTCTGCGACGGCTCCGGGGGTTGGGAGTGGGGGGCACCGTTTTACGGTGGTTCTCCTCCTACCTTTCGGACCATTCGCAGTCGATGTTGACAGGAGAGCAGAGATCCTCCCCGTGGCCCCTTATTTGTGGGGTACCTCAGGGGTCGGTTCTCTCACCTCTCCTGTTTAATATCTACATGAAACCGCTGGGTGAGATCATCCGTGGTTTCGAGGTGAGGTATCATCAATATGCAGATGATACCCAGTTGTATATCTCCACCCCAGACCAGATCAGTGATGCTCTCTCGGTGATGTCCCGGTGCCTGGAGGCGGTGCAGGCCTGGATGGGGAGTAACAGGCTCAGGCTCAACCCGGCCAAGACTGAGTGGCTGTTCTTACCGGCATCTCGGTGTTCAGTGGATGTGCCATCTTTGGTCATGGGGGAGGTGTTACCCCCCGTGGATAGGGCGAGGAATCTGGGCGTCCTCCTGGATGCACAGCTCAGTTTGGAGGAGCAAGTGGGAGCTGTGGCCAGGGAGGCTTTTGCCCAGGTTCGGCTGGTTCGCCAGCTTCGCCCTTACCTGAACCGAGATGCCCTTCGAACGGTCACCCATGCGCTCGTCACTTCCAGAATCGACTACTGCAATGCTCTCTACATGGGGCTACCCTTGCGGATTACTCGGAGGTTGCAGCTGGTGCAGAATGCGGCGCTGGCTGTGATGGGGTATCCCGATACTCCCATGTTACACCCCTCCTGCGCGACTTGCATTTGGTTGCCGGTTGCCTTCCGGGTTTCCTTCAAGGTGTTAATAACAACTTATAAAGCCCTAAATGGCTTGGGTCCAGGGTACTTGCGGGGCCTCCTGCCCACATCACAGTCCAATCGCCCGCTCCCATAGGAGGGGCCTCCTGGGAATACCGTCGGTCAGGCATTGTCGGCTGGCGGCTCCCAGGGCTAGGGCCTTTTCTGTGGGAGCGCCCGCCCTATGGAATCAGCTTCCTGCGGATCTTCGTTTGGCCCCTGATCTCCGCTCCTTTCGTCGAGACCTGAAGACTTGGCTGTTTCAGCAGGCCGGCCTGGATTGACCATGGGGGCGGGTAGTTTTAATAGTTTGTTTATCATTGTAATTTTATCGTTTTAGCTGTTCTTTGTAATTTAGACTTGTTTTTATTCAATTATTGTATATGTTCTTTTTGTATGTTCGCCGCCCTGAGTCCTTAGGGAGAAGGGCGGCATACAAGTCTAATAAATAATAATAATAATAATAATAATAATAATCTGCAGTTCTGCTTACAGTTAAGAGTCACACCATCCTTCTTGCACGATAACAAGCAGATATAGTATTCATTAAACATGGGTGGCCTTTTTAAAACTAGCAACCATGGGGGGGTAAGTATTAGAAACCCAGGAACTGCCTTAAACCAGAGAGAGAGAACTGGTGCCTTCCAGATGTTTAGGAAGTCCCTTTGCTGCTGGCAATGGTCTTGGGGCTGATGTTGAAGTCCCAAGCACTTGAAGGATACCATGATGAGTAGGCCTACTTTGTAGAAGTCGTCCTCGACATACGACCACAATTAAGCCCAAAACTTCTGTTGCTAAGTGAGACAGTTGTTAAGTGAGTTTTGGCCCATTTTACGACCTTCCTGTCACAGTTGTTAAGTGAATCACCACACTTGTTAACTTAGTAGCACAGATGTTAAGTGAATCTGGCTTCCCCATTGACTTTGCTTGTCAGAAGGTCCCTTCCAACCCTCTGATTCTATGATTCTGAGAGAAGGGAAGGGAAGGGGAGGGGAGAGGAGAGAGGAAGGAAGAGAGGAAGGGAGGAAGGGAGGAAGGGAGGGAGGGAGGAGGAGGAAGGAAGGAAGGAAGGAAGGAAGGAAGGAAGGAAGGAAGGAAGGAAAGAAATAATGAATGGAAAGAGAGAAGCAACCTAGAATTGAAGAGAAACTTCCTAACAGTGAGGACAATTAACCAGTGGAACAGTTTACCACCAGAAGTTCTGGGTGCTTCATCACTGGAGGTTTTTAAGAAGAGACTGGACAGCCACTTCTCTGAAACAGTATGGGGTCTCTTGCTTGACCAGGGGGCTGGATTAGAAGATCTCCAAGGACCCTTCCAGTTCTATTCTGATTACTGGTTTATTACTGCCAGTCTCTCTCCTGTCTAGAGAACTGCATTCTGGCAACTAGACTGTTGCAGGATTAGAGAGACTCAAGTTGAAGTTTAAAGTTTTTGTTCCAGTCCTCCCTTGCTACTTTTCTGGATCCTGATCTGGACAAGCCACTCAAAAGCCAAGGGAAGTCAAGGAAAAAGAAAGCTCCTGGCTCTGACTGAGGCCAAGTTCCAACTTGGCAAGACACATTCATAACAAACATGAGCTGGCATAAATCCATTTTTCACAATTTGGGGCAGTAACGCTTCCCTGATGCAACGTTCAGTTTCTCTGATTGTAATTTTGTAATAAGAATCGTACAACGATGCTTCCCCAGGATGTATCCTGGAGCGACTCTTCGGGTTATGAGTCCATCCAGATGAATAAATAAACTGAAAGAAAAACTGCTGGTGACCTTCTACCGCTGCACCATAGAGAGTATCTTAACTTACTGCACCTCTGTATGGTTTGCCAATTGCACAGGGGCAGATAGGAAAGCACTCCAGAGGGTTAACGTCATTGCCCAGAAGATCATGGGTTGCCCTCTCCCCTCTTTGGAAGAGCTTTATAGCTCCCGCTGCCTTAAGAAAGTTCAAAACATTCTCAAAGATCCATCTCATCCTGGGAACCCTTTTTTTTGAACTATTACCATCTGGCAGACGGTACAGGATAATAAAAACAAGGACAAATAGGCTGAAAAACAGCTTCTATCCCAGGGCAGTAGCTCTTTTGAATTCTACTGTGTTGGTGTTGGTGCGGTGTCGGGGGTTTTCGGTTCAATGTGTGAAGAGTGAAGGATGTGTGTTTGTGTTTATTTTCATGGTCATGGTGATGATGTACACTGAAGATGGTGTTTGATTTCGTTGTACGAGGTGCAATGACAATAAAGTAAAGTAAATTAAATTATAGGATCATCCTCACTCTGAACAGGTGTCACCGTCCTCACAATCCAAGAAACCACAGCCTCAACTATCCAGCCATAAAAGGTTCTAGGCCAGACAGGCTGGTAATGACAATCCAAGAGAGCTTGGCTCCTGGTGAGTCCTTGGAGACATATGTGTACTTGTTTTGGCAACAAGACAAGAGGAGCTGGCCATTGCCATCACAGACACTTGTTTTCGGCATTCCAGTCTGGGCTACAGCCCTGGAATTCTCCTCCTGAGCCTCCACAAGTGAGCCGAGCCCTATTCCCTTCCAAGGCTGGCCGGGGTGTTGCCGCCTGCTGAGACACAGCTTCTTATAAGCAGATCCTTTTCTTTGCAGTGACAAGGAAATAAATTTCCACATTCTCCTTGTGATGAATATAATAGCAGCTGCTACAACACTGTCGTTTAAAGATGCTTTGCTGATTGCATGGAGAACGACTGTATTTTTCGGAGTATGAGACGCACACCACCCCCAAAAATACAGTGGGTGGAAATTGTCTGTGCGTCTTATAGAGCAAATATTGCGGGGGAGGGGGATTTGTGTGGCGCCGATCAGCTTTGTAGAATGGGCGGAGGCAGTGAACGGGCGGTGGAGGCAAACAGGCCATGGCGAACAGGTGAGATGAATACTGGATGGATGCTGGGAGGCAGATTTTTTTATTATTAATATAAACAGCAATATGTTCAAAATCCATACAGGGAGCGTGTAATGACCCAGGGCGTGGCACAAAGGCAACACAGTCACATAAGTAAGAAAAGTCCCTTTAATACCTTCAACTTTGCCCCCAATGTCCAGTTACCTTCAGCTGGAGAAAAAACTCTCCCGAAAACAGCCTTTAACATGGAGGAAATTCAGTCAGAAAACAAAGTACATATAGATTATAAATAAAAACCAACATAAACCACAGCTGCAGCAATTAACTGGACAGGGCAGGATAAGGAATTGCAGACTTCAAAGGCCAACAAAACATACACAGTTGGGAAGACGCCAGGAACCCAGATAAGCCTTGACAATAAAAGCTATCTCACGATTTGCTTCCCACGAGTTGCTGTGCGCAACCTCCCTTTTTAAATACTGTTTCCAGCTGCAGCTAATGAAGGGAATCAGGGCCCTTTCCTCCCCCGTAAGCCATGCAACTCACGTTGCTCCCTTCTCTGTTCCTCCCTAGGGTGAAGAGGGAGTGCGCCTGGATCTTCCTCTGAATTCCCTCTGCCTTGCTCTACCTCTCCCCTGCTCTGCTCAGCCGGACTTTGCCCTTCCCCAGTTTCTTTCACAGCCAACGGAGCCACACTCCCTGTCAACTGCTCAGCCTCCCCTGGAATAAGATTCCGACAGGGGCATGACACTGTGTGTTGTCTGGATTTTGAACATGTTGCTCTTTCTATTTTATTAATTAAAAAAAAGAGGCAGATTTTTTTTCTTGCTTTCCTCCCCAAAAGCTAGGTGCATCTTATAGTCCAGAGCATCTTATAGTCCGAAAAATACGGTACACACAGGGACAAGCACAAATGCACAGACATGAAGAGCATACTTAAAACAAAAAGCTGGCCATAGTCTGGATTCAATATTTATTTTTGTTCTCCATAACATCTCGTCTAGACCATTGAAGGAAGTCCTTGACTTGTGACCATTTTCTTAGTGACTGTTTATAAAGTTACAACGGCACTGAAAAAAGTGACTTACGACCGTTTTTTACACTTGCAACCATTGCAGCATCCCCATGGTCATGTGATCAAAATTCAGACGCTTGGCAACTGGCATGTATTTATGACAGTCCTGGGGTCACATGATCATCTTTTGTGACTTTCTGACGAGCAAAGTCAATGGGGAAAGCAGATTCACTTAACAGCCATGTTATTAACTTAACAACTATGGGAAAAAAGATCGAAAGATGGCCCAAAAACTCACTAAATAACCATCTTGCTTAGCAGTGGGAACTTTGGGCTCAATTGTGATCATAAGTTGAGGACTACCTATACAAATAGGACCACTGAACACCATCGTAAGTCAAGGACTAACTAATAACTCTTGACCAAATTAACCCTTGGCTGCATTCTTTGATTAAGGGCTGCATTCCTTCAAGTCTTCATAAGCTTTTTTTCTAGAAAGCTCTGCTTCTATTTTGGTTTAAATCAAAGCCCAGTCCTTTCATTCACAAGGACCCTGTAAAAAGAGACACATCACACTGTGGCTTCAATTAATGTTCCCTTAATATGTTTTTGTAAGAGCAATCGCATTTTAGGCATCAAGAAGTGATCTTATCGCACTAGTAACTCACCTTTCCCACTACACTGCCCACATCATCTTTAAATAGCATTCAGTAGGCTATTTAAAAAAAAGCTTTACAAGCATTATGCATTTCATTTTTCAGTGAACTGTACCACTTCCAGGTACTTTCTGGACACAGCTTGTGCGGTTGTTATAATTTTTATACCTGTCAGTTAGTGTTCAATAATTTGAAGGGAGTGCTTTCCCTCTCCATTCTCTTCCAGATTCTCCTGAAGTCCACAACGTCCATGACTAGGATGTTCTTCAGAAGTTAAAATTAGCTCAACTCCCTTCCTTCAAGTCCTGGCAACAATTTTAACCCAACAAATCCTGCACAATACCTGACACTGCCTACAAAATGAAAACGAGCTGCCCAGAAATCTCTTCTTAAAAATCTTGGAATATTCGCTGATACAAAAGAAAATATGTCTTGGAACTAAAATGATGGGAGTAACAACTTCACAGAAACAATCATTGTGAGCTACTTCCTTGGCATAGCAACATTTTAAAATTCCCAGGAAGACTGCTTAAGAGTTGGCCAAATTCTTTTCTTACACGAAAGCTTCTCTGGAGCCTTTGAAGACTTTTAATAATAAATGTCTGCTGTTAATTGGGTGTTTTTACTAGTTGTTAGGCAGAAATATATGAATCCTGTGCAGGATGAGCTGGTTGCTCCAAAAGACAATCTAGAAAAGCCAGTTTTATCTGCTGGCAGTGATGCTGACTAAAATTACTCTTAAATGGATATATTCATTTCCCTATATAGGACAACTCAGAAGATGCCATGCCTTCTACACAAGCTGCTTGTATTTATTTCATAGGAAAGTCTGCTGGTTAAGACTCAGAAAAACTGCTGTATCGGAAGAAGAGCTCTAATTAAGAAAAGACCGGACAATCACTTGTCTGAAATGATATCGCGTCTCCTGCTTGAGCAGGGGGTTGGACTAGAAGACCTCGAAGGTCCCTGCCAGCTCTATTCTGATTGATTGATTTGTTGATGGATTTAATAACTAAGTTCTTTGACTGCAGTGAACTGAAATGCTTCTTATTTTAAAAGACATCCGGGTACAAAGAATAAAGTTACTGAACTGGAAAAAACCTCTAAGGGGAAAAATATATAACTGGGGACTTTTCTTTTAGTTTGCATTGGAAAGTTTTTGCAATTTGGTAAATGCACTTCATGGCTGACCTGAAATGTAATATGTTTTGCACCCACAAAAACTGGAAGCTTTCTTTCCTTACACCACTGGATGTAGGAACATTCATTTACCTTTTGCATTTAGGTCATTTCGTTGCAAAGCAATACAGAATTACTTGCAAGATAGTGCCTTCAATTATGGAGAAGTGAATGAGGAAATTTACCAAAGCAGGCTTGGAAAATTTTTGCCTCGCCTCTCTTCCCTTAACTGATGTAATATCCAAGGGTGGAGTAAGCACTATTTCATATTCTACAGCAAAAGTATACGAAAACACTAATGTCAGATATGAGTCAATAGAAAGACCAGAACAAATATGGGTAGTCCTTGACTTACGACCCGTTAGTTAGTGACTTTTCTAACAGATCTACTGGGGGCTACTTATGATCTGGATTTGAGGTTCAGATGGGTTTCCCCCCTCCAGTCACATGACTACACTTTGAGCATTTGGCAATCGGGATGTATTTATGAACATTTGCAGTGTCCTACGGGTTTGTGACCTCAATTTATTGAAATTTTGTCAAAAATTGGCAGTTACATCTAGTTTCTGGCAAAACCAGGTCCACAAAGGTGGCCAAGCACCACAATAGGCTTGTGTGTGTGTGTGCAGCTATCGGAACTGGATCAAAAATAGTCAGCTGGAACTAAGCAAGGACTACCTGTATGGCACGAAAGAGATTGGAAAACCAGTTTTGGAATCCTACTTAGATCAGGTGCAAAGTACTTTTTCAGTGCCTTGAACATATAGGGGACCTCTTATCTATTTAGTTCAGTACTGTCCCTTCCAACTGGTAGAAATCTTACAAGATCCAAAATATCCCTAATGAAACTGCCAATCTTGTCTTCAAAACATCCAAAGACTTAACCAGATTTAAAACAGAAAACTCAATTTGTTTGGTTTGGCATAGGTTGTATTCAAATAACTAGCTAAATCCCAAAGGTGCTTTTATTCAAAAGGCAACTGGACTTCCTTTGATTTTCTTTGAAGATGTTTCGCTTCTCATCCAAGAAGCTTCTTCAGCTGTGACTGGATGGTGGGGAATGGAGAGCTGATATGTCCATTCCCCACCATCCAGTCAGAACTGAAAATGCTTCTTGGGATGAGAAGTGAAACATCTTCAATGAAAAACCAGAAAGTCCAGTTGCCTCTTGAAAAAGCACCTTTGGGACAACCATGACTTGGATGACTGAGAATCTCCATAGACATTAATCAGCTAAGTAAATCCTTTTTTTCCCCTGTCTTCAAGTCAGTCTTGACTATTGGCAATTGTATGATTTGAAATACGGCAAATGCTCAGTCACCCAGCTGGATTTCATGCCTGAGGCAGGAACCAGAATTCATGGCCTCCTTAGTTCTATCCTGGTGTCTATAACCACTACAATGAATTGGCACTCAAAGCCATATTTTAATCGTGGTTTATTAAATAAACGCTAGGTATATACAAGTTGCCAAAGTCAAACCATATTATGGCTTATTGCCAAAGAATTTAGCAGTGTCACACTTAGTCAAGCAAACCAGCTATGGCTTTCCATACAAAAGAATATATTGTTGCTTTAGCAGTTGGCTTCCTGCCACATAATCAGACAAATGGTGTTCACAGTAAATCAAAAGGCAGTTATCAAAAGCATAGACATTTGCAAGAAAATCCATATGAACTATAAAAATGACATTTCATTCAGTAGAGAGGTAATTGGCATCGACAGTGGCCCGGCTGAATAAAATAAAGGTTTTCTTTCATATTTCAACTTAGATATGCAGTATCAAAGTCTTTATTAAATTTATAGAAGAGAATTTCCGTAGTTTAGGATTGAACAAGGAATTCTTGGTGCTCTCTGAGTTTGGTTTTGTTTTTTTGCAGATGTTTCATTACCAAACTAGGTAACATCATCAGTGCTAAAAGGGAGTGTGGTTTGCTCTCATTTCGTAAACTAGAATATTTGTAGCTCAGGATTGAACTGCAGGGTCCTTGGTGCTCTCTAAATTATCATAATATTATGGTTACTGCTTCTGTAAGATGTTCACAAGTTATCGGACTACTTTGGGTTCCAATTCAATATAATATGAAACGGTAGAGGGTCTCCTGCTTGAACGGGGGTGAGATTGGACTACAAGACCTCCAAGTTCTGTTCCAACCCTGTTACTCTGCATACCAGAATGCCTTAGGAGAGCATGACAAGGACAAAAAAGAACTGAAAAATAGAAGTATCCAGATCTGTCAAGCTGTTGCCCTCCAAATAGGTTGGACTACAGCTCCTATCACCCTCAGAAAACCTAGTCCTGCCTGGCCACGAGAAGCTCTGAATGCAGAAAATAAAAGCATCCAGATCTGTCAAGCTGTTGCCCTCCAAACAGGTTGGACTACAGCTCCCATCATCCTCACACAGCCTGGTCCTGCCTGGCCACGAGAAGTTCTGTGGCTGAACGCAGCTGGGCTTTGGGCACCAAGTCAGGCGCGACATCTGGAGTCCTACAGATGCGAGACCACAAAATTCTCAGCCCACTGTCCAGGGCCATGCTGGCAGGGGATGATGGGAGTCGAAGTCCTGAGCAAGGAAGGCTGCAGGCTACCTAGCGAAGGGGGACTCCGGCGCCACGAGGGAGGAAGGGAGGCACTCGCTCACCCGAGGCCGGTCCTTGGAAATGGGGAAGAAGCGGCGGTTGAAGCTGTCGGCGATCAGCACGGCCTGCAGCGGAGGCGGAGGCTCCTCTTGGGGGTCCGACCCACGCGAGCCCCCGGACCCGGCGCCACGCTTCCCAACAGGACCGCGAGCCGCCATGCTGACTCCCGCTCCCCTCCCACGCTTTGGGCCCCGCCTCTTCCGCTTCCGGAAGAACCGGGGGAACGGACGGTGTCTCTCAGAGGTCAAAAGGCCTTGGAACACAAACGCTGCCGCTTAATGCGAACGCAGGGTGGGGGAAGCGTTGATTCTCCTCAGCGGGGACTGGAGTTGTCAGAAGTTAAAATGAATAGCATTTTAAGCAACAACAAAAAAAAGCCTAAAGAACTCAGAATAACTTTACTGTCATTTTAAATGTACACTGTATAAATGTATAAATCTTATGGTATCTCTGGACACCTGCATAAGTGGATAGAAGCATTCCTGTCAAACAGACAGCAAATAGTCAAAATTGGGAGCGTCTTATCAAATTCTGTACCTGTCAACAGTGGTGTCCCCCAAGGCAGCGTTTTAGGACCAACTCTCTTCATAGTCTCCATAAATGACCTCTGTGATCATATTAAGAGCAACTGCGTTCTCTTCCCTGATGATGTAAAGCTATTCAACACCACAGACAATACTGCTACCCTTCAAAAAGACCTCGACTATGTATCTGAATGGTCAAACAAATGGCAACTTCAAATCTCAACAAATAAATGCTCTGTCTTACGTATTTGCAAAAAAAAATAATCAGAAAATAAAATACAAGCTGAATAGTCAAGACCTTGTTGATGATCCAAACTCCATCAAGGACCTTGGAATACTCATCTCTAATGATCTAAGTGCTAGAGCCCATTGTAACTACATAGCCAAAAAGGCATTAAGAGTTGTTAACCTAATCCTATGTAGCTTTTTCTCTGGTAATATCACACTACTAACTAGGGCATACAAAACATTTGCTAGACCAATACTCGAATACAGCTCATCAGTCTGGAACGCACATCACGTATCTGATATTAACACAGTTGAGAAAGTCCAGAAATATTTCACAAGAAGAGTTCTACACTCCTCTACTCGTTGCAGAATACCTTATGCCACCAGACTTGAAATTCTAGACCTAGAAAATCTAGAACTACGCCGCCTTTGGTCCGATCTAAATATAGTATATAAAATCATACATTGCAATGTCCTTCCGGTCAATGAATACTTCAGCTTCAACCATAACAATACAAGAGCACACAGTAGATACAAACTCAAGGTTAACCGTACCAAACTTGATTGCAGAAAATACAACTTCAGCAACAGAGTGGTCAATGTCTGGAATACTCTACCTGACTCTGTGGTTTCTTCCCCAAAACCCCAAAACTTTAACCTTAGACTGTCTACTATTGACCTCACCCCTTTCCTAAGAGGTCTGTAGGGGGCGTGCATAAGTGCACCAACATGCCTACCATCCCTGTCCTATTGTTTCTTTTATTTTTCTTATATGTATTCATTTCATGTATTCACAACTATGTTTATCATTATCCTTATTATCTTGTAAGCGATTAACAAAATAAATAAAAATGAAATACACTAATCAGCATACAGCAAAATGAAATTTCGTTGCATACAGCTCTGAAAGGGTCACCACCTCCAATATACACTAAGCAAACATGACTAAATAAACAAATAAATAAATGAATACCAAATTATGCATATACCTGTTGTCCCCAATTCACGTGTGAGCCTGGTGTCGAAGCCAGTAATAGACGCCAGACACGAGGTGCAGGTTTTCTGATTGTGTTTTATTGGAGTACTCCAAGGAAAAGGGCTCCTGGTCAGAATGCCAAGAGTCAAGAACAAAGGATTGAGTAAGTTTTATACATTTTCACTAAAGGAGAAGGTGGGGCAAAGCGAGATAATAAGAAATATCATCTAATAAACATTTTAGTAATAATTCTACAATTTGTTCTATTGGTCTCTAGATGTCCCTACTCCCAAGTCTTAGCTAATGAATGCCCTAGGAGTTATCTAATACACATTTGATTTGCTGCAGGCTATCTCTATCCCTAACTGTTAGCTGAGGTCTGCAAGTTGGGTAACTCATGTTACTTTTATCAGCTTTCCAATTAGCCAGGATTGTTACAAGATTTACACATGCATGTCCTCCTGTGGATAAGCATTCTTGGTTCTTGCCAGACAGACTCCACAATTACAGTCTTCCTGATTTACTTTAAAGTGTGTGCCATGACCTGGCTTTATTTTAGCAGATGGCCCATCATACTCACATATATTACGATATATGACACAGAGAAACAACACAGTCTACTTTGGATGTATATATGTACATGGCGAGTCCACAACTCTTAGGTTGCCAAGTTTGAAAAATACTGATCTAAACACACACAAATACACACACACACACACACACACACGTGTACAGGTTATCCTCGACTTACAAAATTTCGTTGAGTGACCATTTGAAGTTACAACAGCCTTGAAGAAAAGTGACTTATGACCATTTTTCCCACTTAACGACCATTGTAGCATGCCCAACGGTCATGGGATCAACATTCAGATCCTTGGCAACTAACTCATGTTTATGACGGTTGTGGTGTCCTGGATGATTACATTTTGCAACTTTTTTGACAAGTCAAGTCAGTGGGGAAGCCAGATCCACTTAACAACCATGTTTGTAATTTAACAACGGCAATGATTCACTTAACATCTGTGGCAAGAAAGGTCGTAAAATGTGACAACATTCACTTAACAACTGTCTCACTTAGCAACAGAAATGTTGGGCTCACTTGTGGTTGTATGTCAAGGACTATACATATTTCTATGTATGTATTTATATCTCTTTATATAAAAGCGAAATACCCCTCACGCATCATCACAAAATCTCCAGAGCCGTAAAGCCTACAAACTTGAAATTTAGCACATATGTTTCTCTTGGCTTCTAGGTGCTCACTAAGAAATGATTTTTCAAAATGACCATCAGAGTATTAGTATTTCATATTATATTATTATTAACATGCTCTGATGCTAAGGAGTTCTACTTCCCCTCCCCACCTGAAAAGAAATCTTTTCCAAATGCAAAACACAAGCAGAGGAGAGGAGTTTCAGTTTCACAGCACCAAGCAGCTTTAGTACAGAACAGTTGAGCTAAGTCACACCCAGTCTCCTTGCTGTCTTCTTCTTGCTCACACAGCAGATACTGTTTCAGTTTCCAAACAGCCCTCAACTTTCTCACACACTGACAGGATGCTAACCAGATGAATACCAATGGGTGCTGGTAGGCAGAGGCAGAATTTTTTTTTCTTATTTTCTTCCCCAAGAACTAAGCCTGGTCACACAGTTTTGTAGTGAAGCACAGGTATAGAGCTAGTATGTATGTATATGTGTATCTCCATAGACAGCCCTTGGATATGCAGAGTGGGTTCTTTACTATAGCCAATCCCTCTAGATACAGGCTGCATTCACATGATAAACCAATCCTATTGCTCCATGAACTGGCAACTAAACCCCCTAATTTATCTTTTTTCCACTACACACAAATCTATAACTTTGAGGCACATTGTGCCCTCTAAATGTGAAATGGCACCCACCTGGAGATTCCTGCAATTGGGGCAAATTTTGGAGGTTGGAGGTTACAGATCCTGGTTTCCAACTCTTGCTCCCCCTTGGTTTCTTTGGGTTCAGCCAATAAAACATAAGGTTTGGTGAAAGGACCACACAAGATAATTGCAACAATGCTTTTTAATGTGCTGTGTAAAAGCCAACACCAAGGAGGAGATATCCTGTGAGCTAGGACAGCAATTAAACTCAGACAGCATTCCACATGCTCAATAGGTATAATTCTTTTGCGGCCAACGGTTGCTGCTGGCTGAAACATTCTTGCTCCAGCCGTTTCCCAGCCGTTTTGAGACAGCAGCTCTTTGAATTCCCAGACAGTCGTGAAAAGACCAAACCAATGGCTCTGGAAGGGAACAAACTTAACCAAGAACATCCTACAGTTACACATAAATGGTAAAGAACAATTAACCAGTGGAATGGCTTGCCTTCAGAAGTTGTGGGTGCTCCATCATTAGAAGCTTTTAAGAAGACCACCTGTCTGAAATGGAATAGGGTGTCCTGCTTCAGCAGGGCAGGGGGTTGGAGAAGAAGACTCTAAGATGCCTTCCAACTCTGCTATTCTGTTCTGCTCTGTTCTATACCTTTCCATTCCACTCCATTTCTATTCCACCCCACTCCATTCCACTCCACTCCATTCCATTCAATTCTCAACTATTCCATTCTATTCCATTTCATTTCTATTCCACTCTATTCCATTCCACTCCATTCCGTTTCATTCAATGAATTCATTCAATGAATTCATTGAATGAAATGGAATGAATCATTTTCATTCAATGATTCAAATTTTTTTTACTGCCGGTTCTTTGGGCGTGGCTTGGTGGGTGTACCGCGGCTTGGTGGGCATGGCGTTGCTTGGTGGGTGTGGTGTGGCTTGGTGGGCATGGCAGGGGAAGGACACTATAAAATCCCCATTCCCTCCCCACTCCCGGGGGAAGGATACTGCAAAATCCCATTCCCTCCCCACCCCATTAACCTGCTTTCCAGTTCCGTTCTCCTGTGCAGGGCAACCAAAGAAGACGTAGCCAATCAGCTGGGACTCAGGAGGCAGAGAATAGATGGAGGTGGGGCCAGTCAGAGGTGGGATTTGCCGGTTCTCCAAACTGCTCAAAAGTTCCACTACCGGTTCTCCAGAACTGGGCAGAACTTGCTAAATACCACCTCTGGTTCCATTCCATTCTACTCTCCCTCCTTCAAATCAAACTTGACTTCATGGAGGCATCTATGCAGGATTTTCAACAGTGATTTACTGCAGCCTTCTTCTGGATTTTCTCTCTCTGTTGAGCTGTAAGCCCTGAATTTACCAGACAAGGACAGCCAGCATTTTTACACAGGTAAAAATCGGCTCAACTTTGGACCAAAATTGAGCCGAAAATTTCTGTTGCTCTGCAGTTGTGAAGTTAGTAACAGGGTTGTTTAAGTGATTCTGACATTCAGCAAATGTCTCACTTAGCAACAGAAATTTGGGACTCCATTCTGGTCGTAAGCTGAGGACTACCTATATGCTGTTCCTATACGTACTGTTCTTATAAGCGCTGTTCCAGTCATGCTAGAATTGAGCAATACTGAAAGCAGAGTAAATAAATACATTTCACTGAACAGGCCAGTGAGTAACAGTTCCAGGAAGTTCTGAGCTTGCCATAGAGATTAATCTTGTTGCCTTGAAATTCATTCCTGTATTGCTTCCTTGGAAACCAATCCAGCATAATGAAAGAGACCAACAGCAAACAAATAGAAAGTTCTTTCCAGGCCAAAAAGAGCTCGCTCTACTTCTGCAACTCAGGCATGTCTTCAGGTTATCCAGCTTCCAACTATGACTCTCCTTAGGGATAAGTACCGCTTTGTAAAGCCTTAGTAAAACCACACCTGGAATACTGCATCCAGTTTTGGTCACCACATTACAAAAAAGACGTTAAGACTTTGGAAAAAGCGTAGAGAGGAGCAACTAAAATGATCAAAGGCCTGGAGACTAAAACATATGAAGAACGGTTGCAGGATTTGAGTTTGGCTGGTCTAGAGAAAAGAAGGACTAGGGGCAGGGGTGGGATTCTACTGGTTCAGACCGGTTCTATAGAACCGGTTGCTATGATTCTGCGCAGTTTGGAGAACCGACAAATCGTGTCTCTGGCTGGCCCTGCCCCTTTCTGCCCGCCTCTCCCCTCCCCGCCCAGTCAGTCCTTATCGTGCATGCGCGACATCATGTGCATGCCCGACATCACTGACTGCATTCTTCCCTGCCCAGTCACTCGTTAAGATATTTCTTTTTTTCCCCCTGCTGACGATCAGCTGTTCCAATGATCAGCTATGCCAGGACCCCTCTTGCTGTCTTACGGCTTCGCCCAGAAGGTTTCCCTGAGGCCCAGGAGGCAAAAAATGGGGGGGGGAACTGCAAAAAAAAGCCATGCCCACCCAGTCACATGGCCATGCCCACCTAGCCATGCCCACCTAGCCACGCCCACAGAACCGGTTGTTAAAAAATTTGAATCCCACCCCTGACTAGGGGTGATATGATAGCAGTATTCCAGTATTTGAGAGGCTGCCACAAAGAGTAGGGGGTCAATTTATTTTCCAAAGCACCAGAAGGCAGGACAAGAAATAATGGGTGGAAAGAGAGAAGCAATCTGGAATTGAAGAGAAACTTCCTAACAGTGTGGACAATTAACCAGTGGAACAACTTGCCTTCAGAAGTTGTGAGTGCTTCATCACTGGAGGTTTTTAAGAAGAGACTGGACAGTCACTTGTCTGAAATGGTATGGGATCTCCTGTTTGAGCAGGGGGCTGGACTAGAAGACCTCCAAGGTCCTTTTCAGCTCTATTCTAATTCTGATTCTGTTTGGCTTGTTTGCACTAAGCCAAACTCTCCAAGCATGTCTAAACATTACAACCATCACTCATGAGCAGAAACATTTCACCATTTGTAGCCGTCCAACAAAAGGTCATCTAATTATTGTGACTGTAATTAATGGCTCATCTAACCGGACAGGACAGGGCAAAACATTAGGAATTATTAACAAATTGACTGTACTTTACTTACAAGTTTGGTTTTCTCATGAGTAATTCCCTGGCTAACCACAGGTTGGAGCTATAGCACCATATAGTAGTGCAAAGTTTGGTTTTGTTTTTCCGCAAGGATCTTCAAACTTGGCAAGTTTAAGACTGGTGGACTTCAACTCCCAGAATTCCTGAGCTAGCATGACTGGAGGAAGAATTCTGAGAGTTGAAGTCCACCAGTCTTAAAGCTGTCAAGTTTGAAGACCCCTGGTTTACAGATTAAACCAGTCATTCCTTTATATATATGTGTGTGTGTGTGTGTTTTATCTGTGATGTTCCTTTAACAACCAACATATTTTGTGGATAGTGTATTGACTGGGTTAATATATTTTTTTACACAGTGCTAACAATAATAATACAATTCAATATAAACTTTGACTTCCAGTAAACCAGACATTCCTTATCAGTTGTCTTTATTTAAAATGGGTGTCCAACCAGTGGTGGGATTCAAAATTTTTACTACTGGTTCTGTGGGCGTGGCTTGGTGGGCGTGGCCTGGTGTGGCCTGGTGGGTGTGGCCTGGTGGCCATGAAAGGGGAAGGATGCTGTAAAATCCCCATTCCCACCCCACCCCACTAACCTGCTTTCCAGCTCTGTTCTCCTGTGCAGGACAACCAAAGAAGACCCAGCCAATCAGCTGGGACTCGGGAGGCAGAGAATAGATGGGGGTGGGGCCAGTCAGAGGTGGGATTTGCCGGTTCTCCAAACTACTCAAAATTTCCGCTACTGGTTCTCCAGAACTGGTCAGAACCTGCTGAATACCACCTCTGGTGATGTCCTTCAACACTTTCTATAGGGTACAGTCATATCCTGGTTCGTCCCAGAACAACAACCACCAGAACTAAGATATACATTATAAGTATTCCTTGACTTACAACCATTCATTTAGTGACCATTCAAAGTTACAATGGCACTGAAACTATTTTTCAAATGGCACTACGGCCATTTTTCACATTTAATACCATTGTAGCAGCCCCGTGGTCATGTCCTAGGGTCATGGGATCCCCTTTTGTGACCTTCTGACAAATGAATGGGGAAGCCAGAAAAAAACTAATGCAATCCTAAGTTGCATTAACAGAGGGATACAATCAAGATCAAGTGAGGTACTAATACCACTCTATAAAGCCTTAGTAAGACCTCACCTGGAGTACTGCATCCAGTTTTGGCCACCACACTATAAAAAAGATGTTGAGACTCTAGAAAGAGTGCAGAGAAGAGCAACCAGGATGATGAGGGGACTGGAGACTAAAACATAGGAAGAACGGTTGCAGGAACTGGGCCTGGCTAGTCTAGTGAAGAGAAGGACCAGGGGAGACAGGATAGCAGTCTTCCAAGATTTGAGGGGCTGCCCCAGAGAGGAGGAAGGGGTCAAGCTATTTCCCAAAGCACCCGAAGGCCAGACAAGGAATAATGGATGGAAACTGAACAAGGAGAGATTCAACCTGGAAATAAGGAGGAATTTCCTGACAGGGAGAACAATCAACCAATGGAACAGAAGTTGCCTTTGGAAGTTGTGGGAGCTTCATCACTTGGGACCTTCAAGAAGAGATTGGACTGCCATTTATCAGAAATGGTGTAGGGTCTCCTGCTTGGGCGGGGGGTTGGACTAGATGACCTATAAGGTCCCTTCCAACTCTGATTATCTGTTATTACCTGTTATCTGTTATTCACTTGACAACCCTGTGACTAACGTAAGAACTGCAGTGATTCACTTAACCATTGTGGCCAGAAAGGTGGTAAAATAGGGCAAAACTCATTTAACAACGTTCTTGCTCAGCAATGGAACTTTTGGGCTCAATTGTGTTCATAAGTCAAGGACTACCGTACCTGTAGAGGATTGCTTTGGCTGCATCTTTAGTACTGGGTGGAGGATTGGCATTGCTGCCTCAAAGTTCCTATTTCTCACTGTGTAGTTAACAGGTTGGTACAATCTTAGAGTGGAAATGAGCCACGAAGGATGAGTCCAACTTTAATTGATCGGAATCCAAATTAAAATATTTTAGACAGATGGCTCATAAGCTGTTAGATTTGCATGAAGAGTCATACGCGGAGTGCTTCAGTGAAGAGTTTATTAGTGACTACAGCTCATAACAGACCCAATTTGGCTGGTCTGCAGCTGCTACTTATAGCCAGCAGCCGCAGTTGCCAGCCAATCAGAGTTCAGGGTTTTCCCGCACTTTTTAAACCAATCATTTCTGACATTTTACAAGAACAGTTCAAACTTAACCAATGACATTCAAACCTGCATACATAACAATAGCGTTAACCTTGAGATGGCATATTTTGAGAATTTGCCGTTCCCTTGTGTTCAGGATTTAAAAAAAACAATATCTGTAATTCCCTTCTGGTCAATGCTTGTTGTTCAGAAATCCTACCAGCTTTGGGTAATTTCAAATTGATCTCCTGACAATAGATAATTACCTGGATGGAAATTGTCTCATTCTTATGCAGCCTATTTAACCAAAGAAGATTTCTCTTTCTTCTTCTTTGGGTCACATGAGGGCAGCATGAAGGAACTGAAGACTCTGGAGTTTAGGTCAGTAACTATGGACACCTCAGTGACTTGCAGAATCAGAGAATGATCAAATGCATCAGTTGGAAGGCAGCTTCAAGGTCATCTAGATCAGGGGTCTCCAACCTTGGCAACTTTAAGACTTGTGGACTTCAACTCTCAGAATTCCTCAGCCAGCAAATCTTACTCTCTTGTACTCCCTTCCTCTGCACTCTCTCCTCTTTGGAGATGAAAAGAGAAAAAGAAAAAGAAACGGCTGGCTGAGGAATTCTTGTGGAAGTCCACAAGTCTTAAAGTTGCTAAAGTTGGAGACTGCTGACCTAGATCCAGTGCAGGAATCTATCCTGATTATTAGCCAACTACCTCCCATTTGTGCATCCAAAATGTTCTAAAGCAGAGTAACACAGTTCTACTGTAAGCTGGTTGTGCTTACTATTATAGAATAAAACAGAGTAACAGAGTTGGAAGGAACCTTGAGATTCTTTTTGCTCACCCAGAAGACACGATACCAGTGTTGGCGAACCTTTTCGGCACCGAGTGCCAAAACGGGAGCACCAGAAACAGGAAGAGCAGCTCCCCAGCACGTATGCACGCACTGGGTAGCTGAGCTTCCGGTTTCCGGCACACATGGTCTTCCAGTTTCTGTTGCACATGCGCATGCAAAGACCAGCTGGCTGGGTAGCTGCTCTTCTGGTTTCCGGCGCTCCCATGTGCGTGAAGACCACTAAAGAGGATTTATTTGAAGGTAACATTCTACATCCAGCACTAATCCGGGCATAGCCAACTCTGAGATACGTAATTCAGGCGACGGCTGGCGTGCCGAGAGAGATGACTCTGCATGTCACTTCCGGCACGCATGCCATTGGTTCACCATCATGGCCCTATACCAGCCGTGGGCAAACTACAGCCCGGGGGCTGGATCCAGCCCGTTAGGCTGTTCTATCCGGCCCGTGGAGCCGAAAGAGCCCAGGGTTCTCTTGCTCTCCCAGAAGGCTACGTGAAGTAATCTAACTTTGAATTTATATTGGTTCACACAAACACTCCATCCATGCTTTTGTTCCGGCCCTCAGGTCCAGTTTAAGAACCCATTGTGGCCCTCGAGTCAAAAAGTTTGCCCACCCCTGCCCTATACCATTGGCAGACAAATGGTTCTTAAAGGCCTCCAGTGTTGGAGCAAACTTCTGGAGACAAGTTGTTCCACTGAGTAACAGTTCTAATTGAGAGGAAATGTCTCCTTAGTTGCTTGTATCCTTGATTAGTTTCCATTCATGGCTTCTTGCCTTGCCTTCAGATGCTTTGGAGAATAGATTGACCCCCTCTTTTTGTGGCAACCCCTTAGATATAGCAGGTAACACTGCTATCATGTCACCCCCTAATCTTTCTTTTCACTAAACTAGAGATAGAAGGTAGAATAATAGAGTTGGAAGGGACCTTGAAGGTCTTCTAGTCCAACCCTTGGCTCAAGCAGGAAACCTTATACCACTTCAGACAAGTGGTTGTCCAATCCTTCTTTAAAACCTCCAATGCAATATATTTAAAATATATATTTTTTTCTGTGAGTTGTCCCAAAGTTGCTTTTCCAAAATGCAACTGGACTTTCCTGTTGTTTCCCTTGAGAACGTTTTGCTTCTCATGGGTGAAGGAACAGAACGAAAGAGGCTTCTTAGGGGAGAAGCGAAACTTTTTCAATGAAAAAAAACAAACAACAAGTCTAGTTGCTTTTTGGAAAAGCACCGTTGGGACAACCACAGCCTGGATGATTGAGAAGCTCCATTGATACATTTTGTAATTGGGATTTGATCCTTACGCAGCCCAAATGTCATGCCCTGTTGGAATCTGATTCTGAGGGAGAGGTGGAACAGCTGACAGGGAGTGGGAGTGGGGATCCGGTGGCTGTGGAGGAAACTGGGGAAGGGCACAGTCCGGCTGGGCATTCAGAGGAAGACCCAGGCCCACCCCCTCTTCATCCTAGGGCACACAGGGAGGAATGAATAAGGGAGCAACGTGAGTTGCGTGGTTTACAGGGAGGAAAGGGCCCTGATCCCCTTCATTGGCTGCAGCTGGGAAAACTGTTGAAAAAGGCAAACTACGCACAGCAAAGTTGCTGGAAGCAAAGCGTGAATTATTTTGGTTTGTCAAGTCTTATCTGAGTTCTGGCATCCTCCCAATTGTGTGTGTTTAGTTATCTTTTGAGGTCTTCAATTCCTTGTCCTTCCCTGTCTCGTTAATTGCTGCAGCGTGGTTTGTGTTGGTTTTTATTTATAATCTATATGTACTTAGGGTTGGATGGAATTTCTTCCCTTTAAATACTGTTCTTGGGAGAGTTTTTTCTCCAGCCGATGATAACTGGACATTGGGGGCCAAGTTGGAGGAATTAAAGGGACTTTACCTATATTTGTGACTTTGTAGCTTTTGTGCCACGCCCCGGGTCAATACACCAAAATTGCACTGGCCTTCAGATCAGAAGATCAGCCCAACACTTCTTGATTCTTCTTGATCCCAAGTTTGGTTGCCGAAAAGAAGGAAACTTGGAGGAAAAACTAGCTTAAGCATAGTTTTTGGAAGCACGTTTCAGTTTAAGGGGTGTTTGCCAAGCCACATACCTCTTTTAATGCCTCTGCCAAAGGAGAAGTTAAGGTGAAGTGAAATGGCTTCCTAAGGGAAATTGAATTTGCTTCGTGATGCTAGCTGAGTCATCAAAGTGAAACACAGCTGCCTCAACCACAACAAGGAGATGATTGATGTGGGAAAGTATTTTTATCACTGTGGGCTAAGTGTAGAGTGTCTTGATCTTTTGCCTGATTCACACACAAGCTTCACTCATGCTTTGCTTAACCGTGATTACCAAATCCACCACAACGGACCAGGTTTACCAAAAAAGCTAATGCAGAGTGCTCCAAAGTTGTTGTTGTTGTTATTACTCAAAGTACAGGTAGGCCTTTGGGCCACAATGGAGCCCAAAATTTATGTTGCTAAGTGACACATTTGTTAAGTGAGTTTTGCCCCATTTTATGACCTTTTTTGCAACAGTTGTTAAATGAATTACGGCAGTTGTTAAGCTAGGGACACGATAGTTACTTGAATCTAGCTGTAATGACCTGGGGCGTGGCACAAAAGCAACAAAGTCACAAACGTAAGTGAAGACCCTTTAATTTCTCCAACTTGGCCCCCAATGCCCATCGGCTGGAGAGAAAACTCTCCCAAGAACAGTTTTTAAAGGGAAGAAATTCAGTCCGAACCCAAAGTACATATAAATTATAAGTAAAAACCAATACAAACCAATTAGTGCAGCAATTAATGAGACAGGGCAGGATAAGGAATTGCAGACTTCAAAAGATAACAAAACACACACAGTTGGGAGGACGCCAGCACCCAGATAAGACTTGACAAACAAAGATAATGCATGCTTTGCTTCCAGCAAAGTGCTGTGCGCAAACACCCTTTTTATCCTGTTTTCCCAGCTGCAGCTAATGAAGGGAATCAGGGCCCTTTTCTCCCCTGTAACCCACGTTGCTCCCTTATCCATTCCTCCCTGCGTGCCCTAGGATGAAGAGGGGGGTGGCCCTGAATCTTCCTCTGAATGCCCAGACAGACTGTGCCCTTCCCCAGTTTCCTCCACAGCCACCGGAGCCACACTCCCACTCCCTGTCAGCTGTTCCACCTCTCCCTCAGAATCAGATTCCAACGGGGCATGACACTGGTTTCCCTGTCGACTTTACTTGACCGAAAGTCACAAAAGGGGATCTTAAGACACAAGGACACTGGAACTGACTCGTATTTATGACGGTTGCAGTGTCCTGGGGTCATGTGATCCCCTTTTGCAAGCTTCTGACAAGCAAAATCTTCTGACAAGCAAAAAAGGAGTCTTGGTGGTGCAGGCTGTTAAATGCCCAGCACTTAAGTTCCAGCTGCCTGCAATTACTACAGGCTCGAATCCCACCAGGCTCAAGGTTGACTCAGCCTTCCATCCTCTCGGGGTAGGTAAATTGAGGACCCAAGATTGTTGGGGGCAATAAGCTGACTTTGTAAAAATGCCACTTAGTAATAAGCAGGCATATACAATGGAAGGAAGGCTATTGCTGAGCGCACTGGGTTGTATCCCAAAAAAATTGTAAGCCGCCCTGAGTCTTTGGAGAAGGGTGGCATATAAATGTAATTTTAAAAAAATCAACAGGGAAGCCAGATTAACTTAACAACCCTGTTGCTAACTTAATAACTGCCATGATTCACTTAACAACCCTGGCAAGAAAGGGTGGTAAAATGTCACAAAATTCACTTAATAACTTAGCAACCAAAATTGTGGCCTCAACTGTACGTGTAAGTCAATGACTATTTTTAGAGGGGGTTATTATTCTTTTCCCTTTATTTATTTATTTATTTATTAATGGGACTTATATGCCGCCCCATCTCCGAAGACTCGGGGCGGCTTACAATAAAAAACAGACACAATAAATATTTTAAAAAGAATTAAATTAATGGTCCCAATTAATACAAAACTAAAAACCGCAAAACTAAAACACCCCACCCATAGGTCACAGCCCGGCTTGGTCGAATAACCAGGTCTTCAAGTCATGGCGGAAGGTGCGGAGGTCAGGGGCCAAGCGGAGCCCCAGGGGAAGTTGATTCCAGAGTTCAGGGACCGCGACAGAATAGGCACGTCGTCGGGGGACCGCCAGCCGGCATTGCCCGGCTGATGGGACCCCAAGGAGTCCCTGTCTGTGACTTCGTACAGGGCGGTTAGTATTCGATGTCGGCAGCAGTCTCTCCCTTAAATAATAAGGACCCATGTCATGTAGGACTTTGTATGTTAAAGTTAAAACCTTGAATCTCACCGAGGGCAACCGGCAACCAATGCAGGCAGCGCAGGAGGGGGCTAACATGGGAGAACCGGAAACTCCCATCACCGCCCGCGCGCCCGATTTTGCACCAGCTGCAATCTCCGGATGGTATGCAAGGGCAGTCCTAAATAGAGAGCGTTGCAATAGTCGAAGTCGCGAGGTAACAAGGGCATGAGTGACTGTACGCAGGGCATCCCGGTCCAGAAACGGGCGGCTGGCGAACCAGCCGGACCTGGGCAAAGGCCCCCTGGCGACGGCTCCCACCTGCTCCTCCAACCGAGCGTGCATCCAGGAGGACCCCCAGGTTCCTCGCCCTGTCCACAGGGGGCAACACCACTCCCCTATGGTCAACGATGGACATTCTAAGCTGGAACGGGATGCCGGTATGTACAACCACTCAGTCTTGGCGGGTTGAGTCAGCATGTTTCCGTCCATCCAGATCCGTACCGCATCCAGACAACGAGTCATCACGGAGAGGGCATCACTGATCTGGTTTGGGGTGGAAATATACAGTTGAGTATCATCCGCATATTGATGATACCTCACCCCAAAACCACGGATGATCTCACCCAATTATATAATTGAGTTACTGACCTTGCATTATTTTTGATTTTTTTTTTTTACTGATCCGGCACCATGTGCCTCTTGCAGGAAACAGGATTAAGAAAGAAACCTCTAGGAAAGTCAACATTTTAAACAACTGCTTGAAACCTCAGAATGTAAACTCAAAAAAATCAAAGCCCTCCATTAGCTTGTAATTTAGACTCAGAATTTGGATTTTGCTCCCTCTGGACTAAAGCTAGATCTGGAGAACAAACAACAGTTTCCATGGCTGTTCCTGAAGAGGATGTCTCATGAGCTTGCTTAATGCTGTCCCCTCAGTGCAGGGAGATTAAAATATCAATAAAGGAGAATATTTGTAGCTCAGGGTTGAAATGAGGGATCCTTGGTGCTGTCTGATAGCTCCAAGGACCTCTCAGATTATCATTTTTTGCTTGTAAACATGTAGTTTCCATCTTAGGCCTCATCCAGGGTGGGCTTCAAAAATAAAGGTGGGCGTGGTCATGGTGGGCGTGGCCTAGTCGGCCTCCTGCACCATGGCAGGGGGGGGCATTTTCATCCTCCCCAGGCTCCAGAGACTTTCCTCGAACCTCCAGGAGGGTGAAAACAGCCTCCCTGGGCTCTGGAGGCCCTCTGGAGGCCGGAAATGGGCCTGTTTCTAGCCTTCTGGAACTTCCAGGAGGCCCATTTTGTGCCCTCCCCGAGCCTCCACACAGGCCCTGCACTTACCTGGCATCCAAATGGGCCACATGGGGACTCCTGGGAGGGGAGGGGCGGGGTGGGTAGGGCCAGCCAGGGATGGGATTTGTTGGTTCACTGAACCAGCCATAAAACTAGCTATGGGATCACCCAAACCGGGGCGAACTGGTAGCAGCCCACCCCTGGCCTTGTCCTAAATTACAAAGCAGAGAAACACAATTATCTAAAGAGATTATCCCAGCCTTGTTAAGTCTGTCATCCCACCCCTGGTAGGTAGTCATTGACTTATGACCACGACAGAGCCCAAAATTTCTGTTGATAAGCGAGATGTCAGGGCTCCAACAAATCCACCCTCATTCAAGTCAAAAGTTTCTAGCCACATCTCAGAGAAAAGTAAATTGATTTATTAGGAGTGGCCATGTTCGCGTAAGCTGGATGCAGCCGATACTAAATTACATCATACATTTCCCCCTTGACCCTGGTCTTCCCCCCACCCCCTGGATGTGACTTCTCCAATGGGACACATCCGTCTCCAAGAGGCATCCATCATGCTCACCAATTAACCTTCTTATGCTCCGACAACTTTGGGTACTTGGGGTGATTATCTAGGCATTTAAGGAATGCCTTGTTTTCCTCCACTCCCTTTTTCTGGCAGCTAACAAGACCAAAGGAGTATCTTTTTAGTTGACTGAGACAATGAGTTCAGTAAGTCCCCCCATTTTATGATCTTTCATGCCACAGTTACTAAGTGAATCACTGCAGTTGTTAAGTTAGTAGCAGGGTGGTTAAATGGATCTGGCTTCCCCACTGATTTTGCTGGTCAGAAGGTCACAAAAGGGATTCACATGACCCCGGGACCTTACAAGTGTCAGAAATGCAGACCAACTGCCAAGCATCCAAATTTGATCACGTGACCACGGAGAGGTTGCAAGTTCCAAGTATAAAAAATGGTTATAAGTCTCTTTTTTATTATTCATATTTATATCTCGCCCTTCTCCGAAGACTCAGGGTGGCTTACAATTTTTGGGATACAACCCAATGCGCTCAGCAATAGCCTTCATTCCATTGTATATGCCTGCTTATTACTAAGCGGCATTTTTACAAAGTCAGCTTATTGCCCCCAACAATCTTGGGTCCTCAGTTTACCTACCCCGAGAGGATGGAAGGCTGAGTCAACCTTGAGCCTGGTGGGATTCGAGCCTGCAATAATTACAGGCAGCTGGAGCTAAGTGCTAGGCTATTAACAGCCTGCACCACCAAGGCCCTTTTTCAGTGCCATTCAGTGCCATTGTAACTTCAGACAGTCGTTAAAACAAATGGTTGTAAATCAAGGAGTACCTGTATTTACAGAGATTGGCCCAGCTTTGCTAATTCTGTTATCCCAACCCTATCTCAGCCGCTGGTCTGGATACTTGTAGATAGAAATATGAGTCAGCAAACTGTAAGGTTTGAAATTCCTTTATTCTTCTACACACACAGCATTCGGCAAGAACGGATGAAATCCCCGAACCAGGCTAACACTGGGAGCGTTTGCCTTCCAGTGTATTTTATTCCTTTACCCCACCCACCTAATTGCTTCTAACTCCACCCTATGCTCGTTTCTCAATTACCCTTTCCTATTATGTCTAATTTCTTTTAAACCTTATATCCCAATGCACCTGCTTCCCTATCACCGATCCCCACCTCACCCCCTTTCCCCAGCCTGCAGTATACACAATTCCCACCCCCCAGGAGTTCATGCTGACAACAATGCTTAGCGGCGATTTAGGATTCCCACTGCAGAGATTTCCCCTCCAGCTGCTCCTTGGCAGCCAAATCCTAGTTAATGTCAGGGACTTCCCCATCCAGTCGTCATCAGCAACAAATCAACATCACGGCTTCCCCACCCAGCCATCACCTCTCAGCCGTCGCCTCTCAGGTGATTTAGTGATGTCATATGAGACCGTTGATCCTTCCGGGATGTAAGACGCCGTGGCTGTCGGGTGCCGATACGAACGGAGCCCGACACCCTGGTTCCCTCCAGATTTATGAATTCTAGCCCTCATCATCTTAATGTCAAACACTGGCCTGTGAACAGGGGAAATCTGAAATACAACCCAGAGAGCCCAGAATTAGGAAGAGGTTGTGTAAACCATGGTTTTGCAATAGGTATGAATTTGCATCTTTGCTTACTACTACCACAACAACAACAACAACAAAAACCCCTACTACCTACATCAATTGATCTACCACATAGCTTTGTAATTCTAGGAAAACAGAGAATGTGACCTCTGTACTGTACTTGTGGAGTGAAATAGGTCTCAATAAATAGCTAGGAGTAGTTGCAATGAAGAAAAAAAGGGACACACACAGGGTCCATTTGGGTAGTATCACCCCATCCAAAACCAAAGGTGACAATTCTCCCTGAGCCAACAAACCCCAAACCCAGAGCCACTCAGTATTGATCTATAGTAACTGAATTTAAGATATATATATATATATATATATATATATATATATATATATATATATATGTTTTCGTGTATTTTCTTGGTGTAGTTGGAATACCTTGGAGGAAATCTCATCCGTCATCTTCAGGCTGGTGTCTTCAGCTTCCTCTGAGAAGCTGAAGACACCAGCCTGAAGATGACGGATGAGTTTCGTCAAACGCTGCCAAGGTATCTCAACCTTACACGGACAAGACCCAATACACAGACCTACATACCTACCCGTGAAAATCTACGAAACAATATATATATATATATATATATATATATATATATATATATATGTGTGTGTTTTTTGCAATTCAGGATGTAGTGAACAGCCGTTAAGAGGAGGAGGCCATTAATAGCTCAAACCACCATGGCTTAACAAAGGTCCCGATCTTAAAGCATTTAAATGGATGGTTATCATCAGAATACAGAATAATAGAGTTGGAGAGGACCTTGAAGAACTTCTAGTCTCATGGAAGCAAATTCCAGTTTAGCCCTTGGTTAGCCCTAGAAAGGGACAGGAATATCCACAGAGTAGAGAACCTTTTCATCACAATACCCCATGGCTTCTTTTCTCTTTCTCTTCTTCCTTCCTCTTTTGAAAGGGAACTAAAGTAACTGAAGCATAACTGAAGAGTAACTTGTAAAGAGGGCTTCGTGTCACGGAGCGGGGAAGCAAAGAGAAATTTCTCCAGCTGAATTTATTTATTTATTTATTATTTGCACTTGTATGCCGCCCCATCTCCAAGACTGAGCTGCTCACAATTAAAATATAATACAATAAATACTTAAAAAACTATTAAATTTAAATACAAGTCCAAATATGATAAACTAAAACCATTAAAACAATCCCAACCCAAGGGGGGGGTCAAAGCCCGGGTTGATCAAACAACCAAGTTTTTAGCTCACGGCGAAAGGTGCAGAGGTCAGGGGCCAGGCGGAGCTCCAAAGGCAGCTGATTCCAGAGGTCAGGGGCCGCAACAGAAAAGGCTCGTCGTCGGGGAGTCACCAATCTTACTGAGATGTTCTGAGCTTTGCAAGGGAGAGAAGCAGGGTTGGGATTCAGCCGGTTCGGACTGGTTCGGGAGAACCGGATGTTAAATGTATGTCTAGTTTGCCGAACTGGTAGTCGAACTGACCGGCTGGCCTCCCCTCCCCCCCCCTCCCCTCCCCCTGCCCCTCCCCTCCCCTGAGTCTCCATGCAGCCCGTTTTGGATGCAGGTAACTGCAGGGTCTGCATGGAGGCTCTGGGAGGGTGAAAAAACAGGCCTGTTTCCGGCTTCCGGAGGGTTTCTGGACCCTGAGGCTGTTTTAGTTCTCCCAGAGGCCCGAGGTAAGCCTCTCAACCCTGGGGAAGGCAAAAAGCAGCCCTCCTGGAAGTTCTAGTAGGCCACGCCCAACATGGTCACGCCCACCCGGCAACTGGTTGCTGGGATTTTTGAATCCCATCCCTGGACAGAAGAGGTAGAAGGACAGAAGGAGAAAAAAAAGAGAGACAAGAATAAGGCGGGGACAAGACAGTCCGAAAAATATGGTAAAGGAAAAGTGCTGAAGGTGCCCCTGGTTATAATGCAACAAATAATTTTAATAGCCATATTTTTTTTAAAAGTATTCATAAAATGAGAAGTTTACTGTGGACATTCTTCTCTGTTGATTGTTGATTACCTTCTTTATGGTATACATAATTACCTACATACATTTCAAATTCATTCCTTTCTTTCTTCCTTCCTTCCTTCCTTCCTTTCCTTCCCCTTCCCTCTACTTCTCTTGCCTCCCCTTCTCCCTCCTCCCTCCCTCCCCTTTCCTTCCCTTAGCCTTCTCTCACTTTACCTTCCCTCCTCTTGCCTCCCTTCCTGTCTTTTTCTTTCTTCTCTTTCCTTCCCCTTCCTTCCCTTCTCCTCCACTCCTCTTTCCTCCCCTCCTCCCACCCTCCCTTCCCTTCCCTTAGCCTTCTCTCACCTCTCCTCCCCTCCTCTTGCCTCCCTCCTTCCTTCCTTCCTTCCTTCCTTCCTTCCTTCCTTCCTCTTTCTTTCTTTCTTTCTTTCTTTCTTTCTTTCTTTCTTTCTTTCTATCCCACTTTTATTATTTTTACAAATATAGATGTAAAACCTCAAACTAACTCTACCTTCAAGTCTGGCTTCAGGGAGCAATGCCAAGACAAACTAAAGTTCCCCTCTCCCCATATTCATTTGTTCATATTCATTTGTTGCACTCTGAAACCCATCACTGAGTGTGGCCCTTTGTGCAGTAAGCCAGAAACGTATTGTGGAATGCTCACAAGTCCCAACACTTCCATGAAAGCCCTGGTTGACCTTGGAAAGCTACAGTAGCTTCTGTACTATGATGTCAATGCACGAATTCCTCCTAACAAGGGTGGCTTGTGGGCAAAACAGCAATTGCCAAATAAAAAAAATTAGGGTTGCGAAACTGTCTAAAGGGCTGAGAAGGTAAAAAAGCATTGCAAAAGAGATGACAATATAATCATAGTTAAACTGGGAATTTCATAAGGTATTGAGGTGTGGCTGCAGGTGAGAGGACAGGTGTATAGTATGGACGCATATCACTGATTACACCAGAGGAGTCATTAAGAGAGGGGCAGTTTCAAAATGCTGAGTCACATTCATGATGAGTTATCATTTAGCTCAGGGGTGTCAAACTCAAGGCCCGCGGGGCCAGATCCGGCCAGGGGTGGGATTCTACCGGTTCGTACAAGTTCTATAGAACTGGTTGTTATGATTCTTCACAGTTCGGAGAACCGGCAAACTGTGCCCCTGGCTGGTCCCGCCCCTCTCTGCTCACCCCTCCCCTTCCTGCCCAGTCAGTCCTTATCGTGCATGTGCAACATCACATGCATGCCTGACATTGCTGACTGCATTCTTCCCTACCCAGTCACTCCTTAAGTTATTTCTATTTTTCTCCTCCCGACAATCAGCTGTTCCTATGATCAGCTATGCTGGGATTCCCCTCAGTTTTACTGCTTTGCCCAGGAGGCTTCCCTGAGGCCCAGAAGGCCCCAAAAATGGGGGGGGGGCTGCAAAAAAAAGGAAGAAGCTATGCCCACCCAGTCACATGGCCACACCCATCTAGCCATGCCCACAGAACCGGTTGTTAAAAAAATTGAATCCCACTTGTGGATCCGGCCCATAGGGTGCTTAGATCTGGCCCGCAGGGTCACTCTGGAAGGACCAGCCTGAGGTGCCTCTGCCAACAAAAACGGAACTCGCAAGGGTCATATGTGGTCCTCCTGAACTCCATTTTCACTGGCATAGGGCAGCCAGAAACGGAGCTTGGGAGCCTGTTATCAGTGGCAGGACGCTCGGGCCGCCACAGGCATCCCTGACATGAGTGATATCAAGCTGGCCACACCCACCCTGGCCATGCCCGCTCCCCCCCTTGAGGTCAAACACAACCCTGGTGCACCCTCAATGAAATCGAGTTTGATACCCCTGATTGAGCTTATGGCAGAGCATACATGGACTAGCAATATATATTAACATTTCACTCAGATTAGTAGAACTCAATAAAATATAGACGTTAAAAAAGATCTATGTTCAAATACCAATGTCTAGGGCATCTAGCCATTGAAGCACAACTTCATTTATATTACGAAGTCAGATACAGGTTGTCCTCAACTTATGACCACAACTGAGTCCAAAGTTTCTGTTGTTAAGTGAGACATCTGTTAAGTGAGTTTTGCCCCATTTTATGACCTTTCTTGCCAAAGTTGTTAAGTGAATCACTGCAGTTGATAAGTTAATAACCTGGTTGTTAAATGAATCCGGCTTCCCCATTGACTTTGCTTGTCAGAAGGTTGCAAAAGGGGACCAGAGGACTCTGGAATGGTCGTAGGTATGAACCACCAGTTGGCAAGCATCTGAATTTTGATCACAGGATCATGGCGCTGCTGCAAGGGTCGTAACTTTAAAAAATGGTCCTAAGTCACTTTTTTGAGTGCCATTGTAACTTTGAACAGTCACTAAATGAACTGTTGTAAGTCGAGAACTACCTGTATTGAACCAATACGTACTCTCAGCTTACAGCCAGTCACAATCTGATCTACAGTTTGACATGGGACCCCAAAGTCACAGTGAGGGGAGGATACTAGGCCCCATTTATATAGAGAGACTCAACTGAAAAATAAGCCCTATCCCCAAAATCAGCCCCAGTTAAGATCATCAGCCAGATGGACGCATTTAATACCGTATTTCCCTGAAAATAAGCCCTAATGCTTCTTTTGGAGCAAAAATTAATATAAGACCCGGCCTTATTTTCTGGGAAACATGGGTATGCATCAAGTTGCAGTGAGGTGGTCCTGTTCATCTGTTATGGTCTGAGTTCATCTAAGGGAACTATATAACTGAGCAGCCATCTTGTCGAGAATTCTGGATCTCTTGAGGGTCAACAGCTGCCTTCAGGAACTTACCAACATGGATGGAACTATGATGGACCTCTTCTAAAGTTGCTACAAACAACTAGGATTTAAGATATGCTGCTTATGCTGCTGGACAAAGCAAACAGGTATCAAACCAAACTATGCCTTTGGTCTTTCACAAGTGTATCCAGCCCACTTGTAAGACTAATTAAATTGATGACCATCACAACACTATATGGTAGCAAATTCCACAGCTGGATTACATGTTGTTTACTAAACAGGACTTTTATCAACTGAAGGGCCTTCTGATAAGCAAATTCAATGGGGAAGCCAGATTTGATGAATAACTGTGGGACTAACTGAACAAGCCAAAGGTGGCATTCAGCCGGTTCTGACCAGTTCTGGAGAACCAGTAGTGGAAATTTTTAGTAGTTCGGAGAACTGGAAAATACCACCTCTGACTGGCCCCACCCCCATCTATTCTCTGCCTCCCACTGAGTGCCAGCTGATCAGCTGGGTCTTCTTTGGTTGCCCTACACAGGAGAATGGAGCTGGAAAGCAGGTTAGTGGGGTGGGGAGGGAGTGGGGACTTTGCAGTATCCTTCCCCTGCCATGCCCCAAGCCACACCCACCATGCCACACCCACCAAGCCACGCCCACAGAACTGGTAGTAAAAAAATTTGAATCCCACCACTGGAATAAGTGCAGTGATTCCCTTAACAACTATGGCAAGAAAGGTCATAAAATGGGGCAGAATTCACTAAACAACTGTGTTGCTTAATAACAAAAATTTGGAGCTCAATCGTGGTCACAAGTCGAAGACTACTGTAGAGGTGAAAGAATAATGCACTCCATTCTGAACTCTTAGAGAATAGAATAGAATAGAATAGAATAGAATAGAATAAATATTGGAATGAAGAATAGAATAGAATAGAATAGAATAGAATAGAATGGAATGGAATGGAATGGAGTGGAGTGGAGTGGAGTGGAGTGGAATGGAATGGAATGGAATGGAATGGAATGGAATGGAATGGAATAGAATAGAATAGATATCGGAATGAAGAATAGAATAGAATATAGTAGAATAGAATAGAATAGAATAGAATAGAATAGATAATGGAATGAAGAATAGAATAGAATAGAATAGAATAGAATAGAATAGAATAGAAATTGGATGAAGAATAGAATAGAATAGAATAGAATAGCATAGAATTCTTTATTGGCCAAGTGTGATTGGACACACAAGGAATTTGTCTTTGGTGCAAATGCTCTCAGTGTACATAAAGGAAAAAAATACATTAATCAAGAATCATAAGATACAACACTTAGTGATAGTCATAGGTTACTGATAAGAAATCAATCATACTAGGAAACAAATAAAACAATATAAATTGTAAAGATGCAAGCAACACGGTTATAGTCATAAGTGGGAAGAGATAGGTACTAGGAAGCATTGTTATAATCTAGTACTAGAGGAATAACAGTAATACAGTCTTAATAAATAAACAGGACATGGCAAATAACTAATTAGCCACTAATTAGCCAACCAGACGTGGGTTTTGTTAGATTTGCATGAAGAGTCAGACGCAAAGTGCTTCAGTGAACAGTTTACTAGTGACTACAGCTCATAACAGACCCGATTTGGCTGGTCTGTTTGCACCCTGTAAGAACGAGGGCCTGTGATCTGAGTTATCTCAGCAGGAATCCACAAAGGTTCACCTATGAGGTTCTTAGCATAAACAGAATCACCCACACTGAATGTGCGAACTTTGGAAGTGGAATCTAGTGGTGCGTTGGGTGCGTAAGTGGGATGAAGGCGGTCAAGGGGAGACCTAAGTTTCCTACCCATCAACAAGGAAAAAATTGATGCACAATTAGATAAACTAATAGCTCAAGGAGTTTTAGAGCCCACTGACCACTCCAGATGGGAGACACCCATAGTCACACCAGTCAAGACTCAGATCACAGGCCCTCGTTCTTACAGGGTGCAAACAGAGGATGGAGTCCTCTGGAGCAGGCACATTGATCAACTTAGATCCAGGTTTTCTCAGGAACATCACACTTGTTCCTCTCTAGTTCCCTCACCTGATGTCAATTCTAGGGGGGAAGGGGAGGAGCAGGAGGATAGCAAGAATCCATCCCATGTGTAACGAGCCATTACGACAGGAACCATTCCAAAACCTGTCACAATGCCAAAATCCATCCTTAGAAGTGGAAGATTGTACATCACTACCTGACTTGGGTGCTGACATTGGGCTGGAGATGGGTTGGGAGGAGAGACCAGATTCTAACAATCAAACAGGGTCTTCTTTCACAAGGAGTCCCAGAAGGGAAATGTCAGCAGACACATTTCCTCTCTCACTGGGTGAGAATGTTAAAACTTCTGAACCACGAAGGTCTCAACGTACACGTAAGAGCCCCACCTATTTAAAAGAATACATTAGATAGGTTGGGGTTTGAATATGGACTGAACCTAGTGGGGAGGGGTGTTATGTATGTAGGTTTGAATGTCATTGGTTAAGTTTGAACTGTTCTTGTAAAATGTCAGAAATGATTGGTTTGAAAAGTGCGGGAAAACCCTGCACTCTGATTGGCTGGCAACTGCGGCTGCTGGCTACAAGTAGCAGCCGTAGCCCAGCCAAGACGGGTCCATTCGAGCTGTAGTCACTAATAAACTCTTCACTGAAGCTCTTCGCGTCTGACTCTTCATGCAAACTTAACAGAAATGTATAGGTTTTTCTATATTTTTCATGTTATCCTGAGACTGCTGTATATCGAGAGAAAATTCCTATTCATTCACTCCAGTGTTTTCCAAACTCGGGAGCTTTAAGGTCTGCGGACTTCAACTCCCAGAAATCCCTAGCCCGCTTGCTGGTTGGGAAATTCTAGGATTTGAAGTCTATACATGGTGCTTGGGGAATTCTGGGACTTGAAGTCCACAGATCTTAAAGGTGTAAAATTTGAAAAGCACTGCTTTAAAGTCTTCTAACTTGACCCTCAAAATGTGATGGGACCACTACACCTGCCAGAATCCCCAGCCAGTGCATCCAAGGCCTTGTAGTCTGCTAGATGAGCAGCCCAGATTGGGGGAGGTGGATGCAGAGGAAGATATTTATCTTTTTGAATAAGTTCCAAGACAACTGATAGCATTTTCAAAATACAATATACAAACCAGTGGTGGGATTCAATTTTTTTTTACTACCGGTTCTGTAGACGTGGCTTGGTGGGCATGGCTTGGTAGGTGTGACGTGGCTTTGTGGGTGGGCATGCCAAGTTCCAAGACAACTGATAGCATTTCCAAAATATAATATACAAACCAGTGGTGAGATTCAATTATTTTTTACTACCGGTTCTGTGGGCATGGCTTGGTGGGCATGGTGTGGCTTGGTGGGTGTGGCTTGGTGGGTGTGCCAGGAGAAGGATACTGTAAAATCTTGATTCCCTCCCCACCTCACTAACCTGCTTTCCAGCTCTGTTCTCCTGTGCAGGGCAACTAAAGAAGACCCAGCCAATCAGCTGGGACTCGGGAGGCAGAGAATAGATGGGGGCTGGGCCAGTCAGAGGGGGTATTTCGCTCACCGGTTCTCCAGAACTGGTCAGAACCTGCTGAATACCACCTCTGATACAAATGCAGTTTCTGAGCAGCAGTTCTTAACCAGAGTGGTATAAAACCATCATAATGACAATTAATCAAACAGATATGGCTTGAAACTGTGAAACGCTATCTGTACTTTTATAATTTTTTGCTGGTTTTGCCAAAAAAAGTGTAGAATCTACATGTGTATGTTCTCTTGAACCCACTCACTGAGTTCCTATATCACACTAGACCCCATGCCTGCATTCACATTGACTTTCTAAGCTAAAAATCGTGGTTTGTAAAAGGCAATGAGCAAAAATATTCCACTACAATCACCAATACAATTTATGTTGTGTACATCACATTACACCACCATTCGTTGAAATCCCATGACTGAATGCATGGTAATTTGCGAAGCTGTAAATCATGGTTTATAAAAGACAAAGATTAAAACAAAATAACAGAATTGGAAGGGACCTTGGAGGTCTTCTAGTCCAACCCACCCTGCTCAAGTAGGAGACTTATACCATTTCAGACGAGTGGTTGTCCAATCTCTTGTTAAAAACCTCCTGTGTTGGAGCACCCACAACTTCTGGAGGCAAGTTATCCCACTGATAAATTGTTCTCACTGTCAGGAAATTTCTCCTTAGTTCTTGTTTAGTTCTCTCCTTAATTACTTTCCGTTCATTGCTTCTGGTCCAGCCCTCAGCTGGACAAGAAGCAATGAATGGAAACTAATAGAAGTTTCTATTAGTTTCCAAGAAACTAGAGGGCTAGGTTGGAGAATAGGTTGACTCCTTTATTGTGGGAGCCCTTCAGATATTGGAACACTGCTATCATGTCTCCCCTAGTCCTTCTTTTCACTAAACTAGACATACCCAATTCCTGGAACTGTTCTGCACTTGTTTTAGCCTCCAGTCCAGGGGTGGGATTCAAATTTTTAACAACCAGTTCTGTGGGCGTGGCTTAGTTGGTGGGCGTGGCTTGGTGGTCATGTGACTGGGTGGATGTGGCTTGGTGGTCATGTTATTGGCTGGGTGTGGCCAACTCAATATCACTCACATCGAGGCACGCATCTCCTCGCCTGGCCTCTCATGACTGTGGGGATGCTGCAACAGTCGTAAGTGTGAAAAATGGTCATAAGTCACTTTTTTCAGTGCCATTGTAACTTTGAATGGTCACTCCACACAAGCAAAGTACCAGCAAAGGAGGGGAAAAAAACTCCAGAGACAGGAAGTCTAGTCCTGCCAAGAATGTAATAAGGGTTAACGGAGAGGCAGTTTCTGCAAGCAACACCAGAATGTTCCCTTCCTGCCTTCCTTACAGGATTAGCCCAGTAATTTCTTCTAACAACCGGTTTTCCAAACTGCTTAGAATGTTAACAACCGGTTCTAACGAATAGGTGCGAACTTATAGAACCCCACCCCTGCTCTAGTCCCCTAATCCTTTTGGTTGCTCTTCTCTGCATTCTTTCTAGAGTCTTCACATCTTTTTTACAATGTGGCAACCAAAATTGGATGCAGTATTCCAAACGTCGCCTTTACCAAGACATTATAAAGTGGTATTAACACTTCATGTGATCTTGATTCTATCCAGGGGTAGCATTCAAAAATCCCAGCAACCGGTTCTCTGCCTGGTTGCTGGGTGCGTGTGGCCATGGTGGGCGTGGCCTACCGGAACTTCCAGGAGGGCCATTTTTTGCCTTTCCCAGAGTCTGGAGGCTTCCCTCGGGCCTCTGGGAGGACGAAAACAGCCTCCCCCTGGTTCTGGAGGGCCTCTGGAAGCCGGAAACAGGCCCATTTCTGGACTTCAGGAACTTCCAGTTCAGCCCATTTTTCACCCTCCCAGAGCCTCCTGTTCAGACCCTATACTACCCCCAAAATGGGCCACGTGGAGACTCCTGTGAGGGGCGGGGTGGGCAGGGCCAGCGATCGGTTCAACTACCGGTTCAGAGAACCAGATGTACATTTAACATCCGGTTCACCCAAACCTGGCTGAACCGGCTGAATCCCACCCCGATTCGATCCCTCTATTAATGCAGCCTAGAACCGTGTTGGCTTTTTTCGGCAGCTGCCGCACACTGCTTGCTCATATTTAAGTGATTGTCCACTAGGACTCCAAGATCCTTCTCTCAGTTACTTCTTTTTGCACTTGAATTTGTGCAAGAATTAAACGCATTGTGGCTTCCATGTTTGGCTCTTCCCCTGTCTTTCATGCAGCACCATTTTTTCCCCCTCTCACAAAATTTCCTGTGCAGCTTCTGGTATTGTTTTTCAGAAAACTTCTACCTCTTTTGAAGCCATTTCCCCCACCTCAAACACATTCAAGTCGCAACAGCCCATTCAACTTTTCTCTGATTGAAAAGACCTCAGTGAGTCACTGTGCATTTATTTCCAACCATTAACGTTTTTATGTTTGCCGGTCGAAAAAGTCTTCCTCCCCCCCCCCATGTTTTTCATAAGAGAGAAATATGCCCACATTTCTTTGGCAGAAAATCTTCCCATCAACCGGAAAATTCCAGTCCAACCAGTTTAAATTTGCAAATAAATTTGCTTCTAATCATGAAATCTTTCAGAAGATGCCTGATTTAATCTTTGGAGGGAGCCAGAAGAACACAGGTTTGTAGCTGGTTTTACTTCCAGCTATTATTTGGCAAAGGCTTGTACTGTATTTGGCGTAACTGTTCTTAATTTAGCAAACAAGAGCCCTCATTGCACTGAAGAGGCAAGAATCAAACAGTGGAACAGACAGAAATTATCACTGATCAGATCTGGAAAGAACCACTTCTTGGCAACAAAGGGAATTTGTTTTATTTATTTATTTATTTTTACCCCCTATTAGTTTTACAAATAACTCAAGGCGACTAAACACACTGGATCTTCCTTCCTCCTCCTCTTTTACCTCACAACAACAACCTGTGAGCTGTGTTGGGCTGAGAGAGAGAGAGGGACTGGCCCAAAGCCACCCAGCTGGCATTGGTGCCAAAGGTGAGACTAGAACTCCCTGTCTCCTGCTGATTGGCCCAAAGTCACCCAGCTGGCGTTCATATCAAAGGTGGGACTAGAACTCCCTGTCTCCTGCTGATTGGCCCAAAGTCATCCAATTGCTTTCACATGTGAGGTGGGATTAGGACACACCGTCTCTTGGTAATTGGTCCGAAGTCACCCAGCCAGCTTTCATGTCTAAGGCGGGATTAGAATTCACAGTCTCTGGTGATTGACCCAAAGTCACCCAGCTGGCGTTTGTGCCAAAGGTGGGACTAGAACTCCCTGTCTCCTGCTGATTGGCCCAAAGTCATCCAATTGGCTTTCACATGTGAGGTGGGATTAGGACACACCATCTCTTGGTAATTGGTCTGAAGTCACCCAGCCAGCTTTCATGTCTAAGGCGGGACTAGAATTCACGGTCTCTGGTAATTGGCCCAAAGTCACCCAGATGGTTTTCATTCCAAGAAGTGACAATCTCCTGGTTTCTAGCCTGGTGCCTTAATCACTAGACTGGCTCTGTGTTGCAATTCGATCTGCAGGATATACAACTGCGCAGAACAAATGTCCTGTCTGATCTTTAATAGCATACAAAGGACCTCTCATCCTAATCATAATGTGGGCACCATTGTCAGGTGGGACTAGAACTCAAACTCTCCTGGTGATTGGCCTTAAGTCAACCAGCTGACTTTCATATCAGAACAATGAGGTAGGGGTGTTAGCAGAACAGAAAGCTGTTGAAATTAACGCGTTGAAATAGAGTTAACACAAACTTCCTCTCCATGGGCAGCTTTGGATCATCGTTCTCCTCAATAAGTCAATGAACAACTACATTTTGCCCTCAACTTATGACCACAATTGAGCCCACCATTTTAGTTACTAAATCTAACAGCTATGGAGTGAGTTTTGTCCCATTTGGGGACAGTTGTTAAGTGAATCATTAAAACTGTTAAGTTTATTTATTTATTTATTATTTATTAATGGGACTTATATGTCCCATCTCCAAGACTCGGCTTACAATAAAACAAACACAATAAATATTTAAAAAAGAATTAAATTAATGGTCCCAATTAATACAAAACATTAAAAGCCGCAAAATCTAAAACACCCCACCCATAGGTCACAGCCCGGCTTGGTGAAATAACCAGGTCTTCAAGTCATGGCGGAAGGTGCGGAGGTCAGGGGCCAAGCGAGCCCCAGGGAAGTTGGTTCCAGAGTTCAGGGACTGCGACAGAGTAGGCACGTCGTCGGGGGACCGCCAGCCGGCATTGCCCGGCTGATGGGACCCCAAGGAGTCCCTGTCTGTGACTTCGCACAGGGCGGTTAGTATTCAATGTCGGCAGCAGTCTCTCCCTTAAATAATAAGGACCCATGTCATGTAGGACTTTGTATGTTAAAGTTAAATCAGTCAATCAAAATAGAGTTTGAAGAGCCCACTGCTCAAAGAGGAGACCCCTATACCCGTGATGGCAAACCTATGGTACGTGTGCCGGAAGTGGCACACACAGCCATTTCTGCCGGCAGGCAAGCCGTCGCCCGGAACAGATCTACTGTGCCAGCTGATTGTCGTGTATCTGCCGTGTGTGTGCAGGGGCATGTGGCACGCAAGAGGGGTCACGAATGCATGCGCAGGGGGAGGGGGGTTGCATGCACATTGCATTATGGGTGCAGGCATGCATGCACATGCGCACACACATACTTTTGGCACACGACGATGAAAAGTTTAGCCATCACTGCCCTATACCATCTCAGACAACTGGCTGTCCAATCTCTTTGTGCCTTAAAAAACCCCAGTGTTGGAGCACCCATAACTTCTGGTGGCAAGCAGTCCCACTGGTTAATTGTCCTCACTGTTAGAAAGCTTCTCCTTAATTCCAGGTTGCTTCTCTCCTGGATTTGTTTCCATCCATTGTTTCTCGCCCTGCCCTTTTCAGAGGAAACTCAAAATTTCCGCTACCGGTTCTCCAGAAGTGGCCAGAATCTGCTGAATACCACCTCTGAGTCCACCCCTAGGTTTAGGAAGTTGTGGGAACCAGCCAACCTTTCTAGTGTTACCAAGCCCCTGAGATTTTAAGCAAAGCTGAAAGTAATGGACATCAACATGCGTACAAAACATTAGTGGGTTGGGTGAGCCTTACTGTCACTTTGAGTAGGTCACAAATTATGTGATTTGCATTTGTTGACTGATACAAATCCCATAATTTGTATAATTTGCATGGCGGAACCATGACACACCTGATATCACACCCTTTCCTGCTCCTGTTGGGATGGGAAATATTGCACCTGTGCCTGAAGTCGAAAACAATAGAATCACTGTCCTGGTTTAGCCAAACTGGGACCAAAATGGGCCCTTCCGTTCCAAACCATGGTTCCCAAAGAAAGTTGATCTGCGAAGTACATAGCTTTGTGTGAGGCCTATTGACTGATCATTCCGTTGCTCTGTATTGCATATAATAAACTGTCAGTCCTGCCAGCTTTGGCTTGGCACCTTGCTGGCATTCTGCCATCAATTGGGGAAGGAAAGGGGGAACAAGTGGACAATAAAGCTGTATAGCTTTATGATGGCAAATTGGGAGGAGGGAATTGACAGTTGAGAAAGAACAGAGCATTTTGGAATCTGGTTCATGCTGGCATGCTGGCGACTTCAAGTCCATTTGCCCTGAGAGGGGAATTTCATCCACCCAAACACCTCAGTGTTGCCCAAAACATCTTGCTGGTGCCAAATTGGCTACACACGGCTGGACCATGGGGGGAGGGCTAGGGGAAACCAGGGGCTTAGTTTTGTATTGGTGCATGGGAATCTTAAATTCTGTGACTTTACAGCATCTCTTAGTAAAAATGCCCTTTCACTTCAACTAAATGGAGTCAAGAGTTTCACTGCCCTAAGGGATCAGTCTGAGGCAGGTCTGACACAAACCCTGAAATGATTTACATGAGGTAAAACAATTGTAGATTGGTGTAGTCATCTCATACTACCTCAGAAGGTGGAAAGAGGACTTGCTTTCTGCTCCCACACCCATCTGGGCTTGTTTCTTTGCTCCAATGGTGGCCATGCATGAAAGCCATCTGATTCACCTTTAGGTACCTCCGTGAGTTATCCTTGTCCAGGGTGAAGTAAAGTAGTATAGTCTTGTGTGCACGACTGTAAGCTGGCATTGCCTCAATTGAAGAAGTTTGTGTCATGCCACTGTCGGAATCCGATTTGGAGGGGGAGGCCAAACAGCTGACAGGGAGTGGGAGTGTGGCTCCAGTGGCTGTGGAAGAAACTGGGGAAAGGCAAAGTCCAGCTGAGCAGAGAGGGGGGAGATACAGCAAGGCAGAGGGAATTCAGAGGAAGACCCAGGCCCACTTCCTCTTCATCCTAGGGCACAGAGGGAGGAACGGAGAAGGGAGCAATGTGAGTTGCATGGCTCATGGGGGAGGAAAGGGCCCTGATTCCCTTCATTATCTGCAGCTGGGAACATAGTGTTTAAAAATGAAAGCTGCGTGCAGCAAGCTGTTGGGAGCAAATTGTGGATTTATCTGGTATTGTCATGGCTTATCTGTGTTCCTGGCGCCTTCCCAACTGTGTGAGTTTTGCCGTGCTTTCAAGTCTGAAATTCCTTCTCCTGCCCTGTCAAGCTAATTACTTCAGTTTGGTTCGTTTGGATTTTGAGTTACAGTTTGTATGTACCTTGTTTTGGACTGAATTTTCTCCAGTTAAAGGCTGTTCCCTGGGAGAGTTTTTCTCCAGCCACAGGTAACCTGGACATTGGGGGTAAAGTTGGAGATAATAAAGGGACTCTTCTTGCTTATTTTACTGCTTGCCTTTGTGCCACACCCCGGGTCATCACAGTTTGATCCACCGAGTGTGCTTGTAAGAAAGTTGCAAATGGTGATCATTTGACCGCAGAACACTGCAACCGTCATAAATATGAGTCAGTTTCCAAGCATCCGAATTTTGATCACATGACCAAGGGGATGCTGCAACAGTCGTAAGTGTGGAAAATGGTCATAAGTCACTTTTGTCATTGCCATTGCAATTTTGAACGGTCACTAAATGAACTGTTGTAAGTCAAGAAATGCCTGCATGCACAAAACCAGCAGCAGGTTTCAGTAGCTTAACATGGATTCTAATTCAAGAAACAGAAGCTCAGTGAAGATCAGTCCTAACAACAGAAATATAAATGGGGACTTCATTAAAGGTAAGATGTGCGATTTCAGGCTGAGGGTGCTGGATAAATTCTTCTTCTGCTGCTAATCGTGCAAGCACTTTGTTTGGTAGGGTGTTAAATACGCACTGCGAATCTGTGCTTAAGGTTATAACAAGTCTCTTACTATAAATTGGATTCTCTGTCGCTTGGTTCCTACCGTAGATACCAATTTGCAACCCTTTCTATCAGCCTGTTATTAAACATTTGAAACGGATTTTACAGGGCGGCGTTGTGGTGTGGGAACCTGGACTCGAGGGCGTGGGCATGGCACACAACACTGAACCACAATCTCGGCCCAGTTGTTTAGAAGTAAATTCCAGTGTGGTTCATGAATCAGAAAACGAGAGTAAGAGAGGACAGCAACAATTCCTCTCTTTTCTGCCCTGACCAATATTGGGAAAATCCCCATCACTTTGACCTCAACAGTTGATGAATTCATGGACGCACATCCATATATTTTTCTACAAAGCAGATTACAGGCAGTTCTCAACTTACAACAGTTCACTTAGTGACGGTTCAAAATTGCAACCAAAAAGTGATTTATGATAGTTTTTCACACCAGCAACTGCTGCAGCATCCTCATGGTCACATGATTAAAATTTGGATGCTTGGCAACTGACTCAGATTTTATGACGGTTTCTGTCTCCTGGGCTCATGTGATCCCCTTTTGTCGCTCTCTTACAAGCACAGTCAATGGGGAAGCCAGGCTCACTTAACAACCGCGTTACTAAGTTAAGAATGGCAGTGATTCACTTAACGACAGTGGCAAGAAAAGTAAAACGGGGCAAAATTCACTTAACAAACGTTTCACTTAGCAACAGAAATTTTGGGCTCAGTAATGGTTTTAAGTTGGGGACTTCCTGTGTCTTTGCAACTATAACTTCATGCTAGGCTGATTGTTCAATTCCATAGCTTAGCTTTCAGCCCTCAGGTTCCAGTGGTGGTATTCTATCGGTTCGGTCCGGTTGAACCGGTAGTAAAAAATGCTACCATTTGGCCGAACCGGTAGTTCTCTACATGGGGCTGCCCTTGGGGACCACGCGGATGCTTCAACTGGTACAAAATGCAGCTGCGTGGGTTGTGATGGGAGTATCCCGATACTCCCATATTACACCCCTCCTGCATGAGCTGCATTGGTTGCCGGTTGCCCTCCGAGTGAGATTCAAGGTGCTGGTAATCACCTATAAAGCCCTTCATGGCTTAGGTCCGGGGTATTTGCGGGAGCACCTACTTCCAGCAACGACTTCCCATCGCCCTGTGCGCTCCCACAGACAGGGCCTCCTCAGGGTGCCATTGGCCAGACAGTGTTGACTGGCGACCCCCAGGGGGACAGCCTTCTCTGTGGGTGCACCCGCCCTTTGGAATCAGCTGCCCCTGGAGCTTCAGATGGCTCCTGACCTTCGATCCTTCCGTCATGACCTGAAAACATGGCTTTTTCAACTGGCCAACCTGGACTGATGGGGATTTTTATTAATTTGTTTGTCGGTTTTAATTCTGTAATTGGGATTTATTTACTTAATAGTTTTTAAAATTTTATATTCTTTGTTTTTATTGTTGTGAGCCACCCTGAGTCCTTCGGGAGATAGGGCGGGATAAAAATCCCATAAATAAATAAATAATAAATAAATAAAAAAAACATCTACCGGGTTGGCCAAACCACTATTTCTTTTTTTTTCCTTTTCCTCCCAACGATCAGCTGTTCCAAGGATCAGCTGTGCCCAGATCCCGCTCACTGTCTTACTGCTTTGCCCAGGAGGCTTCCCTGAGGCCCAGGAGGCAAAAAAAGGAGCGCGGAGGTGGGTTGGTACTGCACGCACACACAAAAAGAAGCCATGCCCACCCCATCACATGGCCACGCCCACCTAGCCACGCCCACATAACTGGTAGTAAAAATATTTGCATCCCATCCCTGTCAGGTTCCATAGTGGTTTCTCCTTAAATTACTAACCTAGTCCATGTTGGTGTCAGCATTCCAACTAAACTCCCCATATTCATTCAGCACTCAGAAACAAAGGTCATCCAAATAAGAATTTATTAGAGAAGTCATATTGGCACACCTGGGAAAACCCGAATCTGAGAGTTCTGGGTTTTCCTTGCATAATTAAAAAAATCAAAACCAATCACCCATCATCCCAACTGGAGACATTCTTCCAACCACACCTTCCCAGGTGCAGGGTAACATGTCCTTGACTTTATGAGAAGAATGTTGTTATGTCTAAACTTCTACCACTCTATGAAATCCCCCCTTCCAAATTCCCAGGCACTAAGTGGATGTGTGGAAACTTCTAAGTAAAATATGGCTTCCAAAGCTGACAGTTGATCTGAGCTCTCTTAGAGTTAGGTCAGCATTGGCACATGTTGAAACCCTGCCTAACTGATCTGGCAGCTCTTCAAACTCCTTAAACCAGAAAAGAAAGAACCCTTTCTTCTTACTGTAGTCATCCTCTTAATTTCTAGCAATGGATGTTCACATGTTGTCAAGTTTTGAGGTATGTCAAGTCAAGAAACAGACATCATAACGGACTCCAGGAATGTTCTTTTTTTTGTAAAGTTTTTTTTTCATTTTTAAATATACATCAATATCAATATCAATATTGCATGGACAGTGTGGCGTCTGAATGTCATTCATTTTGATACAAAAATAATATTGATGCAAATGAAAATTACTACATTAATCAAACTTATGTGCTTCTAATGCTACTATGCATATTTGTATCAGCACAGTTCTTCATTTTTCAATTATTCAATATTTGCTACATCCTTCTAATAGTAATAACATTATTCTTGAGCATACCTGATAACATCTTTTTTCAACATCTGACCTTAACCTCTAACCTTCACTTTAAATGTGTTGTGCAAAAATATGTATAACAATATTCCCCCTATTTCTAGTTTCTTAATCTATTCTAACTTTTAGTACAGCCAATCTTGTTTTTTTTTAAGATCCTTTCTATCCATCATCTCTCATCCTCTTGGAAGTTTCACTTTTTCTCTTTTTAGCTTGCCTCCCATACTCCTCCCTTGGGTCCTTATCTACATCTTTCCTGTTCAACATTCAAAGGAATGTTCTTTATTGCTGCTGTATGTATTAACATTCAGGTAATCCTCAAACTACGACCACAATTGAGCCCAAAATATTTGTTGCTAAGCTAGAAAGTTGTGAAGTGAGTTTGGCCCCATTTTGCAAACTTTCTTGCCACAATTGTTAAGTGAATCACTGCAGTTGTTAAGTTAGTAACACAGTTGTTAAATGAATCTGGCTTCCCCATTGATTTTGCTTGTCAGAAGGTCACAGAAGAGGATCACATGAGCCCAAGGCACTGCAACCGTCATAAATATGAGTCAGTTGCCAAGCGTCTGAATGTTTGGGAAAGCTGCAATGGCTATAGGTGTGAAAAATGGTCATAAGTCACTTTTTTCATTACTGTTGCAACTTTGAACGGTCACTAAATGAACTTTTGTAATTCAAGGACTACCTGTATTGTATCCCCATGGTTTTCAAATTAATTTTGAACTACAACAAGAAATATGTATTGTTTATTAAATGTATAAGATGCCTAATCACAAGAGTATTTAAAGTAACAAGGATGATGTCTAACGAAGGCCATCATTGATTACACTTAATATCTGCAGAAATCAGAGAAGAATGATGTCTGCTTTCTGTCAACTCATAAAACATTTCTATGCCTGTTTTAGAGTTGCCATGAATGGTGCGGGGGGCAGGAGAATTTGAAGGAGCAGTGCAGCAGTTTAAAACCAAAATGCATTCCATTCTTATCTTGCAAAGATTGTAACTAAGCTACCGGAATTTCTGCCACGAAAATTCCTAATTGGAGAACGTGATTGATGACTCTCAGCTATGAACGTGTTTCATTGGAGAATATGAATTATGATACACCCAGAGGGGTGGGGGGAAAACAGGGTCATAGGTGATAGTGAATTACGTGTCTCAGAATCGGCTTCATACAGGTCATGCCGACATGTTTGCTTCTAATAAATCCTTTGAAGTTTTTGGAGCTTGGCTTGAGGCTCATGATTTAATTAGGGCAAGTGCCGGAATCCTGACACTTTCATTGTGACCCTGACATATAAAATAGGAGCAGGACATCTTGACTTTTTTGACTGCCCCGGATGCCCCTGCTCCAAAATATGCTCCTAGAAGAGATTTGGGGATGGTCTGAACAGAGAGTAAGAATTGCCCCATCTTGCACAGTGCTGGAAATAATGAAGTCATTATATATAAATATATTTATGTTTACATATTTTTTTATTTTTTTTTAATTTGTTTTGTTTTATATATTTTATTTATTTGTTTTATTTGTTATATGTTTACATATGATATAATACAGGTAGTCCTCGAACTAGGACCACAATTGTGCCCAAAATTTCTGTTGCAAAGTAAAACATTTGTTAAGGGAGTTTTGCCCCCTTTTTACAACTTTTCTTGCCACAGTCGTTAAGTGAATCACTGCAACTGTTATGTTAGTAACACAGTTGTTCAGTTGCTTGTCAGAAGGTCACAAAAGTGGATCACATGACCCCCAGGGACATTGCAACCGTCATAAAGATGAGTCAGTTGCCAAACATCCAAATTTTGATCCCGTGACCAAGGGGGTGCAATGGTGGTAAGTGTGAAAAATGGTCCTGTTTTCAGTACTGTTGTAATTTTGAACAGTCACTAAATGAATTGTTGTAAGTCAAGGACTGTATTTCTATATTATAGTTATGTATTAGGGTCAGTTTCAGAGGTGGTCTTCAGCAGGTTCTGACCAGTTCTGGAGAACCGGTAGTGGAAATTTTGAGTAGTTCTGGAGAACCGGAAAATCCCACCTCTGACTGGCCCCGCCCCCCTCTATTCTCTGCCTCCCGAGTCCCAGTTGATTGGCTGGGTCTTCTTTTGTTGCCCTGCACAGGAGAACGGAGCTGAAAAGCAGGTTAGTGAGGTGGGGAGGGAATGGAGATTTTACAGTATCCTTTCCCTGCCACGCCCACCAGGCCATGCCCACAGAACCATTAGTAAAAATAAATTGAATCCCACCACTGGTTTTGACCAGTTCTGGAGCACTGGTAGCGGATATTTTGAGTAGTTCGGAGAATCAGCAAATCCCACCTCTGACTGGCCCTGCCCCCATCTGCTTCACAAGTCCCAGCTGATTGGCTGGGTCTTCTTTGGTTGCCCTGCACAGGAGAATGGAGCTGGAAAGCAGGTTAGTGGGGTGGGGACGGAATGGGATTTTGCAGTAACCTTCCCCCAGGAGTGGGGAGGGAATGGAGATTTTACAGCCACACCACTAAGCCACGCCCACCAAGCCACACCCACCAAGTGACACCATGCCCACCAAGCCACGCCCACCAAGCCACGCCCACAGAACCAGTAATAAAAAATTTTGAATCCCACCACTGGTCAGTTTGGTCTAGAGATTAGGTCTCCAGGTAGAAACTAAGAGACTGTGGGTTCTAGTCCCATCTTAACCATGCAAGGCAGCTGGCTGTTTGGGCGCTCCCTTTCTCAGTTCAACCCACCTCACACGGTTGTCATTGTGAGGAAAATGGGAGGAGGGAATATTAGGTATGTATGCCTTGAGTGTGGGTTTTGGCAAAACCGTTGTAAAATGTGATCACGGGACACTGCAAATGGCCCTAAATGCTGCCTTATTGCCCAGCAACCAATAATCAGCCATACGACCCTTACTGTTGGAACTTTGAATCCGAGTTGTAAATATCCCCAAAGTAGGTCCATCGTAACTTTGAACAATTGCTAAGCCACTGGTCGTAAGTCGAGGACTACCGGTAGAGCGCTTAATAAACTTTAGAACTCACCCTTTGCTTTACACAGTCATTACCATTCTCTCTCTTCTTCTGTGCTCTGACCAAGGCTTCCTAGACTGCAACTATGCACACGCTTATTTTAAAAACAAGACTTATTTTATTGCAACGCTGGGAATTGTTTTCATTCCCAGCTGGTAGTGAATCTCAAACAGTCCCCCGAGATAAGCACTCACCTTTCTTTCCTGTGAAGTGCTGCCAATAACAGAAGTATCAAATGAACTAGGGAAAAAAACCAATTGAAGTACAAAGAGCTTCAAGAATGAATCTGAACAGAAGGTGTTATGTATGCAGAGTTTGAATTGATTGGTTGTACTTGTAAAGTGTTTGAAATCATTGGTTTAAAAGTGCAGGAAAACCCTGCACTCTGATTGGCTGTCAGCCGAGGCAGCCGGCTATATATAGCTGCCTCGGCTAAGCCAAATCGGGTCTGTTCTGAGCTGAAGTCACAATAAAACTAAGAGCTGAAGCACTCCGCGTCTGTATCTCTATGCAAACATAACAGAATGAATGACTTTGCTTCCTGCAAGGGTTTTGTCATTTTTGCCTGTCCTTTATACCTTATGGGAGGGGCCATCACCTCCCAGCCTTACTTCCGAGTCGCCCCTTTTGTTTCAGCCGCTCTCGCCTTCTAGCAGCTCTGCGCACACGCGCACTGGGAACAAGCTTCCCTGGGTCCTCGGCCTTGCTGCTGCCAGACTCTGGAGGCTCTGGAGGCAGCACCCCACTCTCAAATGGTCCTGGCCCCATCTCTGCATCGGACTCAGGACCCTCGTCCGAGTCCTCTCCAGACTCCCTTACTGGTCCCCGTTCTTCCCCACTGTCCGATTCCGCTGCTGTTAGACTGGCTGCCAGCGAACCACAACATTCTGTGTATTCTACCTGCAATTTACTTTCAGCTTAGTAGTTCTGAGAACTTCTCAGCATTGTATGTGATCATAGGTGTAGTTTCCTTCAAAAAAAAAATCCTCAACTTCTGGTGATTTCATGGCATCCATCTTAGTTTTGTTGGCAGTTGAATTCACTTACCACATGCCTTCTTCTGGAATGCGTTTTTAGAAATTCCATGGTGGTCTCCCATCAAAGAGCTAAACAAGGATGGTTTCCCTTCCCTCCAAGTCAATCAATCAATCAATCAATCAGAATAGAGTTGGAAGGGACCTTGGAGGTCTTCTAGTCCAAGAGGCCATATATAATTCCAGACAAATGGCTGTCCAGTCTTTTCTTAAAAAACACCAGTGATAAAGCACCCACAACTTCTGAAGGCAACCTGTTCCACGTTAATTGTTTTCACTGTTACGAAGTTTCTTAATTCCAGGTTGCTTCGCCCCTTGATTAGTTTCCATCCATTATTTCTTGTCTTACATTCAGGTGCTTTGAGAATAGGTTGACCCCCCCCCTTCTTTGGGGCACCGCCTCAAATACTGGAATACTACTATCACCAAATTCCTTGTGCGTCCAATCACGCTTGGCCAATAAATAATTCAATTCAATTTAATTCAATTCTCTCTTCTCCTTTTCCATATTCTCTTCTCTTCTTCTCTATTCTATTCCATATTCTATTCTATTCTATTCTATTCCATATTCTCTTCTCTATTCTATTCCATATTCTGTTCCATATTCTATTCTATTCTATTCTATTCTATTCTATTCTATTCCATATTCTCTTCTCTATTCTATTCCATATTCTGTTCCATATTCTATTCTATTCTATTCTATTCCATGCTCTGCTCTGCTCTACTCTATTCTAATCACATTTCCCCCTAGTCCTTCTGTTCTCTAGACTAGCCATATCCAGTTCCTGCAATCGTTCTTCATATGTTTTAGTCTCCAGGCCTTTAATAATCCTTATTGCTCTTCTCTGCACTTTTTCCAAAGTCTCAACTTTTTTTTCTTTTTTGTAATGTGGTGACCAAAACAAGACATGGCTTTACTAAGGGTTTACAAAGCAGTGCTAATATTTCACATGATTTTGATTCTATGCCTCTGTGTATGCAACATGGGATGTTCACTAAATGCTACTACAGTATCTGCTACAACTCACTCAACTTCTGACCCAGTGAAATTCTATCCTTCTCACAATGTGTTAAATCTTGATTAAAGTTAACCTCACTAAGTGTGTGTGTGTGTGTGTGTGTGTTGTTCAAGAAACTGTACAATGTAATGGACCCAGGTTAACTGGCTTGTTTATGGGTTCACTTTATTTTGCAAGATAAGCTTACTGGAACCGGATCAAACCTGTTATTTTAACTTGGCCAAAAATCAAATGGGATAAAGGTCAAGAAACTACATTTATTGTATGGGCAGCTGTACTCCAAAATTGAGATCTCCAATTGCAGAAGAGTTTTTGTTTGTGCACATCCAAAATAGTATCCAAATAGCAAGATTACTGATTTATTTATCCAGTTTCTATAGCTGGACAATTGAAGAAACAGTAAAAACACCCAGGAAATAAATACAGGTAGCCCTTGATGTATGAACAGAATTCAGCCCCAAATTTATGTTACTAAGTGAGACAGTTGTTAAGTGAGTTTCGTCCCGTTTTACGAACCTTTCTTACTACAAGTTGTTAAGCAAATCACTGTAGATGTTAAGTTAGAGACATGGTTGTTATGTGAATCTGGGTTCCCTGTGGACTTCGCTTGTCAGCAGGTCACAAAAAGGTGATCGTACCACCACTGTCATAAATATGATCCCATTGCCGAGCATCCCAAATTTTGATCACGCGATCACAGGGACGCTGCAACCGTCAGTAAGCATGAAAAACGATCATAAATCACTTTTTTTTTCAGTGCCATTGTAACTTTGAACAGTCCCTAAATGTACTGTTGTAACTTGAGGACGACCTGTACTGTCTGATTAATTATTATATGCTCTGTGTCATTTTAGTGAGATGGGTGGCTATTATCAATTTGATAAATTAAATTAAACAGATAAAGGCAGCACAGTGGTCCTTGGGTAACTGGCCGGGTGCAATGCCTCTTCTCAAGAGGGGCCCTTCCTGGAAGTGGGATCAGTTATGAGCCGCGATGGTGCAGCGGTTAGAATGCAGTACTGCAGGCTACTTCTGCTGACTGCCGGCTGCCTGCAATTTGGCAGTTCGAATCTCAGCAGGCTCAAGGTTGACTCCGCCTTCCATCCTTCTGAGGAGGGGTCAATGAGGACCCAGATTGTTGGGAGCAAGACTATAAAACTGCTTAGAGAGGACTGTGAAGAACTGTGAAGTGATGTCTAAGTCTAACTGCGATTGCTATTCCTTCCTTCCTTCCTTCCTTCCTTCCTTCCTTCCTTCCTTCCTTCCTTCCTTAACAGATAACGGATAATCAGAGTTGAAAGGAACCTAGTCCAATCCCCCACCCAAGCGGGAGATCCTGCACCATTTCTGACAAATGACAGTCCAACCTCTTCTTGAAGGTCTCAAGTGATGATGCTCCCACAACTTCCAAAGGCAACTTCTGTTCCATTGGTTGCTTGTTCTCCCTGTCAGGAAGTTTCTCCTTACTTCCAGGTTGAATCTCTCCTTGTTCAGTTTCCATCCATTATTCCTTTTTCTGGCCTACAGACGCTTTAGAAAATAGATTGACCCCTTCCTCTCTGGGGCAGCCCCTCAAATATTGGAAGGGGCTGCCACAGAGAGGAAGGGGTCAATCTGTTCCTTCCTTCTTCCTTCCTTGGTAGAATGCAGCATTGCAGACTGACTGACTGCCCACTGCCAGCAGTTCAATGCTGACCAGTTCAAGGTTGACTTTGCCTTCCGTCCTTCTGAGGTGGGTAAAATGAGAACCCAGATTGTTGGGGGCAAGAGGCTGACTCTGTGAAGCATTGTGAAGCGGTATGTAAGTCTAAGTGCTACTGCTATTGCTATGAGATCTGCCTCGGTGGTCCTCCTTCTCTGCTGCAAAAGTCCCCCCACCGAGCACGTGACCCCAAGATTCGGATCAAAGGAACCCAAGCGAGCCAGCGGGCCCTCCAGCCCCGGCGACTCAGCAGGACGGGCAAAACCGGCAGGTAGAGAAAGGAGGAGGAGGGCGGGGCGTATGGAAATGAGCCGGCTGCCCCGACGGCCTTATGGGAGACGTAGTTCTGCCTCCGGGCGGCGCCGAGACCCTCGGAGGGGGCGCGGACTACCGTTCCCGGAGCGTCCAGCGAGAGAGGCGGAGGCGGCATTCTGTTGTGCTCGCCCAGGATGCCCGCGCAGGCGCACTGCGGCGGGTTGCGACAGAGGAGCCGCTTGAAGGTCTTTCTGCTTGGTTGCTTCCTCAGCCGCCGCCGCCGAGCTGGAGCGCAGCCGCTCGTGCAGGTAGGAGTGGGGTGGGGGGCCGCCTGCACGGCTCGGCGAGGGGGGGGGGCTCGGCTTGCCAGGGCAGGATCGGGTCGGGAAAGGAGGGAGGGAGGAGGATAATCAGTGAGCAGGGGGCGTCCCAGCGGGGCTAAAGGGGTCTGGATGGGGGGGTGGAGGGGGGCTGTGATCGAGAAGGGGGGGGTCCTGCCTGGCAAGGGGGGCCCCACTTCCACTGGTTTAACCCCACCCCACCCCGCTTTCCAAGGGTTTTGAACTCCAGAGCCCATCATCCGCAGCCAAAGCTGCCTTTGTTGAAGATGGGGAAGGGGAGGGTGTTGCTTAGGATGGGGAGGGGGCGGGGAGAGCCTCTGTAGGCCGTGGAGGTTTTCAGCCCCCCCCTTCTCCCCTTTTCCCTTTGCAAAGAGCTGGGCAAGGAAGGAGTGGCCTGAATGGGAAAGTGGGAGCGTTTTGCAGCGGAGATCTACGTGTGTGTGTGTGTGTGTGTGTGTGTGTGTAAGTGAGAGAGAGAGAGAGAGAGTGAGTGTGTGTCTTCGCACCCGCTCACCCCCGTCCCGGCCCGCCTGCCCGGCAGACCATCCCTCCTGGGTCGAAGCAACCGCAGCCTACCCCTTTCTTGCACCGCCCTTTCTTGCACCGCCGCCGCGCCGGGCTTGATCTGCAACCCCCCCACCCCCACCCGCGGACCCCGCTTCCCTCGGGGAGGGCTTGGGGCCAGGAGGTCCGCTGCAAACAAGAGGAGAGAAGGCCTGGCGAAAGGACCCTGGGAAGCCCCTTGGGGCGGGTGGATGGTGCTGGGACGCCGCCTTGAAAGGTTATAAACATCCCGTTCCCACCTCTGCACGGCGGGCCTGATCACAGCAGATATTTTCTCTCTCTCTTTCTCTTTCTCTCTCATCTCTCATCCATATCTAGCAATCATCTCTGTCTCTATATCTATCTATCTGCTTATATGTCTATCTGCCTGCCTATCTGTCCGTCTATCTGTCTGTGTCTATCATCTACCCGCCTACCTATCTGGTACCCCCCTCCCTTTCTCCCTCCCTCTCTCTTATCTCTCTCTCTCTAACTATATCTAACTATATCTATCTATCTTTCTTTCTCTCTCTCTCCATCATATCTATCTATCTATCTATCTATCTATCTATCTATCTGACTGCCTATCTGTCTGTCTATCAGTCTGTGTCTATCATCTACCTACCTACCTATCTGGTACCCCCCTCCCTCTCTCTTATATATCTCTCTCTTATCTCTCTCTCTCTCTAAATGTCTCTATCATTTAACTATATATCTCTCTATCTTTCTATCATCCAACTCTATCTATCTATCTATCTATCTATCTATCTATCTATCTGTCTATCTATCTATCTCTATCACCTTCCTTCCCTCCCTCATTCCTTCCTTCCTTCCCTCCCTCCCTCCCAATAGCATATTAAGAGGTATTTTGGCAGGGGGTGGGAGGAGAGGCCTGTCTGATTCCCTTTGCCTGGAAATGTGTGAAAATCTGCCAAAGAGGAATGCATAGTTAAAGTATGCCTGGAAGGAGATGGAAAAAATATATATCTAAAAACAAGGATGGAAGAGCGAAGTGACAGGTTGGAAAGCCCCCCCCTCCCTTTCCTTGGTTTACTGGTTGTTTCTCCCCTTTGCTGCAAAAGCTGCCTGGAAACAGGTGAGGAATAGGTCACCTCTGCCTCTCTGGGCTACCTGTTTTCATCTCCGGGATCCTGAAAGGATGCTTGGAGACAGGGATTGCTGGGTGCTGTTTGCAGATGGGCCCTACAGAGGGTGCTGCAAACAAGAGAATGAATGGAGCGGCAGGCAGGCAGGAGGTGCCTCGCTGAGGCCTTTCTGCTTGATGCCAAGCCATTATGTAAGGAAGGCATCTCGTGCCACCAGGGAGTGGAACGGAAGGAGACATAAACCTGTGTGGCATGAAGAGTACAGAAGAACTTCATCAGATTGCCAGTGAAATGGTCTGTGGGGCGTAGTAACTGGCCTGTTAACGATAATGGCTTTCCCTAAACTGTTTTAAAACAAGGGATTTCAAATATTTGCAAAGCTTTCTGTTACTTGCAGAAAGAGGAACCTGCCATCATGGTGACAGAATTTTGCTGAATCATGCAGCCGGGAGAGTATTTTTCCTCTCTGTCTATTGTCGTGAGGAACAAAACACAAAAGGCAACCCAACAGGGTGATGTAGAAAGTACAAGGCGGGGTGATTTAGCATAAGGAAAAGAGAGATAAAGAAAGATAAAAGTAGCACAGGAGGGGAAAAACAACTGGGACACTACGGAGCCCTTATTTTGACTTCAGTGTTCTCTGTTTAGCTCTACACAATCCAGAGACAGACTGCATTTAACACAGTGAGCTCCCTGTGATGGTTTGCCTCTTAGAAAGATGTGTCTGAGGTGTTTGTAATTGGTTAATGATAAATATAATGGGGTTGATGGGTCGTTATGTAAAGCTTTATCACTTAGTGCAACAAGAATAAAGACAATGCAGTGGTGGTCAATTTTTGAACTGCACAGCAATTTTTTTTTGACAATTCAGGCATTTATGGCTAACGTTATCTTACCAGAGAGCCCCTTTTCCATTTTGCCTATTGAAAAATTCTAAGTAACCCAATTGTATGGATAGTTTGGCTTAACAAAATTGCTCCTTCCCAAAATTGCAGAATTGGTATGTCTACTGTACTCTAGTGAACAGAAGGACTAGGGTGGACATGACAGCAGTGTCCCAATGTCTGAAGGGCTACCACAAACAAGAGGGAGGGTCAAACTATTTTTCAAAGCACCGGAAAGTAAGAAAGTAAGACGAGAAGCAATGGATGGAAACGAATCAAAGAGAGATCCAACCTAGATCTAAGGAGACATTTCCTGACAGTGAAAACAATGAGCCAGTGGAAGGACATGCCTCCAGGAGTTTTGGGTGCTCCATTACTGGAGGTTTTCAAGAAGAAATTGGACAGCCATTTGTCTGGAATGATATAGGGTCTCATGCTTCAGCAGGGGGTTGGACTAGAAGACCTCCAAGGTTCCTTCCAACTCTGTTATTCTGTTCTTTTTCTTCCCCACAAAGGCTGTAAACAGCTCCATTTTTAAAAAACTCAATGACATTCTTTTTTTTTTAAACTTCATGGTCTTTCAGGACTACTTGCCTGAATAGACCACCGATTATCGTTGATCTCTGTGCTTGTCAACTACACAGATTACTGTTTGTAGAGGATTTACTGCATGCTATGTACTTTAAGGCTGTTGAGAAAAAGAGGTGCCGATAGCACAGAACTGAAGTAACCGCTTGCAATTCCTTTTGCAAAGTTAGGACTCAGAGCCTGTTTTTCCTCCTGTTGGGATTATCTGGGGTCACGGTTACAGGGATTCATCTGATATAGCATCCCTTTCTGCCAGGGCTAGTGGAAGTACAGTTGGCAAACCGTATTTGGGAATCGGGTTACAAATCTGTAATCCAACCCCGTTCAGGACATCCGTTTAAGAAGGAAGAGAAAGAGAGCAGCAGATGTTCTCATGTTTTATTTCTTGCTCACTTGTTTTTCCGCAGAGTTTTCTGAGTGGCAAATATATTTGTTAACCCTGGCGTTTACCAAAAAAGATGAAAGATATCGATCTAGGAAAAGAGTACGTGATACCCAGTCCTGGGTATAGAAATATCAGGGACAGAAATAGCTTGAATCAACGTGGAGCACAAGATGGGATCAAGTTCCGGCAAGAGAAATACAAGGTAAGTAGCAATGACTGCTTTTTAAATCGCATTTATTCATTAGCTCAAGGCAGCTGGGGATTATCCTTCATGTTACCCCAAAAACAGGAATAGGACGTGCTGAGGAAGAAGGAACAGCCCAAAGCCCTGAAGGGAATGAGGATTAAAGCAGAGTTCTTTGCTAGTCTTAACGCTATAACCACTAACCACACTGTTTCTGACACTGGCACTTGACTGAATTGCATAATGTAATTGATATAATTCTGTGTTGCATAAATAGTGAGCGCATGACCTTTCACTGTAATTATAGAGCGTAATCGGCTTCATGCTTTAAATGCCAATCAGTGAAAAGGAGACTTATTTATCGAAGATTGATTGCTGTGGAAACATGTCCAGCAAGGATCTAAAATTCAGGGTTTTTTTTTTTACTTTGCATAGTTAAAAGTCTGTAGAGATTCTTAGTCATCCAGGTCAAGGTTGTTCCAAAAGTGCTTTCTCAGGAGGCAACTGGACGTCCTTGTTTTTTTCTTTTGAAGACATTTCGCTTCTCATCCAATACGCTTCTTCAGCTCTGACAGGAATCCTGTCAGAGTTGAAGAAGCTTCTTGGATGAGAAGCAAAACGAACTTTGCATAGTTAGTGACTGTATGTTAATGAAGCTACTAGCAAAGCTATTTCCTCCAGAATGTGGAAAAATTAAGGGAAGCAAAGAATCAAGGCACAAGCTGAACACCCCTCCCTCTTCACACACAAATGCCCAATTCAGAGATTTAAAGAAAGATTTTGAGAAACTCCTCCCTAATGCCAAATAAGAATTAATTTATCTTACCAGATTTTAGGATTAGGCCAAGGGTCCTCAAACTTGGCAACTTTAAGACTTATGGACTTCAACTCCCAGAATTCCTCAGCCAGCATAAGATAGCTGGCTGAGGAATTCTGGGAATTGAAGTCCACAAGTATTAAAGTTGCCAAGTTTGGAGACCTGGATTAGGCAACAGATAATATTTTACTACTAAACAATACTATACTAAATCAATCTGATATTTCCTGGGGAGTCCTAGTAACTAAAGCAAATAGTAGTGAGACAAGTTAAAATGTTACAAATTATGTGATTTTGATCATGCTAATGTGCAAATGCTGAGCCTTGGTGGCTCAGGCTGTTAATTGCCTGCACTTAAGTTCCAGCTGCCTACAACTGCTGTAGGCTCGAATCCCACCAGGCTCAAGGTTGACTCAGCCTTCCATCCTCTCGGGGTAGGTAAATTGAGGACTCAAGATTGTTGGGGGCAATAAGCTGACCTTGTAAAAATGCCGCTTAGTAATAAGCAGGCATATACAATGGAATGAAGGCTATTGCTGAGCACACTGGGTTGTATCCCAAAAATTGTAAGCCGCCCTGAGTCTTCGGAGAAGGGCGGCATATAAATGTAATTTTAAAAAAATGCTGTTAAAAAACTTTACATTCTTCTAACCAGTATACGGAAAATTATTTAAAAGAACTTCAGGGAATAGACAGAGAAATTCTGGAAATTATAGGTTGGGTTACCTTTATTTCTGTCTTGGGTAAGGTGGTGGAAATTGCTTTGATAAAACATCAGTAAGCCAGTTTGGTGGGAAGTGGTTAGGGTATTGGTTAAGCAACCGAGAGATGTTAAGTTCTAGATTTGCCTTAGGCATGAAAGCCAGTGAGGTGAATTTGGGTTACTCACCAGGAAGTGGTGAGTTTTAATCCCACCTTAGTCATGAAAGCCATCTTGGTGACTTTAGACCAGTTGCCAGGAGACTGAGTCCTGCTTTTTTAAGAGGCAACTGGACTTTCTGGTTTTTCTTTGAAGGCATCCAAGTAGCTTTTTCAGCTCTTCAGATTTGGATGACTGAGAATCTCTGTAGACCTGCTTTAGGTATCAAAGCTGACTGGGTGACTTTGGGCCAATCCATCTGTGAGGCTTGTTATAGAGAAAAAGTAAATAAAAGATGGGATGAAAAATCTAATAAACAGATAAAATTTCTGTTGCAATGCATATGAAGCAGTTCTTCTGGCCTGCTGCAGGATCTCTTCTAAAAGCAACATAAATATCGCAGCCAATGGAAGCCGGTTTGCAAATTTGTCTCTCATCCCATTTTATCATCCAACCTTGACTTTGCAAATTTCATGACCTCAGCAAGCACATTAAACCTTTTACCTGGCTGGGGTGGGGGGCGAGAGAGAAAGAAAAATGGCAAGGACTCACATATTTATGTGAACTTTAGAGTCGGCCTAAGGAAACCGTTGCCCTAGGATAGGTAAATAGAAACCTGTGAAGTGGATCTTGGAAATTTTTAATGCTGCCAATGTAATTTCTGCCTCGCTGTTCTTTTTGAGTTCTTTGGAATGTTTATTTATTTATTTTATTTATTAATTCGACTTATATGCCGCCCCCTGTCCCAAAGGACTCGGGGCAGCTCACAGATTAAAAGAAAATACAACAATAAATTACCTAAAAACCGTATTAAACAAACTAAGCCGAATTAACACTAAAACCCCCAAAGATTAAAATCAAGAAAACCCAAGGAGTTTGTCAACATATATGTGCAGAGGTGTGACCAGTATGGCTTTGTTTCTTAGAAATTTCAAAGGACTTTTTAACCAAGTCCTTGACCAAGGACTCGAAAGCAAAATTAGCAGTCATGGGGTAAAAGAAAAAAAACACCTGAGCAAGCTGTGCAATGTTTCATAACCATTTAAATTTTTTTAAAAAAATTATCAGAATATGGGAAATAACCTTTATTTAGAACAAAGGAGTTGAGGAGGGTGTACATTGTTCTGCTTGTTGATTAAGGTTTGGACAATCAGCTGGTGTACATTGTTCTGCTTGTTGATTAAGGTTTGGACAATCAGCTGGTTCTGTAATACCTAATTCTATAAAATTAGCCTCAGTGGAAAATTCAGAAACATTTTTTTGCTGGGGATAATAATGAATGTCGCAGGTAGTCCTTGACTTATGGCCACAGTTGAGCCCAAAATTTATGTTGCTAAGTGGGAAATTTGTTCAGTGAGTTTTGGTCCCCATTTTAAAGCTTTTCTTGCCACGTTTGTTAAACGGGATCACGTGGCCCTGGTACATTGCAGCCGTCGTAAATATGAACCAGTTGTGAAGAATCCGAATGTAAACCACGTGACCTTCAGTGGTCATAAGTGTGCAAAATGGTCATGTCACTTTTTTCAGTGCTGTTGTAGCTTTGAACGGTCACTAAATGAACTGTTGTAAGTTGAGGACTACCTATATTGCTTTTTTTCCTTTTAATACTTGGCCATTGTGATTATTAGCATGTTGTTGTGGCTAACACCCTGCTATGAATGTGGAAATATTGCCACATAATGACGAGCTGTGGGCCACAGTTCCATATTCTTGGTGAGCCAGCCTTTAGTTTTTCCCTTTGTTGCTATTATTGTTGGACTTCCTGATCATTTGTGACTCAGCAAAAATTACTCCCAGCCTTACGGGAAGTTAGAGTGGTTATAGCTGCTGTTTGCAGAGATGGCTGGTGATGTTGAGCTGCTTTGTAGCCCTTAATTAAGCAGATGCTACTGGCAAATTTTAGCATCCACCACAGTGTTGCTCCAGGGAGGCAGTCCTTGTTTTTAAGCCGCAAGGACCTAAAATTAATTTTCACTGCATTCAGCTTGGCTTAAGTCCTAAACTGCCCTCATGATTGCATTGCTCAGTGTATCTGGTTCATCCTGGGTGGCCCTCTGATTCTCAGAAGCCTGCTTCTCACTGCCAAGCTAGCTGCTGGTAAAATTTATCCAGAATTCAATCCTGAACTAAAACGCTGCCCTGACATCAAATTGCGGATATGTGGTTGATGGAAGGGCACAGGGACTTCATCATCTGCTGGTGTTGCCAGCCAGATGACTTTGTCAAGACTGATTCGCTCTTTCAGCTACATTAAGAGCCGTGGGGGCGCAGTGGTTAGAGTGCAGTACTGCAGGCTACTTCTGCTGACTGCCGGCTGCCTGCAATTTGACAGTTTGAATCTCACCAGGCTCAAGGTTGACTCAGCTTTCCCTTCTTCCGAGGTGGGTAGAATGAGGACCCAAGATTGTTGTGGGTGAGAGGCTGACTCTGTAAAGCCACTTAGAGAGGGCTGGAAAGCACTGTGAAGTGGTCTATAAGTCTAAGTGCTATTGCTATTGCCATTTTTCCTGCATTCGTACCTTGATAATAACAGGGAAGGCGGGTGGATGGAATGCCAGGGTGGGACAACAGTATTCAAGCATCCGTCGGCACCACCGACACCTCAAAGACACACCGAGCAGATGTCCCGGCATGGCTGGTTGTTTCCCCTAACAAAATGAAGAGGAGTGATTGGTGGATGTTTTGGATGGTGGGTGGCCCATAGGGAAAAGGGGGAATTAACTATGCTTGCTTTTGCGCTGGAAACCCAGAGCTGGCTTTCCTTCTTCTGTGTTTATTCGGTAAAGTTTTATACTCTTGGTAAACCAATGTCTAAGGAGTTCCTTTTTTCTGGATTTGCCAACTGGGCAGTTGGCAGACTTCATGGTAGAAGGCAAAGAGGTGGATGGTGCCCACCTGGCAATCGGGCAGCTTTGAACATGAGCTGCTGTGTTTGAGTGGCCAGGATGGCATAAGGAGAATACTCTTACCAGCCTACCATCTTCCCTTCACCTAATACCGTGTTTCCCCAAAAATAAGACACTGTCTTATATATTTTTTGGCTCCCAAAAACACACTAGGTCTTATTTTCGGGGTAGGTCTTATATATATATATTTTTAATAAAAAAAACACTTACCATATTCATGTAGAACAATGTACATTTATTCATGTACGAAACCACGAACAAATCGCATACCGTGTTTCCCCTAACATAAGACACTGTCTTATATATTTTTTGGCTCCCAAAAACACACTAGGTCTTATTTTCGGGGTAGGTCTTATTTTCGGGGTAGGTCTTATTTTCGGGGTAGGTCTTATTTTCGGGGAAACACGGTATTTTCCCTTCCTGAATTAGCTGGGACAGTCCAAGTCATGGTCAGTGGATTACCCCAGATTGCTTGTTCTTTGGCATTTTAGGGTACATGCTAAGGCGGTCCAATTAAGCTCTGCTTCTAACATTATGGTCTGTGTGATGCACAATAGAGCCCAGTTGCATTGGGTGCAGGCTGCCCAAAATAGGTCCTAAAATCAGGTTGGTCATGAGTTATGGCCAAGATGAGTAAGCTCCATTACGGTCATAACTTAAGGACTACCTGTAGGTCTTGTAATAGAAGGAGCAGCAGCCTTACATGCTAACCTGCATCTGGACAGGAGTCTGTCTCTTGATGTGTTCTTTCTTGGTGTTCTAATTTCGTGCTCATCTTGTCTTTTCAGCACGTAGCAAGAAGGACTGGTCTTTAATAGAACTGCTTGCTAATGGAACGAGCAAAATCTCACCATGTGGTGGGAAAAGAATTATTTCTTTCAGAAGTGCTTTGTATGCTCTGTTATCATTTTTTAATGCACGAATGTAAAACGACACACCAATTTTCATGAAAGGCTTACTAAAGTCAATTTTTAGCCATCTGTTTCTAACTATGTCTATGAGATTCTCAATCATCTAGGTCCGTGTTGGCGAACCTATGGCACGTGTGCTGGAAGCGGCACGCAGAGCCACTTCTGCCGGCACGCGAGAGCTTGCCCAGAAGAGCCCCCCCTGCGCATGTACATGTGCCACCGCCGCCCGACAGCTGATTGTCGGGTATCTGGCGTGCATGCACAGGGGGCAGGGTATGCAGGAGAGGCGCGTGCATGCTCAGAGATGCGCGTGGCATGCAGGTGGGTGGATTGCGTGCATGCGCAGATGCAGGGCGCGCGGGGGATCACGTGCGCATGCACAGAGGTGCGCCGCGTGCGCGAGGGGGTAGTGTGCGGACACGCAGGGGGCATGCATTACGCACGCACAATTATCGGCACAGCAGACAAAAACGGTTAGCCATCACTGATCTAGGCCATGGTTGTCCCAAAGGTGCTTTTTCCCCCAAAAGGCAACCGGACTTCTTTTTTCTTTTCTTTTCCTTTGAAAACCTTTCGCTTCTCATCCAAGAAACCAGATGAGCTCATCCAGAACTGAAGAAGTTTGTTAGATGAGAAGCAGAATGTTTTCAAAGGGAAAAAAAAGGGAAAAAGAAAGAAAGAAAACGCAGTTGCCTTTTGGGAAAAAAAGCTCTTTCTAGCTACTTAATGAGGATCTGGTTAAGGGGTACTAGTAGAAGTCATTTCATTTGAAGAGTTTATAAATGAAATTTAGTCTCTTTGTATATCCTGTTCTAACTCCAGCTGCTGTACCTGCCCAGATTCACGATGGTGCTCACAGATGTGCTGAATGCAAGAAGAGAATAGAGTTGTTGAAGCTTTTTGTGGACATTAAGATGGCTGAATAGAAAGGCAGGGTAGGAATTAAATAAATTAAATAAGCACAATTAAAATTAGCTAGGATGGGGGCTAAATTGGTGCCAGCAAGGACACTGTGTTGTGATTTAATGACAAGCCACTTGGCATCTGGTTACATGAGGCCAGCTATGGCTATTCCTTTTGCTATAAATAGTTCACATAAACAATTGTATTTATTTATTTATTTATTTTATTGATTTATATGCCCCATCTCCGAAGACTCGCTCACAGTTAAAACATACAAATACAATAAATAATTTAAAAGAAATTAAATCACTATAAGGTCCAATAAAACCGAATTAAAAATTAAAACTGTCCCATGCCCCCGGTAAGGTAATCACAGCCTGACTTGGTCAAATAGCCAGGTCTTCAAATCACGGCGGAAGGTGGAGGTCAGGGGCCAGGCGGAGGTCCAGAGGCAGTTGATTCCATAAGTCGGGGCCGCCACAGAGTAGGCTCGCCGTCGGGGACCGCCAGCCGACATTGGCTTGCCGACGGGACCCCGAGGAGCCCCTGCCTGTGTGCCCGTACAGGGCGGTTGGTCCCCGATATTGGTAGGAGGCTCCCTTAAATATTGTGGACCCATGTCGTGTAGGACTTTGAATGTTAAAGCCAAAACCTTGAACCTCACCGGCGCAACCAGCAACCAATGCAAGCGCGAGGAGGGGGTAATATGGGAGAATCGGGTAACTCCCATCACAACCCGGCAGCATTCTGCACCAGCTGCAACCTCCGGATGGTGTGCAAGGGCAGTCCTAAATAGAGAGCTGCAGTAGTCGTCGCGAGGTAACAAGGGCATGAGTGACTGTATGCAGGGCATCTCGGTCCAGAACGGGCTGCTGGCGAACCAGCCGACCTGGGCAAAGGCCCCCTGGCGACGGCCCCCACCTGCTCCTCCAATTGGAGCTGCCGTCCAGGAGGACCCCAGGTTCCGTGCCCTATCCACAGGGGCAACACCACTCCCCTATGGTCAACGATGGACACTCTTGACTGGACCGAGATGCTGGTATGTACAGCCACTCAGTCTTGGCCGGGTTGAGCCGAAGCATGCTTCCGTCCATCCAGATCCATACCGCATCCAGACAGCGAGTCATCACAGAGAGGGCATCACTGATTTGGTTTGGGGTGGAGATGTATAACTGGGTATCATCAGCATACTGGTGATACCTCACCCCAAAACCATGAATGATCTCACCCAGCGGTTTCATGTAGATATTAAATAAAAGGGGGGAGAGGACCGACCCCTGAGGGACCCCACAAGTGAGCCCTGGGGCCGACCTCTGTCCCCCTGACAACACCGATGCACCAGAGAGGTAGGAGGAGAGCCAGCCAAGAACAGTGCCCCACTCCCAGCCCCTCGATAAAGGATACCATGGTCGATGGTATCGAAAGCGCTGAGAGGTCTAATAGGACCAGGACAGAGGAAAACCCCTGTCCCGGCCCCAGAGATCATCCATCAGTGCGACCAATGCCGTCTCCGTGCTGAAACCAGGCCGGAAGCCCAATTGGTACGGATCTAGGTAGTCTGCTTCATCCAGGAAAAGTGGAAACTTTTATTTAACGTTCCCTTGATTGATAGTTTAATTCACTGATTTCAGTCTGAATTAAGATCCTCATTCAGGAAGAAAATGGGCATAATTGCTTTTGTAAACCACCCATAATAATATTAAGAGCTGCAGTTGCAGAGCTCACAGATGGCTGGTTCTGCAGTATTTCTCCTTCATCGCTCCCCTGCCATTTGAGTGGCATAGTTGTTGGATAGACTAGGAAAACCTGGAGCTGAAGGACAGCAGATCCATTTTAAAAATAAAATGAAAGTTTGCTATTAAAATCAAATTTCCTTTTCTGGAAACAATAAAGGTAGTCACTATGCAACTGTTGGAAGTTCTGATGGCCCAACCTTGGGGTGGTGTCAATCAGGAGCCCAAACAGCTCAAATGAATTATATAGGTTTGTTGTACACTAAAGTTCTCTACAAGAATCTGAACTACTAACGGTCAAAGCAATTGGCGGTAGATAAGAGTCAAAGGAATTCAAGATGGGCTGGACTTAAATCTCTTGTGGGCACAAAGGAACTCGAGACCGATGACATCTTTGACCCCTTCCTTGGGCACAGTCTGGTAATCTACAAGGTATAGGTAGTCCTCGACTTACAACAGTTCATTTAGTGATTGTTCAAAGTTACAACGGCACTGAAAAAAGTGACTTACAATTGTTTTTTTATGCTTAAGACCATTGTGATCAAAATTTGCATACTTGACAGCTGGTTCATATTTATGACGGTTGCAGTGTCCTTGGGTCATGTGATCCACTTTTTTTAAATTATTTTTATTTTTAATTACATTTATATACCGCCCTTCTCCGAAGACTCAGGGCGGCTTACAATTTTTGGGATACAACCCAATGCGCTCAGCAATAGCCTTCCTTCCATTGTATATGTCTGCTTATTACTAAGCAGCATTTTTACAAAGTCAGCTTATTGCCCCCAACAATCTTGGGTCCTCAATTTACCTACCCCGAGAGGATGGAAGGCTGAGTCAACCTTGAGCCTGGTGGGATTCGAGCCTACAGTAATTGTAGACAGCTGGAACTTAAATGCAGGCATTTAACAGCCTGAGCCACCAAGGCCCACTTTTGCGATCTTCTGACAAGCAAAGGAAAATGGGGAAGCCAGATTCGCTTTACAAGTGTGTTACTACCAGTAGCTTAACAATTGCAGTGATTAACTTAACAACTGTGGCAAGGAAGATTGTAAAATGGGGCAAAACTCACTAGGCAACATTAATTTTGGGCTCGATTGTGGTCGTAAATTGAGGACCACCTGTACTTATGAACCAGATTTGCAGTTCCGTTGGGAGTTGAAGTCCACACGTCTTAAAGTGGTCATCTTGAGAAACACTGCTTTATAAACAGCATCTTCAGCAGGCACATTTTTCCTAATATTGTTTGAGAAAACGAGTAGCCTTTGGCATAAAGGGCCTGCAACCTTCAAACCATCTGTCTGGGATTTACAGAGGATGAGAAGTTTTGTTGCTGTCTCTCTGGGTCAAATGGCAGAACAACCTTGAAAAGGCCTAATGTTGCAAGCCGCATTTTTTTTTTTTTAATCCTCTTTCTGTAGCAGAGGCTGATACTTTGCACTGGGAGATTTGAGGTCCTTTTAATATTATTAACTGAAGAGACAATGCAATAGCTGAAATGAAAGGAACTGCAATACACGTATTATTCTGGGTTGCAGACTGTGTTGTGACCTTGGCCCCAGAAAATGCAATGCCATCTATTTTAATAGGCGGATGACAAGAAAAAGAAAATTATAAAACACCATTTCAGAAGCCTTTATAAATAAAATTCATTTTAGATAAGCGGACAGGAAAATAAAACAGAAGCAGATTAGAAGTTAGGACTTGGTTGAGAGACGACCAGGAAAATCTAGGCCTGGGGACTAAAAAAAATAATCCCAGAAATTAATATTAAGCTTCTTTGGTGCGCCTGTTTCCAGTGTTGTCAGATTTTCCTTCTGGTAGTCTGGACAATAAACAATTAATTAGAAAAATGAAGTGTTTCAGAGTTCTGATTAGTATAATATTTATTTGAAGGAAGTTTACTTTTACAAGACAAGCATTTCAGCATATATAAATCATATATATATATAAAATTTGAGGCAACACAGGTCTGGCCTTTTTTTTTTACCCCCATGCTGTTTTGGTAGCATGAGACTGCCCTTGTCCTTTGGCAAGACAGTTTTTAAAGTTAATCCTTACGACTGCAATGGAGCCCAAAATTTCAATGTTAAATGAGACCATTGCGAAGTGGTTTTTGCTTGTTAACAAGATTATAACCCGAGGATAGGGTAATTCAGAGTTCTGCTTCAGTCTTGGGAACTTCCCATCGACTTTGGAGACACTTCTTAATTTAATCTGTTGCAGAGATTTATGAACAATAGTAATTAGTTTTTTTTTCTTCCTGACTATTTCAATCCATCTTTGTCAGTTGAGGTCACTTGTCAAGAATAAATATACAAAAAGAAACAAAAAGTACTGTTTTCCAACTAGCAGGTTTTATTAAAAAGCATGAGCTTTTGTGCAGCTCAAAAGAAACTCATAGCTGATAACAAAAAGGAGAATATTTGTAGCTCGGGATTGAACGATGGGGTCGTTGGTGCTTTCTGAACTTGGTTGTTTTCTTGCAGAGGTTTCTGTTGTGGCCCACCAGCGGCCAGCCGAGCTGGTGGCAGACTCAGACAGTGAGGAGGTTGGGGAGGAACATGGACCAGTCCTGGAGTCTGGGGAAGGCTCTGATGAGGGCTCTGCATCGGAGGCAGAGATGGGGCCAGGACTGTCCGACAGTTAACGGCTGCCTTCGGAGTCAGAGATCAGTGGGGCAGAAGAACAGCTGGAGCCTGTTCCCAATGTGTGCATGTGCAGAGCTGCCAGAAGGGAACAGTTAAGGAACAAGGGTCAACTCAGGAGTAAAGGCACAGGGGGACAGTGAATGGCCCCTCCCATAGGGAATAAAGAGGAGCGAAAGGGGAGTGGTGTTTGCAGGAGACAATTAGTTCGTTTAATTAGGATGAAGATTTGTTCATGACTCTCAGAGACTCTTTGCCAAGTATTTTCTTGTATACAGCATTGAGCTTGGAAGCTATCGGCCTGGCAACTCTCCAAGCCTGCTAAGGTCTATGTTGCAATTCACCCTTGAAAGACTGTTTGCCAGGACTTTGCTGATGTGAATGATAGGAATTCACATTAGCCAAATAAAAAGGGTTTTTTTGGGGACAAGAAATCTGCTTTGTGATTTTATCAAGCCTAGGTCAGAACAGTTTTATTACCAAATTAGGTAACATCATCAGTGCTAGTAAGGAATGGGGTTTGTTAATAAAATGGGGAAGCTAATCAGAAAAGGTGCTACTAGACTCCTGATTTTTTTGCTACTCCAAACATACTGTATAATTATAATTAAGATTTATAAAAAAGGTCTTTCCACTTACCTAGAAAATGATTCAGATACAAAAAGGGCCCCACTGTATTTAAGAAAGAAAGCTAACTGTGTTTTTTTTTCTTTGCATTATCAATCCAGAGTAGATATATTCTCTCCAAATCACTCAGAAGCAGGCCAATCACATGCACACTAGGAATGCTTTTTAGAAATGCTTGTGGGTTAATATGCAAATGTAACCAACAAATGTCTCATCTGTCTAATCTAGGGTTTGAATCAAAGATCATTACAGGTAGTCCTTGACTTAACAACCACAATTGGGACTGGAATCTCAATCACTGAGTGAAGCAGTCCTTAAGCAAGAGGCCCATGTGACTGCTTCAGTCAATGACTGCAGTCCCAGAACTCATGATTGTGGTTGTTAAGCGATCTTCCAGATTATTTAGTGCATGGATCGAAAAAGCTGCCTGCCAAAGGATTTCAATTCTCCGTGGAGCTGAAGTCATTTGGGCAGGCAGCTCTTTGAGAATGAAATGGCTGTCTGCTCAAAGGTTTCATCTCTCTTAAATGAAATCCTCCTGGGATGCTCTTTTTGCTCTGAATGATCCTGTAGCCCTCTGAAGGATTTCTATTTCATTTTGTTCACAGAGGAGATCCTGCAGGAATGAAGCTGAAATGTTTGGGATGGAGCTGAAATGTTTCTTCTTGCAGCTTGCCAAAGAGTAGCCCCTCTCTCTTTTATTTCCTGATTTCCCTTTGGAGGGGAGATCCTTCAGGGGCTGCAGAAACTGAGCTGAAATCCTGAACAATCCTTCAGTCTGCAAAGGATTCAGCTCTTCACGTGCAACTTTTCCTGCTGGCTTCCCTGTTGATTTTCTGGGGAATCTGGCAGAGAAGTTTGCAAATGATAATCACGTGATTGTGAGGTGCTTGGCAACCAGTCGTAAATGCGAAATAGGGAGAAAGTACTTGGAGCCCCAACACTTTCCATCGTTTTTTTGCCACAGGTTGATTGGAGGTGCTTCTAAAGGGCTTGCAGGTAATTTTAAATTCAGTTGTTTGTTTCGCATGGTCCTACGAGATGGAGCCAGTCTGGAAATATTGCTAATCAATCAAATACTCAATCCGTTTGGAAGTAGTACTGGTTGGACATGAATTCCTTGCGGTTTTTAGGATCCAAGTAAAATCTTGGGGACATAGCAAGCTTTTTCAGTAATACCTGAGGTTTAACTCTGCACTTTCTCTCAAGCAGGTGGATTGCCAAGATGCCTTGGAAACAGCCGCCCGGGCGGAAGGTCTACCTTTGGAGAGCACCACAGATTCTCACCTGCGAGTGCTAGATGAAGAGCACCCCAAAGGAAAATATCACTATGGCCTCAATCTGATGAAACCCATCCGGACTACTTCCAAGTATGGCTTTCTTTAAGTGACCTGTAAGAGGCAGCTGGTTTTTAACCAAGAATGCCTGAATGGAGGTCTGTGGGAAAACAACAGACATTTTATTTCAAAATACAGGTAGTCCTTGATTAACAACAATTGATTTAGTGATCGTTCAAACTTACAAAGCCACTGAAAAAAAGTGACTTATGACCATTTTACACACTTACGACCATTGCAGCATCCCTGTGGTCAAAATTGATCAAAATTCAGAGGCTTGGCAATTGACTTATATTTATAACAGCTGCAGCGTCCCGGGGCCACTTTTGCGTCTTTCTGACAAACTTAAGTCAGTGGGGAAGAAGGATTCACTTAACAACCATGTCACTAACTTGATAACTGCAGTGATTCACTTTACAACTGTGGTAAGAAAGGTTGTAAGACGGGGCAAAATTCACTTTAACAACTGCCTCGCTTAGCAAAAGAAATGTCGGGCTCAAATGTGTTCGTAAGTCAAGGACTAATCTGCATAGTGTCATGTGCAAGGAACTAAAACAACTCCCATGAACAGGTCAAAGTGGCTTCTTTATTATTGGTCTCCTATTTTATAAGAATCTCACCTGACTAACTACATTCTCTTGGGAACAGACAAAGATCCCAAAAATGCTTTTCCAAAAGGCAATTGGACTTTCTTAGTTTTTTTCCCCCTTGAAAACGTTACGCTTTTTTTTTTTAATTACATTTATATGCCGCCCTTCTCCGGAGACTCAGGGCGGCTTACAATTTTTGGGATACAACCCAGTGTGCTCAGCAATAGCCTTCATTCCATTGTACATGCCTGCTTATTACTAAGTGGCATTTTTACAAGGTCAGCTAATTGCCCCCAACAATCTTGGGTCCTCAATTTACCTACCCCAAGAGGATGGAAGGCTGAGTCAACCTTAAGCCTGGTGGGATTCGAGCCTACAGCAGTTGTAGGCAGCTGGAACTTAAGTGCAGGCAATTAACAGCCTGATCCACCAAGGCCCACCCTTCTCATCTAAGAAGCTTCTTCAGTTGTCTTTTGAAAAAAGAACCTTTGGGAGAGCCATGACCTGGATGATTGATGATCTCCATAGACAGACAGATGAAGACTTCAATCATCTGACCTGTGCCGCTTCCTCCTACAGAATATCTCTAAAGAGGCTGCTCTTTACTGCCCTCTCTAATGTAGCTAGAAATTCCACCACATATAGGCCAGGTTCCATATAATGTTCTGGGCATAGTTTATGGACTAAGCCACTACAGTTTGTGTTCCACAGTCATACAAGGCAAAAAGTGGTGTTTTGTGCCTACAAACAAAAATGATTGGGTGTATATAAAGTACTAAGCCAAAAATAAACCAGCTGCTTTCTAGTTTGGTCCAGTGTAGGTACCCGGCTATATAAAACTGGTTCATGCACCATGTTAAGCTATATAGTATGGATAGTCCTCATCTTACGACCACAATTGAGTCCAAAATTTCTGTTGCTAAGTGAAAAATTTGTTAAGTCAGTTTTGCCCCATTTTATGACTTTTCTTGCCATGTTTGTTAAGCAAATGGCACAGGAGACAACTCCAATACTTAATCAAGTGGAAAGGCTACCCATTATCAGAGGCATCTTGGGTAAAGAGTAGGAACGTCCAGGCCGATCGCCTTATAGCAAGATTCCATGCAGAAAATTCAACCAAGCCTTGGGGAATGGGGTTTCGCAACCCTAAATTCTATATCTGCACTCAATTTGTTTTTGCTTTATATAGGTCACCTTCAAGAAGTGAGAGGAGCTGAATGTCAACTCATAAAACATTCCTATGCCTGTTTTAGTAGTTGCCATAAAAAAGGGGGGAAATCGAAAGTACATTCCAACCCTTATCTTTAAAAGATTGTAACTAATATACCAGAGTTTTTGCCCGCAAATATATTTAATTGGAGAACATGAATGATGACACCCAGCCTGTGAATGTGCTCAATTGGAGAATCTGGTTTATGAGACACCCAGGGGGGAGGGGGGAACAGGTGACTATAAATTACGAATGCCAGAGTTGGCTTCATACAGGGCAGTACCAGTATGTCGCCTCTAATGAGTCCTTTGAAGTTTATTGAAGTTTGGCTCGAGAATCATGATTTAATTAGAGTGATTGCTGGAATCCTGACACACTGCAGTTGTTAAATTAGCAACACGGTTGTTAAGCGAATCTGGTTTCCGCACTGACTGTTTGTCAGAAGGCTGAAAAAGGTGATCAGATGACCCCAGGACACTGCAACCGTTTTAAATATGAGTCAGTTGTCAAGCATCCAAATGTAAATCATATGACCATGGGGATGTTGCAAGAGTAACAAGTGTGAAAAATGGTCATAAGTCACTTTTTTCAATGTTGTTGTAACTTCGAACGGTCACTAAGTGACCTCTTGTAAGTCAAGGATTAGCCTATCCGTGTTTCTCAACCTTGGTTACTTTAAGATGTGGGGGCTTCAACTCCCAGACTCCCCCCAGGCGGCAATGCTGGCTGGGGAACTCTGGGAGCTGAAGCCTGCACATGTTAAAGTGGACATTATTGAGAAACATTGATATAGTTTAACTCAGACCTATCTGCTGTAACCAAATGCATACTTCTGCCTTTAACGTTTTCTCTTTCTTCCTATTCTTTTAGGCACCGGCACCCAATTGACAATGCTGGTTTATTTTCCTACATGACATTTTCTTGGCTTTCTCCTTTGGCAAGATTGGCCTACAAGAAAGGAGAGCTGCTGACTCAAGATGTGTGGCCTTTGTCAACTCACGAGTCTTCCGAGGTTAACTGTAGAAGGTATGGAAGGCTTGCAATGCTACCAATTAACCTCTCCCCCAAGGACCACTTTATACCAGCTCAGAGACTTGCATGCGGGGAACTCCCATAATTAAATTCCATTTTCCCCTTCATAAATCTGGGCCGTTGACATGCAGGTTTCATTTTTTCCCCGGGGTTTCAGCATCTCTCCTACTTCTCTGCACACCTGCATTCAGAAGGCGCATCTTCTCCCTGTTGCTTCCTTAATTCATGTTGCCATTTTCTGAGGTTTAACATCCGCGACGTAGACATTCCTTAGCAAGGATTTGATCAGCGCTAACTGTATCTGCCTCTTCTTTCCACTCCATCCAAAAATACTGGTGGTCCTCGACTTACAACAGTTTGCTGAATGACTTTGAAGTTACAGTGGCACTGAAAAAAGTGACTTATGGCCATTTTTCACACTTATGACCGTTGCAGCTTCCCCAGGGTCACATGATCCAAATTCAGATACTTAGCTGCTGGCTCATGTTTATGACGGTTGCAGCGTCCTGGAGTCATGCGATCACCTTTTGGGACCTTCTGACAAGCGAAGTCATTCACTTAACTGTGTCACTAACTTAACAACTGCAGTGATTCACTTAATGACTGTGGCAAGAAAGATTGTAAAATGGGGCAAAATTCACTTAAGACCTGCCTTGCTTAGCAACAGAAATTTGGGGCTCAATTGTGGTTGTAAGTCGAGGACTACCTATATAGCTTCCTTGTCAGGGAAATTACGCAGCAGATGTCCAAATAAAGTCAGGGGCGCTGATAGGAACTTGTGGTTTTATATAAAAACTAGTTCTATAACCGTGCTTTGTGGTCAGACTTAGTTTTTGGGGAAGAAAATAAGGGGGAAAAATGTGCCTCTGCCTACCAGCATCCATCGGTATTCATCTGGCTAGCGTCCTGTCAGTGTGTGAGAGAGTTGAGGGCTGTTTGGAAACTGAAAGAGTACTTGCTGTGTGAGCAAGAAGGAGACAGCAAGGAGCCTGAGCGTGGCTTAGCTCAACTGTTCTGTACTAAAGCTGCTTGGTGCTGTGAAACCGAAACTGAAACTCCTCTCCTTTGCTTGTGTTTTGCATTTGGAACAGATTTCTTTTCAGGTGCGGATGGGGAGTAGAACTCCTTAGCATCAGAGCATGTTAATAATAATAATATACGAAATAGTAATGAGCTGAGGGTCATTTCGAAAAATCCTTTCTTAGTGAGCACCTGGAAGCCAAGAGGAACATACGTGCCAAATTTCAAGTTTGTAGGCTTTATGTTTCTGGAGATTTTGTGATGATGCTAGATCAGGGGTGGGCAAACTTTTTGACTCGAGGGCCACAATGGGTTCTTAAACTGGACCGGAGGGCCGGAACAAAAGCATGGATGGAGTGTTTGTGTGAACTAATATAAATTCAAAGTTAGATTACTTCACATAGCCTTCTGGGAGAGCAAGAGAACCCTCTGCTCTTTCGGCTCCGCGGGCCGGATAGAACAGCCGGACGGGCCGAATCCGGCCCCCAGGCCCTAGTTTGCCCACGGCTGTGCTAGATAGTCAGGCAAAGAGGGCAATGGGTTTGCTTAATGACTGCTGCAAGGCAATGCCATAACATCAGGTCAGTCACATGAGTGACTTGCTTTACAACCTTTAGGATTGTAATTGCCAGGCTCAATGACGGTCATAAGGACTACCTGTCATTGTATAATTGAAAGTAAAGTTGGAAATTAAGATGCTGCAATAGTCTCTTAAAGAGCTGATCTTCCTAGATAAACTCTGCAATCATTGGCTGGTTTACTCCTTCGGCACCTTAGCATTCATATTTAGCATTCAGTTAAGCTTTAAAGATAGATTTGGAATCTCTGCCTCAACAATTCAGCTTTTGGGTTGAAATAGAGATGGCAACACCATTACACCTTTTCCAAATCAGCTCTTGTTTGATTTTTCTTTCTATGCATTTTCCTGCATTGAAAGCTTGATTTTCCAGTCATCCCATGATCTCTCTTGAGCAGAAAGGCAGAGGACGAACTCTCAATCCCCTGCCTTAACAAAAGAGAATACTGTTAGGTAGTAAAAAATAAGGTAGAACAAATGAGGCATTTGTATCCTGTTTTCTCAATTCTGTTTCTGGGTTGTCCCTAAAGATCACAGGACAACATCCAGCATGGATCATTTCTATTTTCATAACTAAAGCCAGGGGGCAAACAGAAGGAATTGTGTGTGTTCTTTTTAACTGTCTCAATCCCACTGCTCCAGCTACTAAATTTAAATATCTTAACACAACCATTTGTGTTGCATTAAGATATTTGTTAAGGGATTTCTTGCACACTAGTGGACGTATACAGTACAGGTAGTCCTTGACTAGTCTTAGTCAGAGTTGTCAGGGAAATTGCGCAGCCAGTGTCCAAATGGAGTCAGAGACGCTGACGCAAACTTGTAGTTTTGTATAAATAAATGTATTTAGCATCTATATTTACAGCAGACAAGATTGGAAACCACCATGAGGTAAATCACAAACAGCATACAGAGCACACAGAACAAAAGAGCGGGAAAAAAGGGAAACTCCCCCTCCTCATCCACAGCAACCAATCACAGCACAGATTGCCTCATGCGGGAGCCAGCCCTCTCCAATCAATCAATCAGTCAATCACAACTGGTCTTCACTGCTCCAGCCACTAAATTTATATATCTTAACACAACAGGTTGTGTTGTGTTAAGGTATTTGTTAAGGGGTTTCTTGCACACCAGTGGATGTATGCAGGTAGCCCTTGACTAGTCTTGGTCAAGGTTAATGGTCAGGGAAATTGCGCAGCAGGTGTCCAAATAAAGTCAGAGCCATTGACATGAACAAATAAATATATTTAGCAACTATATTTACAGCAGACAAGATAGGCAAACCATCCTGGGGTAAATCACAAACACAGAAGAAAAAAGGCGGGAAAAAAGGGAAACTCCCCCTCCACACCCACAGCAACCAATCACAGGGAGCCTCACGCGGGAGCCAGCCCTCTCCAATCAACCACAACTGTCTGTTCTGGCTCATTGCATTATATATATATATATAATTATATATTATAATTATAATATATAATTTGCTCATTCTTGCACACCAGTGGACATCTATGCAGCTAGTCCTTGACCAGTCTTGATCAGGGTTCATTGTCAGGGAAATTGCATAGCAAGTGTCCCAATAAAGTCAGAGACACTGACACGAATTTGTAGTTTTGCACAAATAAATTTATTTAACATCTATATTTACAGGAGACAAGGTAGTCAGGCAAACAGGAGCATCATGAGGTAAAATAAACAGCACATAGAGCACACAGAAGAAAAGAGCAGGAAAAAAGGGAAACTCCCCCTCCTCACCCACAGCAACCAATCACAGCGCAGATTGCTTCACGCGGGAGCCAGCCCTCTCCAATCAATCAACCACAACTGTCTTTTCTGGCTCACTGTACAACCCTTCACTGCTCCAGCTACTAAATTTAAATATCTTAATATTAACAGTTTTGTGTTGTGTTAAGATATTTATTAATATTTATAAATATCTATTAATATTTATTAAGGGGTTTCTTGCATACCAGTGGACATATATACAGGTAGTCCTTGACTAGCCTTGATCAGGGTTAATTGTCAGGGAAATTGCACAGCAAGTGTCCCAATAAAAGTCAGAGACACTGACACGAATTTGTAGGTTTGTACAAATAAATATATTGTGACATCTATATTTATAGCAGACAAGATAGTCAGGCAAACAGGAGCATCATGAGGTAAATTGCAGACAGCATACAGAGCAGACAGAAGTAAAAAGGCGGTGGGAAGGGAAAAAAGCTAACGAAGTTGAGATCAAACAATCATGTTTGAGTTGTAAGAGAATGAGTTCTTCGTTTACATCAGAGGTGGGGAAACCATACTTTTATGACTTGAGGACTTCAACTCCCAGAATTCCTGAGCTGGCTCAGGAATTCTGGGAGTTGAAGTCCTCAAGTCATAAAAGGGCCATGGTACCCCACCCCTGATATACATAGAAACTGCATAAACTCATTGTTTCTGGTAAAAGGCACAGATTCTTTTGAATTCTAAGTCTCATGTACTTATCTTAATATAAACACTTATTCTTAGAATAGAACAGAACAGAACAGAATAGAATAGAATAGAATAGAATAGAATAGAATAGAATAGAATAGAATAGAATTCTTTATTGGCCAAGTGTGATTGGACACACAAGGAATTTGTCTTGGTGCAAATGCTCTCAGTGTACATAAAAGAAAAGATACATTCATCAAGAATCATCAGGTGCAACACTTAATGATGGTCATAGGGTACAATAAGCAATCAAATCATACTAGGAAACAGTCAATATAAATCGTAAGGATACAAGCGGCAAAGTTACAGTCATACAGTCACAAGTGGGAGGAGATGTGTAATAAGGAGTGATGAGAAGATTAATAGTAATAATGCAGACTTAGTAAATAGTTGGACAGTGTTGAGGGAATTATTTGTTTAGTAGAGTGATGGCGTTCAAGAAAAAACTGTCCTTGTGTCTAGTTGTTCTGGTGTGCAGGGCTCGTTTTGAGGGAAGGAGTTGAAACAGTTTATGTCCAGGATGTGAGGGGTCTGTAAATATTTTTATTTATTTACTTTATTTACTTATTCTTAGAAAAAGGTTAAAAAAAAACCCTTTTAAAAATAATATTTGATTTTTTTAAATAAGAAAAAAATGCGTATTTCCTGGCCTCTGGGTAGGTAGACAGATTGCTTGGAGGTACTGAATGTGGTTTATGCTCTTCCAGATTGGAAAGACTTTGGCACCAGGAGGTACATGACTGTGGGCAAGACGATGCCTCCCTGCGTAGAGTCGTGTGGAACTTCTGTCGCACTAGGCTCATCATTTCCATTGCGTGTTTAATGATCACACAACTCGCTGGCTTCAGTGGACCAGTAAGTACAATCCATCCTTTATCTTGCATCCAGACTGGCCTCTATCCTGCAGCCAGTGCTAATGTATTCAGGTTACATTGCAGAAATCTCCTAGATGATGTGATTAGTTAGAACCATGCAGCTTGCAGAGAAGAAATAGGTCTTCCAGCTGCAGGAATCCTAAAACTTTCAAGCCCTTCCTTCCTTCCTTCCTCCCTCCCTCCCTCCCTCCCTCCCTCCCTCCCTCCCTCCCTCCCTTGCTTCTCTTTCTCCCTCCCTCTCTTTTTCTTGCTTTTTTGTGTGGCCTAAAGTTTTATTGCTTGTTTTCAGTGGCTATAGCTGGAGAGGGGAGGGCAAAGAACTTTCCTGAGTTAATCTACAGTTATCTATGAATAAAGTCATGTTATTTGTTTGGCTCTCTCTTTCGAAGAGTGGAACTGAATGATGGTGACACATTAGGTTTTCAGGTCCTTAGGAACCAGGGTTCATAGGAGTTTATAGAGCTAGCCTTGTTCAGTGTGTGAAAGCACAGTTGGGCAGGTCCCAGTGGCATGACTAGATTTGCTTCCAGCAATGTTGGTTGATGAGGAAGAGCGTGTAACCTAGGTCTTCATATTCACAGCATTTTCTTTTCGCCTGTTTGTTGCACCTGCTGTGCCAAATTTACTCTTTGACATCTTGACTAAATCTATTCTCTACAAATTTCCCTTGAGGAGTAGGAGCAGTGTTATTGCTTTGTAGTACACATTTCAGTTTGCTGATAAACGGGAAGGTTCAATGCTCTGGGTAAGTACAGCTGAGGTTAATGTTGAAACAGTTTTGTCTTCTGTCTCTTAAAAAAAAAAAACACCCCCAATCCTATCCCATCCTTAAATCTGAAAAGTTTGCTTGCATTTCTTATTAAGAAGGAAGTAAATTGTGTTTCTCAGTCTTTGTTACTGTTGTTGTAATGGGAATGAAAGCTCTCATGAGCCGTTTCACTGGATATGCTATTAATAAGAATGAGGTTTTAACAGAATCAGTTCCCCAAGAAGAGCTTCTGTCATTGTTTCACTACAGAGCCCCGTGGATGCTCTTAACGCCTAGCAGAGAGTGAGCGGGCAACTGAATTTTCATCTTCGTTTTGCACAGCATCAGCCCATCTGAAACAAAGGACAAGAAGGAACAAGTAGCAGGCAGTTTGTCCTGAACTGGGATATATGCAATTATTTGTATGCCATCCTCCATTGCCCAGGAATTTATATAACTCAAATTAATTCCCTTGTTTGGAGTACAAAGGGCATTCTTATCTTTACCCTTCGGCAATCAGAGGAATTTCCATGGGTTGGGTTGGTTTGCTTTCGATCCATGTGGAATGGATCAAAGAAGAAATTTGACTTACCTCTGCATTGATAAATGAAAATGAATTTTTGAGGTTTTTTTTTTTTTTGCAAACTAGTATTCACATCTGAAGGTCCGAAAACCTACAGTTCTAGTGAGGTTGTTGAAATTCTTGGTGATAAAAATGCCTAAAACCCAAAGTGCTGTTGTTCCTAAGCTCCTTGTATATCCAGACTTGCAAAACAATCTGTCCTCTTTTTTTAAGTGAAATAGGTTCAGGAATTTCTTGCCTGCTATCTGGTTTGCCCCACAACCTACTGAGGCAGCTTAGATTTTTTTTTTTTCAACAGCCCTCAGAATCAGCATGAAATTTATTTTTTTTATTTTTTAAAAAAGGAGACATCCTGAACAGGTCAAGCAGGGCAACCTTTTCCAAACCTTGCCTTGGCTTCCATGGGACATTGAGTTTCTTGTTGAAAAGCATTGAGTGAAGGATCCTCCAAAGTCTCTTTTGCAGAGGGCGTTGTGGGATGGGGGAAGGGGGTGGACTGGTGGGGAGAGCTATTTAAGGTAAGCCTCCCACTCTTCCAAGTTCATTCCAGCCGCACCTTGTTTTGGGCTGTAAAAGGCTGGATGTGAATCCGTGAGAGTTTTCTCTGTAGTGGAGCCAATGACAGAAGCTGTTCTTTAGAATTTCCAGGATGGCTGTATTCTGCGATCAGAATGAGACAGTCAAGCTGTGCAGAATCCAAAACGCCAAGATGGAAGGTAAGGTGATGTTTATTTGTGGGAATGTTTATGACAGCCAGGCTAGCTTAGGGCAGCTACTACCATTAATAGTTTTCATGAATAATTTCAGGAATAGTTTTCAGGGATAATTTCCTACGCTTCTGCTAGCTTGGGGTTACTGTTAATGTTTTTAAATGGAAACAATATGCTGATTGTTCTCGTCATGATTTTAACCAGAACAATGTTTTTAAGATTGCATATATTGTTTCTTTTTCCCTTTTGATCTTTCTGCCACTACTTTCTTTACATCTATAACAAAAAACAACAACAACACCCTAAGCCACCTTGTTGTTCTTCCCTGGAAATCTCTTACTTTCTAGTTAGCATGGTAGAAGAGAGTTCCTGCTGATGTTGCAAATATTATCCCTATTTCTTCCTGTATCAAGTGGGTTTGTGAGAAAATGTTGGCAGCCCTTGTCAGCATGTCGGGTCATAGGTTATGAAAGTAGACCACCGAAAGGTTATTCACGCTGCCAGTGACTTGATTTCAGTTGATGGATTGGATCCTGGACCAGAAGCCAACAATCTTGTTGCTAAATAGTATCAACCATACAAAATAGCCAGTTGTATCTCGGATGGAGAGAAAGTGAAGTCAAGCAATGGAGGAACAAGCTGGCATAGTATGACCTTGGAATCTGAGCTTGTGCTGTGATCAGAGATTTGCTTGAGGTCCTTTTTTTATTTTTTTGCTCGTTCTGTCCTTTTTTGGACCGCTTTGGGCACATGATGGACGTCCGGCTGTTGACATGTGCGCATGAAAACTCGGGGGAGGAATCCTACCGAGCGAATCCTCAGTTGGAAATTCAGAATCAGCCACCTTGGGACTTGTTCGTGGTCCTTGCCTTCACTTTTTAACTTGATCCTGAGCTTCTGCTCCTTGCTTGACAAGCCTGGGCTTGCACCCATTGTTGTCCAGAACACTGATTTGCAAAGCCAGTTGTAGCCGTGGGGACTTCCTAAAGACTCCGGAAATCCATCCCAAGCATCTCCATCCTCTCGCATTTTTGTGGTGGGCAACCGTACTTCTTGCCTTTGATTAAAGAACCTTAAGCTCCAGAATGTGTAGGTGTCTTTATTGTTGGAAATGCCCAGCTGAAAAATCTTCCGTCTAGCAAAGCCATGTTAAACCAAAAGGGGGAAACACATCTGACCCTGGAGATGATTAGCCGCCAATGTTTCCCTCTTCCATGGACTTGTGAACAAACACTGGTCCTGCTTTTTCTTGTAATATTTACTTTTTTTTGTGTCTTTGCAAAATGTGAACTCAATTTTGTGTTGGAAGCTCGAGTTGGGTTCAGGCCTTGTGTAATCTTTTGCTGTGCATGCCGATTGTACGTTCTGCCACCGTACCTTTCTTTTCTTTTGTACAGTGTTTGTGACATGCTACTACTCACTTTTCATAAGATACTACTGGTTTGTTTGCAAATAAAAAGTTTCCTGCTTCCCATTTATTAGTACTTAATATTGCTCATGAATCTGGGTTGTAATGGACCACACTGTCCTTTTGGCCAATGAAAGTGAAATGGACGATCTGTGGCCTGGGAGCTGTTTTTCTCTTTTTGCAGGTGGTGTTTTGAGATTGTGATTCCTGAGGTAAAATTGTTTTTGTCTTTAAAAGGAGGGAGGATGGGGGGTGGTGAGGGTTGAGGGCTGGTGGGTTTTTTTTATTTTTTTTAAAATTGGTATCGCCTAATTTGATTTTTTTTTCTTTTTCTGCTTGTCCTTTTCTTTACTTTTAAACTGCTGATGTTTAATTTTCAGGAATGTTTTGCAAAATGTCCTTCTCACACTCTTCCCCAGTTCAACTGTAGGTACATTTGTTCCTTTTTCTCAAATAAGCACGTTTGAAAGAAAGAATAATAAAAGGTGTTATGTTTGTAATATGCTCAGTTTTTGCAAGAAAATACATGTTATCATAAAATTGACAGCAATGATGAATTGTTTCAGCTAACTTTCAGGTTTATGTTAAGTTAGACAATGTGTGAAGGAGCAGCATTGGGGCAGCGTAAAGAATTGGGAGATTTCAAATTATTGCGCATTGCCTGATATGTTTGATTCCCTTTTGGAGATTCAGCAGGCTGTTAATACCTGCAATTATTACCTCTCGGAAGTCTTCCGATTAATGATAAAAATTCCAACCTGAAAGTCAAATAGCTCCTTTTTTCTAACTTAACATAAAAAAAAAAATTGAACGGTACCTCTAACACGCTAGGATGTTCATGCAGTATTGCCTTTCTCCCTGTAGGCGTTTATGGTGAAACATCTTCTTGAATATACTCAGCAAACGGAACCCAACCTACAATACAGCCTGTTGTTAATTTTGGGCCTCTTAATAACAGAAGTAATTCGTTCCTGGTCTTTGGCGTTAACATGGGCTTTAAACTACCGCACTGGTGTCAGGCTGCGTGGAGCTATCCTTACCATGGCTTTCAAGAAAATACTCAGACTGAAAAATATCAAGGAGAAATCTTTGGGCGAGGTAAGTGTAGGAGGACAGGCTGAACTGGAAGGCTGGGTTAAAGCTGCCATCAGTTCGAAGTCATTGAATTGCCACCAAAGACTTAAATTCAGCCCCCTGTGAATTCTATTGACCCTTATCTAGTACCAGTTTAGTTTTGGTCATTTGTTGACTTGATTCTTCTATTAAAAGTAGCAATAATAAACTCTTCTGTGCTTTGAATCCAATGAATGCTCCAGGTTATTGGCACCTGACAGTGGGTCTCATTTTATCAATGGTTAAATTGATATCCTGCCTTTCCATTGCATATTAGCACTGAATAGGCCATATATGAATAAAATAGCATAAAGGTAGTCCTTGACCTACAACAGTTTGCTTAGTAACCATTCAAAGTTACAGTGGCGCTGAAAAAAGTGGCTTATGGTCATTTTTCACACTTAAAACCATTGCAAGATCCTCATGGCCACATGATCAGAATTGGAATGCTTTGCAACTGGCTCCTATTTTTGATGGTTACAGTGTCCTGGGGTCATATAATCACTTTTTGCGAACTTCTAACAAGCAAAGTCAAGAGGGAAGCTAGATTCACTTAACATCTGTGTCTCTAACATGATTCATGGCAAGAAAGTTTGTAAAATGGGGCAAAATTCACTTGACAGTTGTCTCGCTTAGTAACAGCAATTTTGGGCTCAGTTGTGGTTATAAGTTGAGGACTACCTGTACACTACTTTTCTTTCCTGTATCTGTTCAGTCTAAACAACAGAGAAGACAGCAAATCTATGGTTGCTTTCTGTCCTGTGCCCTTGATAATTTCTGATTTGCATCGTGTACATTTCAGCTCATAAATATATGCTCCAATGATGGCCAGAGAATGTTTGAAGCTGCAGCTGTGGGTAGCTTGTTGGCTGGAGGTCCTATCGTTGCCATTCTTGGCATGGTTTACAACGTTGTAATTCTTGGACCAACAGGCTTCCTAGGTTCAGCTGTTTTCATCCTTTTCTATCCTGCAATGGTGAGTAGAAAGCTATCCGCTTAAAAACCAAATCACTGATCAGTATTGAAACAGGGGCCAATATATTGTGAATACATGAAATATTTGAAACTTCCCTAACCAGGATGCTGGCTGAGGAATTCTGGGAGTTGAAGTCCATACAAAAATTATGAAAATGTGAATGAGAAACACTGTTCTAAGCTATTAGCTAATTCATTCGATAGATGATGCTTTTGATCTCTATTGTATGTTGGCTGAAAGAGTCTGCACCTTCTGTTATGATGATATTATCTTTCTTTCGATTCCAGATGTTTGCATCCCGCTTTACAGCTTATTTCAGAAGGAAATGTGTAGCTGTAACTGATGAACGGGTCCAGAAAATGAATGAAGTGCTTAACTACATTAAATTCATCAAAACGTATGCTTGGGTGAAAGCCTTCTCACAGACTGTTCAAAGTGAGTTTTTTTTAAAATTTTTCTACTGTCTCATCTGCTAGTCTTCCTTTTGCTTCCTCTTTGAACAGTGAAATGCCATATAAATGTTGCTTATGCTGCTGCAAATACTAGGTATATATAAGGGAGATTTGTTTGTCTGAAAGTTGAGTCATGGCAGCTGGATTTATTTTCTGGCTGGTTTGAGGTGTTTTGCTGGCCATCCAAGCAGCTTTTTCAGTCTCAACAAGTTGGTTAGGGGAATCTGAGTAGGCAGAGAATTGTTGGAATGTGCCAACTCCTAAAATTCTTAGGAATGTTCTTTCACCAACTTCAGTCATCTTCCCCAAAGTGCATGGCAACATGTCAATGAAGATTCTCAGTCATCCAAGTAGAATTGTCTAAAAGTTGAGTTATGGCAACTGGACTTACAGGTAATCCTTGACTTACGATCACAATTGAGCCCAAAGTTTTTGTGACCAAGCATGACAATTATTGGATTTTGCCACATTTCATGATCTTTCTTGCCACAGTTCTTAAGTGAATCATTGCAGTTGTTAAGTTAGCAACAGGGTTGTTGAGTGAATCTGGCTTCCCCTTTGACCTTGCTTGTCAGAAGATTACAAAATGTGACCACGTGACTCAGGGATTCTTCAACCGTCATAAATACGAGCGAGTTGCCTCCTTTTTTATCACGTGACTATGAGGATGCTGCAATGGTTGTGAAAAAGTGTGAAAAATGGTCATAATAAAAGCGGCACTTTTTTCAGTGCCGCTGCAACTTTGAACATTCACTAAATGAACTGTTGTAAGTGAAGGACTACCAGTATTTTCTTGTGGGTTTGAAAAGTTTTGCTTCTTCTTGGATGGTCTCAAACCAACAAGAAAATAAATCCAGTTGCTATAACTCAACTTTCAGATAATTCTACCTGGATGACTGAGAATCTTCATCAAGGTTTCTTTGGCTTTTCTACTGTTACTACATTTGCATGATTAATCATAGGATAAAATTGAGCTTGCATTTTTGTCGCCAGGGAGGGCCAATCTGAATGGAAATCAGTTCTTTTAAAAAGTATAAATCGTGCCCCCTTTTGCATTTTCATTTTAATCTGCTTTAAGTGTGATTCCTGCAGATGGCAAAACCACAGTTAACTTGGCAATTAATTTAATCTTCTACTAATCTTTGCCTCCTCTTCCTAGAAATCAGAGAGGAAGAACGCAAAATTCTGGAGCGTGCAGGATACTTCCAGAGCATCACTGTGGGAGTGGCACCCATCGTTGTAGTGATAGCTAGTGTGGTGACCTTCTCTGTTCATATGATCCTCGGCTATGATCTCACAGCAGCCCAGGTAATTTTTAGAGGTAGATGGTGTTTACATCAGACATGTGAAGTGATAACTTTGGGAATTTGGAATCATCATCTGTGCCAATGTTTCTCAACTGTGGCTATTTGAAGAAGTATGGACTTCAACTCCCAGAATTCTCTAGCCAGCAAGGCAGGCAGGTGAATTCTGGGAGTTGAAGTCCACCTCTCTTTGTAGCCAAGATTGAAAAACAATGATCTATGCTTTTATCACCTGGTTTGATCCAACTTTGCATACTGTTTTCTTATGCTGGGAGTGTCAAACTGGTGGCCTATGGGCCAGATGCGTACAGGCAGGCCACCCGCACCCCAGCTCCGCGAAGGGGAAAAAATGTCACGATAGGTCACATAATGGCAATGTGACGTGGCGAGTTTGACACCCCTGTCTTACACATTGAAAAGTTGCTAGGAGACTGGGTTAGTCCTACATGAAGATTATAATTAATGACTACCGTGTTTCCCCGAAAATAAGACCTACCCCAAAAGTAAGACCTAGCACTATTTTCTAAACCTGCCCTAATATAAGACCTACCCCGAAAATAAGACCTAGTGCAAATCTCCAGTTCCAGGAAGACTTTTCAGGGAGCAACCGTGCACCTGCGAAACACGCCCCCCCCCCCACTCACACGCACTATTTGGCACCATAAATATATAAGACCTACCCCGAAAATAAGACCTAGTGTGTTTTTGGGAGCCAAAAAATATATAAGACAGTGTCTTATTTTCGGGGAAACACGGTATAATGACTTAGGAACTAAAATGAACCTACTGGTAGTAAAAAAAAGCAAAAAAAACCAAACAAACACCCTCCAGTATAATAGTAGCTGTGATCAGCATCTGTGGTAGTCTTTTCTGTTTCTGATTGCAGTAGGTATTAAGAAAAGCTGGTATCTTTTTTGGGATGTTCCTGCAGGTCCCTCTTTTCTGTATTTTTTATTGTTCCAAGTAGACTTATCTTATGGCTTCAATAATATCTGAAAATAACTAAGAGAGTATCTATTTCTGCTGGAGACATACATATTGACTGAGAGGTCAGATTTTTGTGCCAAAAATGTAATTCAGTGTGCAGTGTAATTTAGTTCAGTTCTTAAGCTAAAAAGGAAGTGGACTGTTGGCGCTGCAAAGAAACTCCCCCCTACACTGCAGTATTCATGTTTCAGGAAAATCCTCCATGGGGCATCTGAGTGTGATACTTACTGTAATTAGGGATTAAAACAAGTTCCAGCTGTGTTCTTCCTCTGATGAATAGTTTTCGGGAAGAATGAAAAACATCTGGGTCATCAGTTGAGTGATACCTGCTTTCTTTGTTCTTGTTAGCAGTTGGTAGATGTAGTGCATTCAGAAAGTATTCAGACCCCTTTCACTTTGTCAATTTTATTATGCTGCAGCCTATAGCATACGGTGGTTCATTTTTCTCATTAATCGTCCTCAATTCGGGTCTGAGCCTGGTGCCAAAGCCAGTGAGTGAGGGATGGTTTTTAAGGGTTTTATAGTGCTTATATTTGGACTTATAATTATAATTTAATTTAATTGTTTTTTTAAGTATTTATTGTCTCATGTTTTAGTTGTAAGCCGCCCCGAGTCTTCGGAGATGGGGCGGCATATAAGTTCAAATAAATAAATAAATAAATAATAGACGCCAGACACGAGGTGCAGGTTTTCTGATTGCTTTTTATTGGAGTACTCCAAGGAAAAGGGCTCCTGGTCAGAATGCCAAGAGCCAAGAACAAAAGGATTGAGTAAGTTTTATACATTTTCACTAAAGGAGAAGGTGGGACAAAGTGAGATAATAAGAAATATCATCTAATAAACATTTTAGTAATAATTCTACAATTTGTTCTATTGGTCTCTAGCTGTCCCTATTCCCAAGTCTTGGCTAATGAATGCCCTAGGAATTATCTAATACACATTTGATTTGCTGCAGGCCTAACTGTTAGCAGAGATCTGCAAGTTGGCTAACTTGTGTTACTTTTATCAGCTTCCCAATTAGCCAGGATTGTTACAAGACTTACACATGCATATTTCCTGTGGATAAGCATCCTTTGTTCTTGCCAGACAGACTCCACAATTATAGGCTTCCTGATTTACTTTGAAGTGTGTGCCATGACCTGGCTTTATTTTAGCAGATGGACCATCAAATCTATAATCAGTATCCTACAATGACAAAATGAAAACAGAATTTTAGAAAGGTCTGTAAATTTATTTAAAAAAAACTGACATATCACATTGGCCTAAGTATTCAGGCCATTTGCAACCACACTTGAAATTTAGTGCCAGTGCCTCCCAGTTTGCTTGATCATTGCTGACATGTTCTACTGTGGTAAATTAAATTGATTGGACATGATTGGAAAGGCACACACTTTTCTATAGGAGGCATCACATCTGACAATGCATACAGGTTGTCCTTGATTTATGGCCACAATTGAGGCAAAATTCCTGTTGTTAAATAAATTTTGTCCGATTTTGCGACCTTCCTTGCCACAGTTGTTAAGGAAATCACTGCCATTGATAAATTAATAACCCCATTGTTAAGTGAATCTGGTTTCCCCATTGATTTTTTTGGGAGAGTCACAAAAGATGACTTCTACATGACTTCTGGACACATAAATATGAACTAGCTGCCAAGCATCTTAATTTTGATCCCAGGATCATGGAAATGCTGCAAAGGTCATAACTGTGAAAAAGGATCATGTCATATTTTTCAATGCGGTTGTAACTTTGAATGGTCACTAAACAGAACTATTGTAAGTCGAGGACTACCTGTACGGTAGCAGAGCAAAAGCCATGAGGTCAAAGGAACTGCCTGTGGACTCAGAGACAGGATTATTGCAAGGCACAGATCTGGGGAAGGCTAATTTCTGCTGCACTGAAGGTTCCTAAGAGCACAATGGCCTCCATGATTGTCATGCCCTTGTTAGAGTCGGACTCTGAGGGAGAGGAGGAACAGCTGACAGGGAGTGGAAGTGTGGCTCCGGAGGTTGTGGAGGAGGCTGGGGAAGGGCAGAGGCCGGCTGGGCAGTCAGAGGAAGAACCAGGCCCATCCCCTCTTCATCCTAGGACACGCAGGGAGGAATGGAGAAGGAAACAACTTGGCTTACGAGAGAGGAAGCGATTATGATGCCCCTCATTGGTTGCAGCTGGGGAGACTAGTATATAAGAGAGACGGTTAAAACACAGTGTTGCCAGAAGCAAAACGTGTGTTATTTTGGGCTGAAGTTATCTTGGTTGGTGTCCTTCCAACAGACTATGCCTTGTTATCTCCTTGAAGTTGGTAATTACTTATCCTGGTCCGTTATGGAATTTCCTTCATTGTAGTTTGTTTTGGTTTTTTATTTCACCTTTATCTGCTCATTAAGTTCGGACTGCATTGCTTTCTTTTGAGAACTATTTTTGAATAAGTTTTATCTCCAGCTGAGATTTATTGAACAGTGGGGCCAAGTTGGAGGCATTAAAGGACATTTATTTACATTTTGGATTTTGTTACGTTTGTGTTACACTCTGGGTCATCACAATGATTCTCAGATGAAAGAAGTTTAGCACAAACAGGACTCTTCCAAGTGCTGGTCGCCTGGTCAAACTGAGCAATCAGGGGAGAAGGGCCTTAGTAAGAGAGGTGACCAAGAGTCCAATGGTCACTCTGACTGAGTTCCAGAGATCCTGTGTGGAGATGGGACAGATTTCCAGAAGGACAACTATCACTTCAGCTTTCCACCGATCTGGGCTTTATGGCAGAGTGGCTAGATGAAGGCCTCTCCTCAGTGCAAAACACATGAAAGCCCGCTTGGGGTTTGCAAAAAAAGCACCTGAAGGACTCTCAGATTGTGGGGGACAAGATTCTTTGTCCTTATGAAACAAAGATTGAACTGTTTGGCCTCAATTCTAAATGTTATGCCTGGAGGAAACCAGGTACCGCTCATCACCTGTCCAATGCCATTCCAGTGAAGCATGGTGATGCCAGCATCGTGCTATACTTGAGGTTGTTTTTCAGAAGCAGGGACTGGGAGATTGATCACGGTTGAGGAAAAGCTGAATGGAGCAAAGTATAGGGATATCCTCAATGAAAACCTGTTCCTCGGCACTCAAGACCTCACTGGCCTGAAGATTCACTTTCCCTCATGACAACGATCCTAAGCACACAGCCAAGACAATGCAGGAGTGACTTAAGGACAACTCTGTGAATGTCGTAGAGTGGCCCCGCCAGATCCCTGACTTGAACCCTGTTGAACATCTCTGGAGGGATCTGAAAATGGCTGTTCATTGACGGTCACCATCCAACCTGACTGAGCTTGAGAGAATTTGCAAGGAAGAATGGCAGAAAATCCCAGGCACTCTGTAGAATATTTTTTTAACCTGAAAGAATACTGTCACTGTTGCCGATTAGCTATACATTCTTGGATTATACACAGGGCTTCTTATTGCTGCCGCAGTCAAAAACTGCTTATTTCTGTCTGTGTTTCAGGCTTTTACAGTGGTGACAGTGTTCAATTCCATGACTTTTGCTTTGAAAGTCACTCCATTTTCTGTGAAGTCCTTGTCTGAAGCTTCTGTTGCAGCTGATAGATTTAAAGTAAGTCATCCTTGCCTTGCCATATTTTACTACTTGATTGGGACCTTTTGCATATTCTAAAATACATATTAAATCTCTTGCTACCTTCATCGCTTTATTCTCACCACAAGGAGCATGAGCTAAACACCCTGAAATTCTTGGTGAAAGTTTGCCAAAGTGCCCATTTTGCTGCATAATACTAACATCCCTAACGTTAGTAATTAATTGCATTCAGTTGACTTCCAAGTCAAAGAGAGAATAGGACTGCAGGATTTAAATAAATTTAAAGCATGATAATGAAGCATGATACATGCATGCAGAATCTCATAGAATGCAACCTGCAGCATGCCTTATGATAGCTTACAGTATCAAATTCCTCGACAGTGATTTTCATTTTTTTAAAAAAAGTTTTCCATATTTGCTTGTTTATAAGGGAACTCTTGTGAGTTGCTGAAGATTTTAGCATGCATAGTTCGTTCAGATGGAAAGCTAGTCTGGCTGTTGGGCTTCATTCTTGTCACAATTACATTTAAAGTGCATTTCAGAACATAACCTGGCAAATATTGAGAACAGCCCAACTGAGATGCGTTCTTCAATTTTCATTCCCCCCTACCTCTTGGTTTCTGAATGTTTGCAGTTCCTCTCTTACTGTGCTTAAACTAGCTAATGTCCAACTTTTTTTTCACCATAGAACTATGTTATCAGCAGAAGTTTCTACCTGAGATTGCATGAAGGCATTGTATATATGCTTTGAACTGTAAATTGCTTTTAGGTCTGTCATTTGAATATCCAGGAATTCCATCAAGCAAGCAAATCTTTAGGCCAGTGGAATAATTTTATTATTCTTGGCGAAAACAACACTATCATTTTGAAATATGCAGGATGCTAAATCTTAGTTAAAAGAAGGTAGGGAAAGAGGAATCCTTCAGAGAAAACCAGTAATATTATCTCTCAAGACAGAGGCTTATAGTTTGCTTATCTGTGGATCATTTCAGTGCCAGTCCCATAATTATTCTGGGGGGGGGATGGGAGTCATTAAAGAAATAAGTCTCTTTGGAAATACTTGTTGTTTAACTAACTCAAACTGTGTTTTGGTTTTTCTGTGTAAACTGTTGAACAAATTCTGCAGAATATTTTTGAAAGACGGATGCAGTGGAAAACGTGACATAGAGGCTCTGGTTTTTAACAATGCTGTTTGGTCATCAGTGATAACACACAGTCACATTCCAAAAGTGCCTGGTTTTTGTACAGCAGAGAATTGAGTTTTTTGTTTTTTGAACCTGGGTTGAGCGGTGCTCTCACCCGTTTAAGCTGGTGGTGTTTCTGGCGAACAAAATTTCTCACCTGCCAAGTGAGTCTTAAGTCTCTCTGTCTGAGGAACACTGCATTCGTGGGTCAACCAGGTCCTTCTGAAGGATCTGGCGTTAGTTTTCACTAATGAGCTACCTTTTGCTCTTCAGCTTCCTCGCACTGTATAGCCTGATGTGTTTTGCTGCGTGAGTGTGCCATAGACTTTTCCCCCCCTCAGTCTTGACCAGGTGTCTCATCTTTGCACCTCTCTCACAACTCCTATCAGAGTTTGTTTCTAATGGAAGAGGTTCATATGGTAAAGAAAAAACCAGCCAGTCCTCATGCAGCCATACAGATGACAAATGCCACCTTAGCCTGGGAATCCTCCCATGCTAGTGTCCAGAGCTCACCCAAGATGACCCCTAAAATGAAAAAGGGCAAGGCGGCCATGAGCACGAAAGACAAGAGGAAACTGCAGCAACATGAGGGACGGCAGACCATGTTGACGGAGCAGAAGGGCCATCTTCTGGTGGATAGCGATGACCCGCCGAGCCCCGAGGAGGAGACCCAGCGCATCCAGCTTGCGAATGTCCGGCTGCAGAAGGTCCTTTACAACATTGACCTGGAAATTGAGAAGGTGAGGAAGTAATTCTCTCCTCTCCCATCTCTCCCTCCCTCCCTCCCTCCCTCCCTCCACCCCCTCTAGTTAGGAAGTGGCTTGGTACTAATTCGACCCCCTCAAAAAAAGAGCTGCTTTTTCAACAAAGAAGTGATCGCAGCCCCGGTCCCCACAATAAGATGTATTCTTATTGTGCCTTTTTCATTTTTTATTTTATTGTTCTAATACTTTACTTCTGTTTTATTTGCACTTCTTTTCATTTCTTTTTATCGTTCTAAGCCAGGGCTGTCAAACTCGCGTCACACATTGGCCACACCCACGCCCGGTTTAGCGAAGAGGAAAAAAGTCGCAATACTTCACATGACGACACTGTGATGACCCGAGTTTGACACCCCTGTTCTAAGCTGTCTAGACTAGCCCCACGGTGAGATAGGCGGCAGGTAAATAATTTTTTTTAAAAAACCCAAATAAATAGAGTAACAGAATTGGAAGGGATCTTGGTGGTCTTCTAGTGGAACCCCTGCTCAAGCAGGAAACCTTATACCATTTCAGACATATAGTTGTCTAGTCTCTTCTTAAAAACGTCCAGTAATGAAGCATCCACAACTTTGGAGGCAAGTCATTCCACTGATTAATTGCTCTAACTGTCAGGAAATTCCTCCTTAGTTCTAGGTTGCTTCTCTCCTTATTATTTATTTATTTATTAATGGGACTTATATGCCGCCCCATCTCCGAAGACTCGTGCTTACAATAAAAACAAACACAATAAATATTTAAAAAAGAATTAAACTAATGGTCCCAATTAATACAAAGCTTAAAAACCACCAAAATCTAAAAACACCCCACCCATGGGTCACAGCCCGGATTGGTCAAACAACCATCCTTGATGGGTTTCCACCTGTTACTTCTTGTTCTGCCTTCAGGTGCTTTGCAGAATAGGTTGACTCCCTCTTCTTTGTGGCAGCCCCTCAAATATTGGAAGATTGTTATCATATCACCCCTTCCTTTTATTAAACTAGATATACCCAAATCCGCAAGTTCGTCCTATGTTTTAGCCTCCAGCCCCCTGATCGTCTTTGTTGCTCTTCTCTGCACTCTTTTTAGAATCTCAACATCTTTTTTTATATCATAGTGATCAAAACTGTATGTAAATAAAATAAATAAATAGATAACCCTAGGAATCAATCTTGATTGATTGTTGAGTAATTTAGGAAAATGCCTCAACAGTCTTTAATTATCAGGGCTAATTTAGCTGTACTGCATTTCCATACCGCATGTAAAATAGTTTAATACCAGGGATCAATTCCATATATATATATTTTTTGCTAGATGCTAGATTTATGAACTGTAAGAAATGCTAGACATTTCCTACCCTTCGGGAACGGGTAGGCAATCACTGGTATTTCAAAGCAATGAAACAAATAGTTAAGTATTATTTTATAACCATTTGGCTTCCTTTTTTATGTGAACATAAAAAAGAGTCTTTATAGACTCTATAAAGGTCTTTGGAATATCAAGCTGGCTATGAAATTTTAAAATCTCTCATTCACATTACAAATGCATTTGTATATACAGGGAGTCCTTGACTTCCGACCACAACTGGGGCCAAAATTTCCATTGTTAATCAAGGCAGTTATTGAGGTGTGCTAGATTTTACAACCTTTTTTGTCAGAGTTGTTAAGTGAATCACTGCAGTTAAATGAATCGTGGTTATTAAATGAATCTGGCTTCCCCAATTCATTTTGTGTGTCGGAAGCCAGGCTGAATAGGTCATGAATGTCACATACATGATTGTGTGATCCTCCACTTGTCGTAAATACATGCTGGTTGCCAAGGGCTCACATTTTGATCACGTGATCATTGGGATGCTGCGACGCTCGTCATTGCAAGGATGGGTTGTAAGTTGCATTTTTCAGGGCTGTTGTAACTGTGAACAGTTGCTAAACGCATTTGGTTGTAAATTGAGGACTACCTATATCCAAATTATGTGTTTTGTGTTGAGGGGAGCAATTTTGTTTTCCTTTTCTGGTTCTGCTTGTATTTGTTTTCGTTGCTGTGTTCCTCTTATTTTTAGTGCATTTTTGACTGCTATATGTTTACAGAGAGTAACAAGTCATTTGATACGCACTGCAGTGCATTAAGCACGTTATGTTCACTTGGACTTCTTGCTAAGGGTGGAATGACTCCTTCCTTTCCCTGGCCAGTTGCAGCTTTAGACAATTGTGATGTACAGCTAGTCCTTGACCTGCGACCACAACTGAGCCCAAAATGAATGTGGCGAAGAGAAACACTTGTTAAGTGATTTCCCCCGCATTTAACATCTTTTCTTGCCATGGTTGTTAGGTGAATCACTGCAGTTGTTAAGTTAGTAACACAATTTTTAAGTGAATCTGGCTTCTGCATTGACTCTCCCCATTGACCAAAAGGTGATCACGTGACCCCGGGACACTGCAACCGTCATAAATACGAGTCAGTTGCCAAGCGTGCTTATGTTGATCACGTGATCATTGGGAAGCTGCAATGGTCCTAAGTGTGAAAAATGGTCATAAGCCACTTTTTTCAGTGCCGTTGTAATTTTGAACAGTCACTAAATGAAGTGTTGTTAAGTCAAGGACTTCCTGTATTAGTTTAGTGCCTAAACACAGGATGCACACTGTGCTTATTCTCAGACCCTGAATAGGTTGTTTGTGCCTCTGGAAATAATTAGTTAGTTAATTTACTTTATTGTCATTGCATCTTGTACAATGAAATTAAATGCCATCTTCAGTGTACATTATGACTGTGAAAATAAACACACATCCTTCACATTCTATACATTGAATTGAAAACCCCTGATATTGCATTGATATTCCACTAGACAGTAGAGTTCAATAGAGTTACTGCCCTGTGATGGAAACTGTTTTTCAACCTATGGTGGACATTGCATGATACAGATAATCCTCAACACGCTACTATTCATTTAGTGACTGTTCGAAGTTACAACAGCACTGAAAAAAGTGACTTATGATCATTTTTCACAATTATGACTGTCACAGTACTGTATCTCCATGGTCATGTGATTTACATTTGGATGCTTGACAAGTGACTCACATTTAGAATGGTTGCAGCATCCCAGGATCATATGATCCCCTTTTGTAACCTTCTGACAAGCAAGGTCAATGAGGGAAGCCAGTTTCTCTTAACGACCATGTTCCTAACTTAATTGCAGAGATTCGCTGAACAACTGTGGCAAGAAAGATCATAGAATGGGGCAAAACTCACTTGTCAACTATCTTGCTCAGCAACAGAAATTTCAGGCTCAATTGTGATTGTAAGTCGAGAACTTCCTGTACTATGGCCTAAACTATCCAGAGCCAACTATTTGCCAGCTGAAGGAAAGACTGACAGATACACATAAGCCTAGGTTATTTAGGGACAAGTTTGCCCTGTGTGTTACAAAATTATTTTCAGCACAATGAAATATTTATCATTCAGAAAGTTGGGCACATAGCAGAGATATGCTGGAGCAACAATTTTATTTCAGATTAGTTCTATAATATTTGGCAGCTGCATTTTCATATATTTATTTATGCAAAGATGTCTGTTCTACATGACTTCAAACAACTCGAGTCACGAGTTTGATAAAGGAAAAGTTGATTCCTTTCAGTGGTATCTTTGGCAATCAGCTTGCTTGAGGGCAGAGGACTGAGGAAATCTCTATAGGATTTTGCTATCCATTTAGTGCAGGTTTTCTTTCAAGGAGACATTGGCTGCTGGTCATCTAAACAAAAAAAAAAACCCTTTATATGCTCAGGGCTGCAGGAAATAATATCATCATCCATTAATATTACGTACAGTAATTGGATTTTGTTTAATGTTTATTAAATAAGTGGGTGGTAAATAGCAGTACTTTCTTGTGTGCTTCGTCATACACTATTTTTTCTTCCCCTTTTGCTGATCCAATCTAGGGGAAACTTGTTGGGATATGTGGCAGCGTGGGGAGTGGGAAAACCTCACTCATTTCAGCCATTTTGGGACAGGTAAGATACTCTTTTAAAAAATGATTTTTCTAAGTTGTTCTTTCTTTCTTTCTTTCTTTCTTTCTTTCTTTCTTTCTTTCTTTCTTTCTTTCTTTCTTTCTTTCTTTCTTTCTTTTGTTGTCCTTTGACTGTGACAAAAATGTTACCGTCATTGACCATCTTTTCTGGATTGAATCTTCCTGTCCAGTGAAATCAGAAAGAGAGGGATACGACCAGAGTGTTTTTGAGTCCCTTGGGAGTTGATAGAAAATTACATTCAAAAAATCTATTTTGGATTTGTTGTTACCCGTTTGTTGGAAACGATATTAAAGTTGACAGCAAATCAGTTTGCTTTCTTTCCGGGGCTATTCCGTTGTGAAATTCTCTCTTCTTCCAAGACTCGATAGTACAGAGAAGTTACGTTTCCTTCAAATGGTAAAAACCAGACTGCAAAGGTGTTTCCAGCAGTTTTCAGCTTCCAGTAGCAACATGATTTAAAGTTCTACTGGCCTAGTGTGCACCATTACACCAGGCACGTGGTGACCAGCCTGCCTACTCTAGGAGAGGCTTTGTTTATGAAGAACATTTATATGGCTTCCCAACTCCCTCATGGTGACTCCAGGTCTTTGGCAGAAATAAAAACTCCGAAACGAAGTCCAAGGAAGTCTCATTCCCACTGGTGACAACAATAAAACCAACCACTTGACTGGCTCCCTGTCACCGTGGGGTCCAAAATTATGTCTTCTCTCCAGAGGGATGATGTTCCACAAGGAGGGAGCCCTCATGGAGAAGACCCTTCTTCATGATACCACTAGGTGGACCTTCTTAAGAGTGGGGACCCATAACATACCCTGGCCCTTCTCCCTGGTGTGTTGAGTGTCAGGATTCCGGCATTTACCCCAATTAAATCATGAGCCTCGAGCCAAACTTCCAAAACTTCAAAAGGTCAACTCATAAAATATTTCTATGGTCTTTTGAGAGTTGCCATTAAGTAGATGTAAGCGGTCCTTCAAACAACCTGGTCCCAAGCCATGATTTCTTGCTTTCTTGCGAGTCACTCGCACAAGTGTGGGAGTATCAATCTAAGGCCCAGGTGGCGCACCCCATTGCCTATCCCTCATCTTGATTGGGGAGGCCTCTGTCCAGGCAGAGGAGGTGCCTAATAGCAATAGCATTTAGACTTATATACCGCTTTATAGTGCTCTACCGCCCTCTCAAAGTGGTTTACAGAGTCAGCATACTGCCCCCAACAATTTGGGTCCTCATTTTACCCACCGCAGAAGGATGGAAGGCTGAGTCAACCTTGAGCCTGGTGGGATTCAATCTGCCAAATTGCAGTGGGAGTAGCTTGCAGTACTGCACTCTAACCACTGCGCCACTGAGGCTCCATATTAATAACTAATAACACCATACCCAGGGAAGTGGATGTCTCCTTGGCCTATGTTGCACCTTAATCTTACAGCATCTCAGATCTTGCTCTTTGGGCTTCGCCAGTTAATTCTTCGAAGGAAGGCCATGCACAGGGAGCCAATACGTAGGCTTTATTTGTGATGACCTCCTTCAATGGAACAATCTATCCCCGGATAACTAATCCCCCAATGTTTTATTGGGCTTACAAAAAGCTGTAAAGATGAGGCTTTGCAAGAATGTCTTTTGGGATGTGGTAGTTTGGCCTATCTCCAGAAGTGGGAGGTGGGAGAGGGAAAGAAGAGTCTGAGAGGGAGGGGCAGGAATTTATAAGACTTTGAATTGCTTAAATGGCTTTTATCACATTTTAGTAATAATTTGTTTCTGGAACTCTGCACTTTGATATGGCCCGAGGGCTAATCAATAAAATTAATGAATGAGTTAATGTAACACAAGACTTTGGTGTTCTCTGAGCTTGGTTGTTTTCTTGCAGATGTTTCTAGCACTTCATTAGTAGTTTGGTAATGAAACATTCACAAGAAAACAACCAAGGTCAGAGAGCACCAAGGAACCCTTATTTCAACCCTGAGCTACAAATATTCTCCTTTATTGCTAAGACTTGGAGACAGTATCTTTGACAGGCCTGTGGCTGTTGTTTCAGATGACATTGTTGGAAGGCAGCATTGCCGTGGATGGGAACTTTGCTTATGTGGCCCAACAGGCCTGGATTCTCAACTCCACACTTAGAGACAACATCCTTTTTGGGAAGGAGTTTGAAGAAGAAAGGTCGGTCTGATGGAGTTTCGTGCACTTTCTCTCGTGATACAGGTGGGGAAAGGCTGATGGGTTGAGGCTAGTCCTGAGTCAGCTTTGCAGCTGTTCTGGATGGATAGTTTACATCTGGTAACAAGACTGTGATTTCCTGACTGCACTTCCCTTACTGTGGGATTTTTCATTGGTTCCACTGAAATAAAACATTGGTCCAGGCCTTTTGTAACACAAAGCCACGATTTAGTATTAAGTACATGAGACTTAAGGGTATGATAGCTCAGTGATTAAAAATGCTGAACTTGTCTGCTGGAAAGCTGACAGCCTGGGTTCGAGCCCCGAGCCTGCAGGACGGGGCGAGCTCCTGTTCCTTGCCCCAGCTCCTACCCACCTAGCAATTTGAAAGCATGCAAATAGGTACCACTTTGGTGGGAAGATAACAGCATTCTGTGCACCTTGGCATATAATCATGCTGGCCACATGACCACAGAAGTGTCTTCAGACAACACTGGCTCCCTCAATTAAGAAACAGGGATGAGCACTACCCTTCAGAGTTGGACACAACTGGCAGGGTACCCTTTACCTTTACATGAGACTTGGTGAGCTTGAACCGAGCACTGGAACCATGTATCTTCCGTTCTTCCCAACTGGGAGAAAGTCTTTCAACCTCGATTTTCCCTCATTCTTGGCTTATTATTTCACTGCATCACAGGAATTGTGGTTTTAGCCAAATTACAACGGCTTACTAAGCCAGAACCTCTTCACAAAATGGAGAGTGCTTTTCAAACATTATTTTTTGGGCACAGATAAGAACTTGGTAGGAATCACTGATAAATCAGTGAGAAATAATGTAGTGTAGAGTTGAAGGTATTGGATTAGGAGCAAGGAAACTGAGGGTGAAGTGGACTCTAAACCACAGAAACCCTTGACTGTCGATCAGCCATTCTCTCTCAGCCCGGCCTATCGTGCAGAATTGTGCCATGTTTAATATGAGCCCCTAATAAATAAAAGCAGTAAATACTAAATTGTAATCCAGTGAGAAAGAGTTTGGTGTAATAGGTAAGACACCTGGCTAGAGACCATGAGACTCTGAGTTCCAGACCTGTTTTGGGTGACCTTGGGCCAGTCCCTCTCCCTCAGCCTAGAATGAAGGCAAGGGCAAACTGCTTGAAAAAGTCTTGCCAAGAGAAACCACAGAGAGCAGTCTAGACAGTCGCTAGGAGACGACAATAACTTGAACACACACATGCACACACACACACACACACACACACACAAAAATCACAGCTAAACTTGGCAGGAATTTTCCTCCCCAGCCAGGGAGGAAGGATGAAATACATGTTATACAAAATTATAATACAGCATTATGTAAGGGCCAGCCTGATAACTACATCATTGACAATGCAGCTAATGTTACAAGTCAGTTTTGAGCCAATCACTGTCTTCGCTGCCCATTATGGTGCCTGCCAGTCACATAACTATTTCAAAGCAATTAGTTAATTGGCCTAACAGTCACAATTCAACCTGGGGCAAAATCAGATAAATTTCTAAATGTCCCATATGTCTACGAGATAGATTTTCTAAATCTCTCTTTAAACAGACCCTGGGAAAATGCTATAGGGGTGGACTTAGTCCCATTTAACTTGGAAGTGGTCTGTTCACTGCTTTTTTAAAAGATGTATATCCATCTATCCATATATATATATATATATATATATATATATTTAGGTACAATATGGTGTTGAATGATTGCTGTCTCCGACCTGATCTGGCTATCCTGCCAAACGGGGATCTGACAGAGGTAAGAATCTTGCTTGAACGCATCAGCCCACCAATTCTAGGAGACCCTTCTGTAGAGGGAAAATGTATGACATGCTTAGATGTTGATAAACAGCTTTGCTTGTTAACTTCATTACACCTTAACTACTCAATATGTAATCAGACTCTAAAAATATGAGACCTGTTTACCTTGCCATGTTATTAATGGTTTCATGAGTTAATGTGGGGCAGGAAAGACCAGGAAGACACATGAAGGTCCAATTAAATTAATTTATAGCTAGTCATCCCATGTGCTGAAATTTTCTCAACTAATGGTGAGCACCTCTGCTGATAAGAGTCAAGGGATTTCAAGAGAAGCTAGACTTAATTTGTTTGTGGCTATATGGGGATTCTAGGCTCTTTTAACTCAACCCCAGGTTCTGCCACTCTTTCTCCTACCGTTATTTCACAAACAATTAGGGCATGTCCTGTTGCACTTTGAGGAGAGGAATCTCAAAATTAGGTGCTTTGCCAACTGCTGTGAGAGAGAGATGGGTAGTTTCCAAATTTGTAAATAAATTGTTTCTCTTGACACAAAAAGGTAGGTACCTTAAGTGAGGCGTGAGTTTGGTAAGGTATTTATTGCTAAGGAGAGATTATTTTCGTGGAAAGAGCAGGTTCTTTGTGTTGTTTCAAGTTAAATTCAGTTGATGGAAATATGCTTTTTGAATGGCATCACCTAAATTGTACAATTTCCTCTCAATGAAACAAGGGCCAACTCTATCTTTGGAGGTTTTAGGTAATAAAAAGCATTCCTGCTTTAAATGTGTTTGAAATGTTTATTTTATTCCTTTCTGCTTTTTTAGAAGTGTGGTTTCCATTTCATTTGCTAATTTCTTGGAGTCAGAAATTTCTTGGAGTCAGAAAGTCAGAAAGTTGAAGAGACTTTCTAATAATCGATCAAATACAACTGAATGTTGTCTTGGATGTACTTCCTGCTTTTCATTTCAGTTGAATTGTAAAATTGTGTAACTGCATTGAAATTAGTAAATGATTATCATTGCTGTTTTTTTAAATAGGCATCTGCTGTTTCTGTCAATTATATTTTAGGTTTCTGGGTTTTCAAATATATTTGTCTCAAAAATTTCCTTAAACACGCATTCTTTAAGTAAATAACAGGATGCATACATTACGTAGGTCACAGTACTAGGTAAAAGTTTGATTCCATAGGAACTGAGCTTTGAATCTTTGCTATCAAATTCAGTAAAGGGTTCCCAGTCAGTTAGGGCTATTTGAATGCTGTTGACTTATTGGAATCCTGCTTGTGAGTTTTGGAGAAATGAAAGAATTGATAAGCAAGGAATAAAGAAGGTGTGGTGTGCCTTAACCGATGGGCAAACAAATACTTGAACAAGGCATGTTTTATTTAGATTGGTGACCGGGGCGCAAACTTGAGTGGGGGTCAACGCCAACGGATCAGCCTTGCCCGTGCCCTGTACAGTGACAAGAGCATTTTCATCCTCGATGACCCTTTGAGTGCCTTGGATGCCCATGTTGGAAACCACATCTTCAACAGTGCAATCCGGAAGCACCTGAAGTCCAAAACAGTTCTTTTTATCACACACCAGCTCCAGGTAAACTGAGAGTGTTACCTCGTTCTGTTCCGCTCAGGATTTCATTGGCTGAATAAATGTGGGAAATTGTAACTTCTGCTGTCCAGAGCAGTGGTGGGATTCAACTGGTGTTACTACCAGTTCGGTGATTACGTTTTGCGTGCGCATGCATGCTATGTGCGCATGTAAAAAAAACCTTTAGCTGTGCCGTCCAGGCAGCTGAAAAGCGCTGTGCGCAGATGCACAGCATTTGGAAAGCCTCTTTTTTTCCTGCTTTTTCAACCTCAGCTGTGCTGTGCAAAGCAGCTGAGGTTGAAAAAGCAGGAAATAAAGGACAGGTAAGAGCCTGGGCGGACAGGTGGGCCAAACAGCAGCAAACAAAGAACTGGTTCGGTGTCTGCTGCTCTTCAGAGCTACCGGCTCTATAGAGCCGGGTAGAACCAGTAGCATCCCACCTCTGGTCCTTGGTGGTTCAGGCTGTTAAATGCCTGCATTTAAGTTCCAGCTGCCTACAATTACTGCAGGCTCGAATCCCAGCAGGCTCAAGGTTGACTCAGCCTTCCATCCTCTCGGGGAAGGTAAATTGAGGACCCAAGATTGTTGGGGGCAATAAGCTGACCTTGTAAAAATGCCGCTTAGTAATAAGCAGGCATATACAATGGAATGAAGGCTATTGCTGAGCACACTGGGTTGCATCCCAAAAGTTGTAAGCCGCCCTGAGTCTTCGGAGAAGGGCGGCATATAAATGTAATTAAAAAAAAAATTTAATCAACCTAACTGGGTAACAGCCTCACAGAAGAAATAAAAATAAAAAGGATTTTAGCTTAAGTGTGTTTGATAGTCAACAGCAGCCAAGAGTGAGAAGGAAAAGCAAGCAATTTGTTTACTGATATATAAAAGTGTGTATTCTGCATTTTCAGTGCATACAGGTAGACCTCGACTTACAGCTGTTCATTTAGTGACCATTTGAAGTTATGACACTGATAAAAATGACTTATGATTGGTTTTTATACTTATGACTGTTGCAGCATCCCCATGGTCATGTGATCAAAATTTGAATCTTGGCAACTGGCATGTATTTATCACAGTTGCAGTGTCCTGGAGTCATGTGACCACCCTTTGTAATTTTCCCAGCTGGTGTCTGACAAGCAAATTCAGTGGGGAAAACTAGATTTGCTTAATCACCAATGATTCACTTAACAACTGTGGCAAGAAAGGTCGTAAAATGGAGCTATACTCACTTAATGACTGTCTTGCTTAGTGGAAATTCTGGGCTCAATTGTGGTGAGGTCTACCTGTATGGACTGTTTATATCTGAATTATTACGGGGCGGAAAGGATTTTTTCCATGTGAAGAGAGGCAACAGGACCTTCCATGTTTAGAAAAATCTAATGGCTTGTTTAACGAGCCTGAGATTCTCTGCTAAAGAGACAGAAAGCTGGCCCAAGGTAAATTGATGAAAAAATTGCTTCTGCACATAATCAAATTGTCTTATTAATCTCATCTGCTTTGCAGGGTTGTGATAGCGACTAGTATAAAGATAGTGATAGTGACTAGTATAAAAAAAAATGAAAATGGATGGGATTTAGGAAGGGGAAATCTCATGGCTCATGAGATTTGCATGGTGCATGGGTGACAATCCTGAATGAATGAACAAATGAATAGAAACATAGAAAACTGACAGAATAAAGAGACCTAGTGGCCCCTCGAGTCTGCCCTTTGAGGAGTTTTGTTTTGTTTTTCACACCTAGAATTGTTGCAGTATTTCCCATGGTCACGTGTTCAAAACCTGCCAGATGTGTTTGTGATAGCTGCATTGTCCTGATGTCGTGTGATCATTTGTAACCTTACCACCAGCTTTTATTTATGCATTTTTAAATTACTGTTTTTTTAGTTTTTCAAAATTTTGGTCGAGAGATCACTCCACCTCACCATGAGTGTTCCTCTTCTTTTTAATCAGTATCTTGTGGATTGCGATGAGGTGGTTTTCATGAAGGAAGGTTGCATCACTGAGAGGGGAAGCCATGAAGACTTGATGAATCTGAACGGTGACTATGCAGCCATTTTCAATAGTTTGCAGCTGGGAGAAACGCCACACATTGAGGTATTTATTTCGGTGCTACGGTTTTTGCCCTAAGGGAAAATAAAGTCATATGTAAATTATCCTAAAGACAAATAACTTATTATTTGTTACAAGCCATTCATGTAATAGCAAAATTATTGTGTTAGCTTGTAATACGTCTTCTGAATCACCCAAGGTTTCCACATACTTGGACAATCTGCCAAGATGAAGGCTGGGTAAACCTCTGACTTCTGTGACTCACCAGCCAGATTCCTGAGATTAATCTCTATTAAGCAGAACATTTGTAGCTCAGAGTTGACATGAGGTGCTCTCTGAGCGTGGTTGTTTTCTTGTAGATGTTCCAGATGTTTCATTACCCAAACTAGGTAACATCATCAGACTGATGTTACCTAGTTTGGGCAATGATATTAATTTCTTTGTTTTAGTCCTTTACTTGGTTCTTGCTGTCGTGCACCTCACGATTTACAGGAAACTTCTATTCAAATAAAATATAACACCATCCATGTTTCTACTTGGTGGCTGGCAGAAAGAGAGGGAAGTTTCTATTGAAGTCTTTAAAATGGCAGTTAGAATAACAGAATAACAGAGTTGGAAGGGACCGTGGAAGTCTTATAGTCCAGTCCTCTGCTCAGGCAGGAGACCCTATCATTTCAGAGAAATGGTTGTCCAATCCGAGCATACGGGTCCTAGCTTATAAGACAGCGGTGGCTAACCTTTTTGGGCTCCCGTGCTGAAAATTGCGCGTGCGCTCACGTGCCAGCACCCAGAAGGCAATGTGCCCTGCCCCCATCGCATGCGCGCAATACCTCCTGCGTCCCTTTACCTGCACTGTGCATGCGTGCACCTCCCAGCTGATTTTCAGCCTGTTTTGAGGCCTTTCTCGGCCTCCCTGAGGCTTGAGGGAAGCCTCTGCAGCCTCAGGAGGCCGAAAACGGGCCTTCCGAAAATACTGAAACTGCCCGTTTTCAACCTCCAGAGGGCCTCTGGACCCCGGGGGAGGCCGTTTTCACCCTCCCAGCGGCTCGAGGGAAGCCTCTGCAGCTTTGGAGGCCGAAAAATGGGCCCGTTTCCTCACTTCCGGGAGGGTGAAAACAGCCTCCCCCGGGCTCCAGAGGCCCTCTGGAGGCTGAAAATGGGCACTTCCGGTGCAGTTAAGTTTGGCTGGGGCTCGAGTGCCCACACAAATGGCTCCGCGTGCCACAGGTGGCACGCGTGCCTTGGGTTCGCCATCACAGATATAGGACTTCCCTTTATGGAGACTTTAAGCAGGCCCTTTTTCTCTCCTGGGGAATGTGCTTATGATATTTTCCTTGCAAAGTTGAGGTAGGCTGAATCTGAGTTACCTCCTCTCACAGGTTAACTTAAAGAAGACTGCAAACAGTTCATTGAAAAGACTCCCGGAGAAAGGCAGCAAAACGGGATCTGTGAAGAAAGAGAAAGTAGTTAAGAAGGAAGAAGGTACAGCTTGTCATCCAAAAACACAGATGTAACCCCTACCCAACTTGTGCGCATGCAAGTGTTCTGTTAACAATGCTGTAGGTTCCAGATGATCTTAGTGGGTCTCAGCTCAAGATTCGGTCTTGCCCTTCCTTTAGCCACAAAGACTAGCGCTAATTTTGAAACAGCGTGCGTCTTGGTCTTCAAGATGAGCAAAGTAATCTAAGCAGGAGTGTAGGATAATTTTAAGTCATTTGTAGGAAAATTTAACCGGAGTTTAATTCTAGCCTATTTACAGATTTTGGCTGGCTACTTTTGAATGCCGTCTGTGTATATACAATATTCTCAGGGAACTTTGTATGATACAGCTAGTCCTCAACGTACAACAGTTCAATTAGTGATCATTCAAAGTTTTAACGGTACTGAAAAAAGCGACATGACTGTTTTTTTTCACACTTAATGACCACTGCAGCATCCCCATAGTCATATGATCAAAATTCAGATCCGGGCCCCCCAAACTTGGCAACCTGAAGGCTTGTGGATTTCAACTCCCAGAATTCCTCAGCCAGCATAGCCGCAAGTCTTCAAGTCGCCAAGTTTGGAGACCTCTGATTTAGATGTTTGGCAATTGGCATGTATTTATGACGGTTGCAGTGTCATAAAAGTCCCTTTTGCAACCTTCTAACAAGCAAAGATAATGGGGAAGCCAGATTCTGTTAACAACCATGTTATTAACTTAACAGCTGCAGTGATTCACTTAACAACTGTGGCAAGAAAGGTCATAAAATGGGGCAAAACTCACTTAACAAAAGATCTTGCTTAGTAATAGAAATGTTGGGCTCAATTATGGTCACCAGTCAAGGACTATCTGTCCTTATTTACCTGTGAACAGGTGGACCTCAACTTACCACCATTTGTTTAGTGAGAGTTCGAAGTTACGACGGCACTGAAAAAAGTATGACGTGACTGTTTTTTCACACTTACAACTGTTGCAGCATCCCCATGGTCACATGATCAAAATTCAGGCACCTGGCAACGGGCATTGTTAGTTATGATTGTTGCACTGTCCCAAGGTCATATGATCACCTTTTGGGACTTTCCTAGCTGGCTTCCAACAAGCTATGAGAGAAGCCAGATTTTGGTTAGCGGCCACATGATTCACCTAACAACTGCAGTGATTGCCTAATGGCTGTGGCAATAAAGGGTCGTAAAATGCGTCAAAGCTCTCTTAGCAACTGGCTTGCTTAGCAGTGGAAATTTTGGGCTCAGATTTGGTCGTAAATCAAGGACTCCCTGTATCTAATATAGATCGGATTTGTTGAATTCTCTCTGCTTAACCTCCTCCTCTGCCCATCCCTGTGCTTTAGTTCGGCTCATGCAGATGGAAGAGAAAGGCAAAGGCTCTGTCCCCTGGTCGGTTTATTGGGTCTACATCCAAGCAGCTGGAGGCCCAGTCGCTTTTCTGACCATCATGACGCTCTTTATATTGAATGTGGGCAGTACGGCCTTCAGCAACTGGTGGCTGAGCTACTGGATCAAAGAAGGCAGTGGGGTAAGAGCAACCAGTATCTTCGAATTCCTTCCTTCCTTCCTTCCTTCCTTCCTTCCTTCCTTCCTTCCTTCCTTCCTTCCTTCCTTCCTTCCTTCCTTCCATCCATCCATCCATTCCTATAGCCACCCACCTCAGTAAATGACTTCCGGCTTACAATTCAAAACCTATACAGTGGGGCCTCAGTACTCGACAGTTTCAAAACTCGTTGAATTTGGTGCTCAATGCATTTTGATGCAAAAATTAGTTTGGCTAGTTTGGCACTTGCCATGCTGCGAAAGGAAGTGGGGGACAGCGGCAGAGGGCAGATAGGAAGTCGGCCATACTGGGAAGGCCGCTGACATAGGAAAAGGGACAGATAGGAAGTCCTTCCTGGTGGAAACAGAGGGTCACATGGGAAGTCACATGGTTTGGTACTCATTGTGCCTTCTGGAACCAATTACAGACAAGTACCAAAGTACCACTATATTACTATTAAAAACTGGTTCTTTTTTGGTTATTTTTTTTAAAACCCAGAACACTACTGTGATGATGGGGAATGAAACCGTGGTGAGCGACAGCATGAAGGATAACCCTCATATGCGTTACTATGCTGGCATTTATGCACTCTCCATGGGAGTCATGCTGATTCTGAAGGCTGTTCGGGGCATTGCCTTTGTCAAGGTAGGTATTTGTGTAAGGAGGAGAGAACAACACAGTCCCAGGCTGCATTAAGAGAGGGACAGAATCAAGATCACGTGAAGTGTTAGTAACGCTTTTTAATGCTTTGGTAAGACCACACTTGTAAATACTGCATCCAGTTTTGGTCACCACAATTTCAAAAAGATGTTAAGACTCTATGGTAAAGTGCAAGGAAGAGCAAAAAAGATGCTTAGGGGAACGGTTGCAGGGATTCGGTAAGTCCAGTGCAAATAAGGCCTAGGGGTGACACAATAGCAGTCTTTCAATATCTAAGGAACTGCCACAAAGAAAAAGGTATCAACCTATTCTCTAAAGCACTTGAAGGCAATACAAGAAGCAATAGATGGACACAAATCCAGGAGAGAAGCAACTTAGAACTAAGGAGAAATTTCCAGACAGAACAATTGATCAGTGGAACAACTTGTCTCCAGAAGTTGTGGCTGCTCCAACACTGGAGGTTTTAAAGAAGAAATTGGACAATCATTAGTCTGCAATGGTATAGGGGCATTTCTAAGGCAGGACTAAAAGACCTCCAAGGTCCCTTCCAATTCTATTAGCAAAATAGTTCTTATCTCTGGTTCCCATCCTGTTATTCCGGACAGTAGATTCTTTCCATGAAAGCAACTGCCTTCATTTCCTGATTTTTCCTTCCATAATTTGACGTCGTCTCACAAATGTGGTGGAAGACATTTATAGTGTAGTAGTCCTTCCTGGGGGCTGCAGTCCCTTCTAGTCGTTTGTGAACTTTCTCTTAAAACTCCTGAGTGCCTGGTTGCAACAGTCCTCTTCTATGCTCACTACAGGGGACATTGCGGGCCTCATCCAGGCTGCATGATGAACTCTTCCGGCGGATTCTTCGTAGTCCAATGAAGTTTTTCGACACCACACCTGCGGGGCGGATTCTCAATAGGTTCTCCAAAGATATGGATGAAGGTAATAAACTCTCATTTAGTAACCTGTTGTTGCTAATGCAGGTGGTCCTTAACTTAGAAGCATTCATTTAATGACTTCAAAGATACAGCAGTATTGAAAAAAGTGACTTACGACTTAATGACCAGTTTTCACCCTTATGACCGTCATGGTATCATCACAGTCAGGTGATCAAACTTTGGGTGCTTGACAACCATGATGTATTTACGATGGTTGCAGCGTCCTGGGGTTGTCATCCGCAACCTTCTTAGGGAGCTTCTGACAAGCAAAGCCAGATTCCCTTAATGGTTGCATGATTCATTTCAGTGATTGGCTCAACAATGTCAAAAAAGGTCATAGAATGGAACACGGCTCATTTAACATTTCTGAACAGACAAACTGATGACAGCAGAGTAGGAGAGCCCTGAGTGAATCTTACCTGTGCTGACCTTACCTGAATCTCTCCTGGGCTGGACAGGAGAGACCATAACAAGGTGTTGTCCTCCCCCACCAGCCCCGTGTTGTGTATATGTATAGGATATTACTGGTATATTTTTATCCCACTTTTATATACATAACTAAAGGTGGGAAACATACCTAATAATCCTTTCCCCCCCACAACAACAACCCTATGATGTGGGTTGAGCTGAAAGAGAGAGAGTGTCTTTCATTTCTAAGGCAGGACTAAAACTCAAGGTTTCCTAGTGATTGGTCCAAAGTTACCTAACCAGCTTTCATGGCTAAGGTGGGACTAGAACTCACACTCTCCTGGTGATTGCCCCAAAGTCACCAGGTGGGTGATTTTCAGGCCTAGGGGAGACCTAGAATTCAAACTCTCCACGTTTCTAGGCCAGCATCTTCACCATTACACTTAACCTGGCTCTCTCTTATCATTTGCGTTGGCGAGAATTTCAGTCTATCCTAATCCGCTGTGTCTGTGCATCTCTTCCAGTTGATGTCCGTCTGCCTTTCCAAGCTGAAATGTTCATACAGAATGTCATCCTGGTGTTCTTCTGCGTGGGAGTGATCTCTGGTGTCTTTCCATGGTTCCTAATGGCAGTGGGGCCCCTCGTGGTTCTTTTCACCATTCTGCATGTTGTGTCTAGGTAAGAGCAGCAATTGTTCTGGGTCATTTTAAGACATTGTTAGCCTTCCATAACTTGATGTTGGAACAACTTCATTAGTTGCCAGTTGCTTCCAAGCCCAATTCGGGCAGCCTAAATCATCAAAGTGCTAGTTATTGTCATATTTTTGTTAGACCTCTTACTTCCAGTTGGTTGTGGTTTTTTTTGTACGCAGAGTCTTCATTCGGGAGTTGAAACGACTGGACAACATTACGCAGTCTCCGTTTCTTTCTCACATCACTTCAAGCATTCAAGGTCTCTCTACCATCCATGCCTACAATAAAAGAGAGGAATTCCTATACAAGTTAGTGCTCTGTCTCTTCTCTGACATTCAGTCTGAGCTGCTACAAAACAGATAAAGACAGGATTTTTAAAGGTTGGGTTTATTGCGCAAGCCATAGTGGCTGAATTCACTCAGAGTGCAAGTTCATGTATCACCCCGATCTAGAAATAGTAAGCTACAATTTGGGTTTAATATTTCAGATGAATCGGTTCACGAGCTGCTACCTGAATTTGCTAGCAGTCACATGAATCATATTTTGTGAAATTTCTCCTCCAATTCAGGTAAAAAAAAATGAAATACAGGTTGTCCTTGACTTACAAGCACAATTGAGGCCAAAACTTCCATTGTTAAGCGAGAGAGTTCTTAAGTGAGTTTGGTTCCATTTTACGACCTTTCTTGCCACAGTTGTTATGTGAATCACTGCAGTTGTTTAGTTAGTGATACAGTTGTTGAGTGACTCTGGCTTTCTCCATTGACTTTGCTTGTCAGAAGGTTCCCAAAAGGGGATGACGTAACCCCGGGACACTGCAGCCATCATAAAAATACATGCTGGTTGCCAAGCATCCGAATTTTGTTCGGATGACCTTGGGGAAGCTGCAACAATCATTCAAGCGTGAAAAATGGTCGTAGGTCACTTTGTTCGGTGTCGCTGTAGTCACTAAACGAACGGTTGTAAGTCGAAGACGATCTGTATTTTAATTGTGAATATATTCTGTTTGTTCTAGATACCAACGACTGCTGGATGACAACCAGGCTCCCGTCTACTTGTTCAGCTGTGCGATGCGCTGGCTGGCTGTCAGGCTGGATATTGTCAGCATTGCCCTCATTACCATCACTGGCTTAATGATCGTCTTAATGCACGGCCAGATCCCACCCGCTTACGCTGGGCTCGCCATCTCGTATGCTGTTCAGGTGAATGCATCTCTTGTATGTCAAAACGAAGTTGCATTTTGGAACTCCGTTTTGGAAGAAAAGTGCAGCCGGGCCCAATCAAAAGTACGCTGTTCACCTGATTTTATATTATAGAAGTCCTTATGACCCGGTCACTTAGCACAGTGGTTCTTAACTCTGATATCTCGCCCAAGGCGATTTTGTTTTTCAGGGGGCAATAGAATGAAAAGGGCGAATGGGGGCAAGGGAACGGAAGGGGGGGCGATATGGGGGCGATGGAGGGAGATATATTGGGAGGGAGAGAGAGAGAGAGAAGCAGTGGCACGCCACGCGGCCGTGCGGCCACGTTCGACACGCCGCCCCCGCCGCCTCTTAGCCGCTCTGCTGGCCCCTTGGAGATGCTAAGAGGCTGCAGGGGCGCCTGCTGCCAGCCCTGCACATTCACCCATTGACTAGTAACACCGGGCCAGCGCCCAATGTGGAAGAGGTGGTGCATGTGCCGCCGTGGCTGCATTCAACATGCGCCCCCTGTCACCTCTTAGCCCCCAAGGCCAAGGGGCCAGCAGAGGGCTAAAGGGGCTGCAGGGGCGCTCGCCGCCGCTCTGCTGTTTCATCCATTTTGGTGCCGCTCCGGAGCGCTACTAGTCAATGGGTGAATGCAGGACTGGTGGCTTGAATGCCCTCGCCTTCTTAGCATCCCCAAGCCAGCAGAGCGGCGCCAAGAGGCGGCAGTGGGCGCTCAAGGCCGCCCGCACATTCACCCATTGACTAACGCCCGAGCCGCACCAAAATGGATGAAACAGCAGAGCCGCCGGCCAACGCCCCTGCCGCCCTTAGGCGCTCTGCTGGCCCCTTGGGATGCTAGAGGTGGCAGGGGAGCGTCCAGGCGCCGCCCTGCAGGCTCACCCATTGACTGTAGCACCGCCGGAGCGGGCGCCAAAATGGGTGAAACTGCAGGGCCAGCCGGCGCCTCGAATGCCCCCCCTGCTGCCTCTTAGTGCCCCTCTGCTGGCCCCCATGGGGATGCTAAGAGGCAGCAGAGGAGCAGTTATATTGAGAGAGGGGGGCGATGACAACTTCCTCAATGGCTCAAGGGGGCGATTCTTTCAAAAAGGTTAAGAACCACTGACTTAGCAACCCGTCAAAGTTACGGTGGAACTACCTAGGGGGTACTTACGACCTGGATTCAAAGTTCTGACCGTCGGAGCCCCCCCCACAAACACACACTGGCAGTCGTAGGACTGCACCGGGCACTTGGCAAACGGGCTGCATTTACAACCGTTTGCCGTGTCTTGTGATCACGTTTTACAACTGTTTGGTTGAAAACTGGCACCTACTTCCAATTTTCAGCAAAAAAAGTTGGGTTCTTTTAGCAACATCGCCCAAAAAAGGTCATAGAATCTTTACAACTGTCACAACATACAACCATAATGGGCAGGCTTCATTGTGATTGTAACTTGAGGACAATCTACAGAGGCTAACAAGCAGCACCCGTCTGCTTAATCCCCTGTCCAGCAAAGTCCTACGACACTGAAAATATATAGTGATGGTGCTGTGGAATATTTTTGAGCATCCTCTATTAAAATGGCTTCTTTGGAGGAGAAAGTGCCCCGTGGATAAGAAAAAAACTGGTGCTTACGAATGGAGGGATAAGGTGAGGTTGAGGAAGGCAGCTGAATAAAATTAATCATGGTGGTGCTTGTTTTTCCCGCACATTGGCAACTTAATGGAACTTTACCACTAACAAGGAAAGCCTTGAATTTTATGATACACCTTTCCTCCCTATGGTGGTGTAGTTCATGAGAGAGTCTCACTTGACCAACCTCACCCGATGGGATTAAGTTGTTCCACAGAGAATCACTCTGAGGTTTTCACAGCTAGTAAATTGGTTAATGTATCATGGTGCTGTAAGTAACAGCGATTTGTTTCTTTCTCAGTTAACAGGATTGTTCCAGTTTACAGTCAGGTTGGCGTCAGAGACGGAGGCTCGTTTTACATCTGTGGAGAGAATTGACCACTACATCAAGGTATTTAAGCGTTCTGTCCACTGCCCAATATTTTCCCTGGTGCTGTGCCTCTAGAAAGATGCCCCCTGCTCCTGCTGCTAAGCTCAATGATTTCTGCAGTATATTCTTAAACCATACAATAACAGACGTCTCCAGGCAGTCTCAAAGGTGCTTTTCCAAAAGGCAATGGGACTTTCTTAATTCTGTCCCTGAAAGCATTTCACTTCTCATCCAAGAAGCTTCTTCAGTTCTAACTTCTCCAAGCAGTGAACAAATTAAAGAGACAGTGAGCACCATCGACAATGATAGTGGTGTAAAAATCCGAAACATTCCTGAAATGCCTAAAAGAATTACGCATCTGGAACCAGAAAAAAATATAATCTTAGCACAAGGCTAACATCTCACAGATGAGACAATGATTAATGAGATAAATGGGATTTGATACCTCCTGTAAGAGAAAGATAGTTTCGGCTATTATGTGTGATGTTCACTGTGCTGAAAAAGGTAGAGGTCTGCCTGAGAAATTATCAGTGGTAGGCTCCTGATACACGCTGGTTCCTCCAGCAAGGGGATTGTTAGGCTGTTGCTCTAGGGCAGTGGTGGCTTAGCTTTTTGGGCTCCTGTGCCAAAAAATTTGGCTATGCTGGCTGGCGCGCGCTCATGTGACAGCACCCAGAAGGCAATGTGTGCTTCCCTGCCCCCTGCACATGCATGCACAATCCCCCCTGCCCGCGCCCCCCTGCCGCCCCCTTACCTGCACTGCACCTCACAGCTGATTTTCAGCCGATTTGAGGCCTTTTTCAGTCTTCCAGAGGCTTGAAGAAAGCCTCTGCAGGCTTTGCAGGATGAATAATAGGCCCATTTCGTCATTTTCGGTATTACAGGAAGTGACAAAACGGGCCTATTATTTGGCCTGCAAAGCCTGCAGAGGCTTTTTTCAAGCCTCTGGGAGGCTGAAAAAGGCCTCAAACCAGCTGAAAATTAGCTGTGAGGTGTGCGCATGCACAGTGAGGTAAGTTTGTCTGTGAGGTAAGTTTGCGTACCGGCACAAATGGCTCTGCGTGCCACCTGTGGCACACGTGCCATAGGTTCGCCATCACGGCTCTAGGGCAATCCCACATCTCCCCTTCAGTGTTCCATAAATAGCTGCCTAACTTGTGAACCTTAGATCCCGATGATGCTTCCTGATGTTCATTGTACAAGACATTTACTTTTATTTAGTTTGTTAAGAAGGTAATGCCTGACTCAACAGCAGTAGCTGCGAAAGGAATCTTGACGTCCCTAGTGGACAATCACTTAAATATGAGCCAGCAGTGTGGGGCAGCTGCCCAAAAGGCCAACACAATCCTAGGCTGCATTAACAGAGAGATAGACTCAAGATCACGTGAAGTGTTCATACCATTTTATAATGCCTTGGTAAGACCACACTTGGAATAATGCATCCAATTTTGGTCACCATGAGATAAAAAAAGATGTTGAGATTCTAGAAAGAGTGCAGAGAAGAGTAACAAAGATGATGGATCGGGGACTGGAGGCTAAAAGATACGGAGAACTTTTGCAGGAATTGGGCATGTCTAGCTCAATGAAAAGGATTAGGGGGTGACATGATAGCATTGTTCCAATCGCTAAGGGACTGCCATGAAGAAGAGGGGGTGGGATCAACCTGAAGAGGAGGAGGAAGCACCTGAAGGCAGGACAAGAAGCAATGGGTGGAAGCTAATCAAGGAGAGAAGCAACCTGGAATTAAGGAGAAATTTCCTGACAGTTAGAATAATTAACCAGTAGAATGACTTGCCTCCAGAAGTTGTGGGTGCTTTGACACTGGAAGTTTTAAAGAAGAGACTGCACAACCACTTACCTAAAATGGTATAGGGTTTGCTGTTGGTTGAACTAGGAGACCTCCAAGTTCCCTTCCAACTCTTTTATTCTGTTAATTGTTCCTAGAATGCTGTCTGTAGTTGACATCTTTTCTCTCTGTGTGATTCCAAGACTCTTTCCCTGGAGGCCCCAGCTCGCATCAAGAATAAGGCTCCCCTTCCAGACTGGCCCCATGAAGGAGAAATTCGCTTTGAAAATGCAGAAATGCGGTATCGTGAGAACCTGCCGCTTGTCCTCAAAAAAGTATGCTTCACCATCAAACCCAAGGAGAAGATCGGAATTGTGGGGAGAACTGGCTCAGGTAAGGCTGGGGTGCTCTAGCTGCTCCTGTTTAGATGTTTTGAAAGCTCACTGGTGCCACCTTGTGAGGATTAGAAATTTAAAAAAAAATTCCGAAGAGGAAAAAATTCACATTAGCAAATCAGGCACAAATGTTGCTTAAGATTTCTCACTAAAAACGTTCCTTGGTTTGGTAGTCTTGATGTCACAGGGCATTATCTGATGAGGAAATGGCTCTTCAGTGTGAATACAGATAGTCCTTGAGTTGTGACTGAAAGTTAGGATACTTTCAAGGGTACTTACAATCTGGTCCTGAACTTCTGACAGCTGCCCCTCATTGCTATCATGTGACCACTTTTAGGCACTCAACTGGTCCACATTTATGATTGTTTGCAGCGTCCCATGGTCCCATGGCCATGTTTTAAAGTGTTTTTGCCAAAAACCGGCATTTACTTCCGGTTTTTGGCAAACCTGGCCCTCAGCAAGCAACTTGTTTGCTTAACGACCATGGTATTTGCTTAACGATTACTACAAAATCGGTCTTTTTAAAAAAAGGCGAATGAGGTTCTAGAAGGCAGCTTTTTCAATACAGGTAGTCTTCAACTTATAACAGTGCATTTAGTGACTGTTCAAAGTTACAGCAGGACTGAAAAAAGTGACGGATGACCATTTTTCAGTTACAATCTTTGTAGCATCCCCCATGATCACGTGATAAAAATTCAGATGCCTGGCATCCGGCTCATACTTATGACCGCTGCTGTGCCCCAGGGTCACGTGATTCCCCCGTTTTGCGACCTTCTGAGAAGCAAAGTCAAAATGGGGAAACCAGATTCACTTAACATGTCTTTTCTTAAAAAACTCCTGTGATGGTAGGATAAAGGAGAGTCTTGTATTCTGTGGGCAACTCCTTACACCACGGCTGTGTGTATAGACTCCAGACTTCTGCATAGTCATGGATCGTGGATGTGTGTGTGTTTTTTCCCCCTTCTTTCCTTTTATTCTTGTGCATATTGCCTACTGCATTATAAAGCGCTTGTTTTAAACTCTACTTAAAAAGTAGAACACAGAATCCATAGGGCTGGAAGGGACCTTAGAAGTCTTCTACTCTACCTCTCTGCTCAAGGCAGAAGACCTTATACCATCCCAGAGAAATGGTAGTCCAGTTTATTTTTGAAAACCTCCAGTGTTGAAGCATCTTTTTTTTTTTAATTACATTTATATGCAGCCCTTCTCCGAGACTCAGGGTGGCTTACAGTTTTTAGGATACAACCCAATGCGCTCAGCAATAGCCTTCATTCCATTGTATATGCCTGCTTATTACTAAGCGGCATTTTTACAAGGTCAGCTAATTGCCCCCAACAATCTTGGGTCCTCAATTTACCTACCCCGAGAGGATGGAAGGCTGAGTCAACCTTCAACTCCAGGAGGCAAGCTCTTAATTAATTGTTCTCACTATCAGAAAATTCCTCCTTATTTTCTAGCTTGGATCTCTAGTTAACAAGCTTCTACCTTCTTTTTTAAATCAGCTGCTAAAGACTCGCTGTGATAGAATATAGCATGGGGTGGGGAACGATGGCCCTTCTGTGACTTGTGGACTTCAACTTCCAGAATTCCTGAGCCACCATGGCTAATTTTGCACGTTCCTCAACACGACAGCTAACTACGATCTTGCTTTTGTCCAGGAAAATCCTCTTTAGGAATGGCTCTCTTTCGCTTGGTGGAGCTGTCAGGGGGCTGCATTAAAATCGATGGAGTGAAAATCAGTGACATTGGCTTGGCAGATCTTCGGAGCAAGCTTTCCATAATTCCCCAGGAGCCAGTCCTCTTTAGTGGCACTGTGAGGTTGGTATAACAGAAAACAGAGAGGGAGGGAGGGAGGGAGAGAGAAGAGAAGAGAGAAGAGAAGAGAAGAGAGATTGCCCCTTGTTTAGTCATTATGAAAATGACCTTACTGAGAAATATAATTCTGAAACCGGCTTCACAGATTGTACTAAGCCACAATTCGCCAGACCAGAATGGATTCACTTTATAGACCATTAGTTTGTTCTTGTTTACAAACTATGAGTGGCTGGGCTCATGCAAGTGGATAACCATTTTTCTCAACCTTGTCAACTTTTAAAATGTGTGAACTTCAATTCCCAGAATTCCCTAGCCGATGTGTGCTCAGTGTGTGCAATTTCTAATCAAAGTAACTTCATAATTCAGCTAACCATTCTGCTCTTGGTTCTCCTCCCCCCCCCTTTTGCTTCCTTTTGCTACTCCATACAAGATAAAATTGTCCTTGACGAGTGGATTATATTTTATTATTTATTATTTATTTATTTTATTAGACTTGTATGCCGCCCTTCTCCCGAAGGACTCAGGGCGGCGAACACATAAAAAAGAACATATATACAATAAAAAGATATTAAATAAAGACAAGTCTAAATTACGAGAAACATTAAAAACAGTTAAAAATACAATAATAAAGAATGCTGTTAAAACAACCCGCCCCCATGGTCAATCCAGGCCGGCCTGCTGAAACAGCCAAGTCTTCAGGTCTCGACGAAAGGAGCGGAGATCAGGGGCCAAACGAAGATCCGCCGGGAGCTGATTCCATAGGGCGGGCGCTCCCACAGAAAAGGCCCTAGCCCTGGGAACCGCCAGCCGACAATGCCTGACCGACGGTATTCCCAGGAGGCCCCTCCTGTGGGAGCGCACGGGGCGATCGGAATGTGATGCAGGCAGGAGGCGTTCCCACAAGTACTCTGGACCCAAGCCATTTAGGGCTTTATAAGTCATTACTAACACCTTGAAGGAGACCCGGGAGGCAACCGGCAGCCAATGCAAGTTGCGCAGGAGGGGTGTAACATGGGAGTATCGGGATACCCCCATCACAGCCATTTTGATGGAAATGGGTAGTGATTTGCTGTTACGTTTTTGCTTCTTTAGATCCAACTTGGATCCTTTCACACAGTACAGCGAAGAGCAAATTTGGGAGGCTTTGGAAAGGACTCACATGAAAGACTGTGTAAGTACAAGGATTGATAGTTAAATTCCTTTCTGTTCTGGCGCTACACTTTTTTAACCACAAAATCTTGCCAACATTTCACTGCTGGGCTATTCAGGGAATACAGGTAGCCCTTGACTTATGAGCATTCATTTAGCGACTACTTAAAATTACAATGGAGCTGAAAAAAAAAAAGTGGCTTATGACCGGTCCTCGTACTTATGACCTTCACAGCATCCCCAGGGAGATGTGATCGGGATTTGGGGGTTTGGCACCTGGGAGGTAGTTATGGTTGTATCCCTGGATCCCGTGATTGCAATTTGCAACGTCCTCCGCCAGTTTCTGATAAACAAAATAAATGGAAGGAGCAAGGTTTGCTTAATGATCATGGCAAAAAGCTTGTAAAGTTAGGCATGACTCTTTTAATGACTAAATCACTCAGCTGTGGAAGTTCTAGTCCTGCTTATGGTCGTACATTGAAGACCATCTGTACTTTCCACAGGCTGGAAGAAGAGGAGAGGGGACAGAAACAAGAGTCCGCATATAGACATTTCCGTAATGGCTGCTCTGGGTGGCTTATTGTTGTTAACTCTCATTGACGATCTTGCTACAGGTAGTCCTCAACCTACAACAGTTCATTTAGTGACCGTTCAAAGTTACACCATGACCATTTTTCACACTTAAGATTCAATTAACAACCGTGTTACTAACTTTACAATTGCGGGGATTCATTTAATAACTGTGGTAAGAAAGGTTGTAAAATGGGGCAACATTCACTTAACACCTGCCTTGTTTAGCAACTGACATTTTGGGCTCAGTTGTGATTGTAAGTCGAGGACTACCTGTATTTCCAAGTAATAAACACTTCTTTTAAAAAGTCCTGGATTACAAATCCTCAGTGCTGAAAGGTGATGCTCAGAATCACGTTCACTTCTAGTGACGTACCAAGTCAAACATTGTGTGCACTGTTGACTGAATGGGCTGATGTAACCTACTTTGGAGATCTCTACAAATCAGTGTAAAATGCTTGCTTGATTTGGGTTATCTCCTTTCTGTATGCTGTTCCCACCACTGGTGGAAAATATTTTCTCTCTCGGAAGTTCATTTTGTCATTGGCGCCAGTTCGTAACTGGTAGATTCTGAAAAGATGATGGAGCATCTGGAAGCGTTTAGAGCAGGGGCTCTCCAACCTTGGCAACTTTTAAGGCTTGCGGACTTCAACTCCCAGAATTCCTCAGCCAGTCATGTTGGCTGGGGAATTGTGGGAGTTGAAGTCCACAAGTCTTAAAGCTGCCAAGTTTGGAGACCTTGGTTTAGAACAGGGTTGGGGAATGATGCTGGCTCGGGAATTCTGGGAGGTGAAGTCATAAATGGGGCCATCGTTCCCCACTTCTGCTTAAGAACCACGTATTTGACCTTGTTCTGTTGCTTTGTTCTCACTTCTCAGATTTCTCAGCTGCCCATGAAACTTGAATCCGAAGTGATGGAAAATGGGGAAAATTTCTCCGTTGGGGAGAGGCAGTTGCTTTGCATCGCCAGAGCCTTGTTGCGTCGCTGTAAGGTGAGTGACGAATTGAGGAATTGGTTAATTATTGCAATCAGGTTTGAAACAAGGAATCCAGGCCTGTCTCCTTGTATTCCAGGATGACCAAGATTGATGCAGGACAACTGAGCACAACTAAGCTTTCATTAGATAAACGAGAGGAACTGTGTTCCATTATGTCCCCCTCAGTCCCTTTGCATACTTTTTAGGCCTTTCATTCCGTGTTCTACTATCTTTTAGTCATAGTGGAAGAAGCCCAGGGAAAGGGTTTTAATGAGGCTCATGCTGTGTTCCACAGATCTTAATCCTGGATGAAGCAACGGCTGCTATGGACACCGAGACCGATTTACTGATCCAAGAGACGATCAGAGAAGCCTTTGCGGACTGCACCATGCTGACGATTGCTCATCGCCTGCATACGGTTCTGGGCTCTGACCGGATTATGGTATTGGTGCAAGGACAGGTGAGCGAGCTGCAAGCTTCTTTTTCTTCTACAAGTTACCATAGAACCGGGAGCCGGGAGCCGATCAATGGGTGGCAAAACTCCGCAGCTCTCACGAAATTTCTTGCCAGATAATGTTGCTTCAATTCATAGTTGGCAATGAAGCAGTCTTCCTTGTGATGTAAACAAGGTCTTAGCCAGGATGTTTCTAAAATGGCAAGTTCCCCTAGAATCATTTGGTTGCCACAATACTAAAAAGATGCCGGGACTCTAGAAAGGGTGCAGAGAAGACCAACGAAGATGATTAGGGGACTGGAGGCTAAAAATGTAAAGAATGGTTGCAGGAATTGTGTATGTCTAGTTTAACGAAGAGAAGGACTAAGGGTGACATGATATCAGTCTTCCAATATTTGAGGGGCTGCCACAAAGAAGAGGGAATCAAACTATTCTCCGAAGCACCTGGAGGAAGAAGCAGCAATGGATAGAAATTAATCAAGGAGAAACCCAACCTGGAAATTTCCTGACAGTGAGAGCAATTAATCAGAGAAGGGCTTGCCTCCAGAATTTCCAGCCCCATCACTGGAAGTTTTTAAGAAGAGATTGGACAACCAGTTGGCTGAAATGGTGGAGGGTCTCCTGCTTTAGCTGGGAGTTGGATTAGAAGACCTGCAAGGTCCCAACTCTGTTATTCCGTTACTCCGAGTGATTAATTGTTCTGTCAGGAAGTTTCTCTTTAGTTCCACGTTGCTTCTCCCCTTGATTAGTTTCCACCTGTTGCTTCTTGGTGGACCCCATCTTTTCTTCTCTGTGGCAGCCCCTTAGATATGGGAAGACTGCTACCGTGTCACCCTTAAAGGAACTCTAATCCTTTATCTAAAATAAAGGAATTGGAGACCTTTGGGTCTCTTTTTCAACGGTGATCCTACAAGTAGTCCTCAACATAAAACAGTTCATTTAGTGACTGTTACAACAGGACTGAAAAATTGACCTTTGACCAATTTTCACACTTAACAACCATTAACCCCATTGGGCACATGATCAGAATGTGACATGCAAGAGAAGCTTGAAAGCCGACTCGCATTTATGACAGTTGCAGTGTTCCAGGGTCACGTGATTCACTTTTGTCACCTTCTGACAAGCAAAGTCAGTAGCCAGATTCACAACTGTGGCGAGAAAGGTTGCAAAATGGGGCAAAACTCACTTGACAAATATCTCACTTATCGGCATAATTTTGGGGCTCAGTGGCGGCCATAAGCTGAGGGCTACTTGTATTTACTCCATTTCATGCACTTCCTCTTCCATTTGTTTCAGGTGGTGGAATTTGACACTCCAGCTGCTCTTTTGTCCAATGACAATTCCCGCTTCTATGCCATGTTTGCTGCTGCAGAAAACAAGGTTGCTGTAAAGGGCTAAAATTCAGGGCAAAGTCACTTTAATATGGAGCGTAATCCTTCTCTGCCTGTGGCAGGGATGTTCCTCCCTCCATTTTCATGTCTTTCAAGCAGGTTGTCTTTTCACCTTTTAATATTTTTTTTTTAAGGATCGTGAGTCAGGACTGAGTTCTTTTTTTTTTTTTTTGAAAAAAAAAGCACTATAAGGAAGATTCTTCATAGTTTTTATTATGGTATTTATTTTGTATTCTTCTTACTAATTGTTTTGCTATTAAATGCACTCTACAAGATGGCTCAGGGAGCCACGTTATAAATGTATCCAGAGGCCTATATTGAAGCTTTATACATGTAGCTATATCTATACAGAATTCTGTACATAGCCTATATTTACAGTGGAAATGTAAGCTGTTTATTTTATATTAAAATGAGCGCTGTGGTTAATACCAGTGCATATTCTTTTCTATCCTTTTTTTTTGTACCATTTTAGTGGGGTTGGGAACCTGGCTTGGGCCAGGCAGCACTGGACTCTCCCTGGTGCTGTTTTCTTCCCCCCCCAACTTCTGGGCGGAAATGAAAGTTTTGTGTAACTCTCCCCCCCTCTCCCATTTTCCTCATTCCTACTTATAGCATGTGGGCCCCGGCAAGACAGCAGTCAAGATCCTTGACAATGGTTAGACAGGAGCCACAATTTCTCATGGTACTGTGCCCTGGAGGGGTTTAACATTCTCCTCCCTTGGGGCAATTTCATTAGCAAATACTTAACTGTAGCAGGAAGTGAAGGGCCATCACAAAACTCAGGTACCTTTGAACCCAGTGCATTCACCTGGGTGCACACAATGACACTGTCAGTTGGCTGGCTGCTATTTCATCCAACACAGTCACAGCCACTTCCATTTTGCTAAGCAAAAAGCACCTCTCCAAAGCATACAGCAGGGATCTCCAAAGTGGGCAACTTTTCAGACTTGTGGACTTCCAACTCCCAGAATTCCTCAGCCAGCCATATTGGCTGGGGAATCCTGGGAGTTAAAACTCCCCAAATCTTTTGCAGATCTTTTCCCCTGGCATACAGCGTTATTCCCAAGCTGTGGCAGCTAAATCTTTTTTTAGACTGGACCCTGCTACTTCCTACGGTGTTTCTCTGCCGAGATGCAGACTTTTGAGATACTGGCATTTATTTTGGAAAGTTCTCCAGACACTTTTGATATTTTTTAAATCGTTCTTCATTCACCTGACTGTATGTGCACAAAATTTTGCTCTTGCATACTCGTTACATCCTCAGCATCTTGCAGTTTTAGCAGGCACCTGATCAGGTTTTGACACTGGTGTAGGAAATTTCATTTTCTAATTGTAAAGAGGCCTACCTCAGGTTGCTGGTCCTGTGTTGTACGTTACCATGGTTACTGTACACCATCTGTGTTGTATGGGACCGGTAGCCCAGACGGGCATGGTCAGTCTTGTAATAGCTGTTTTGATCGGTCAGCACTGCATGTTTGTTGGTTTGTTTTTGTCCAGCTGGACATTTTATAGCCTTAGCATGTTTGCAAATTGTCTTGTCGAGACGGACATCTGCAAAAGTGAATAAAAATTATTTTGGTTTTTGTAAAGATGTGTGTGCCCTTTCATTGTGCAGCAGTGTTGAGTTTTCTTCCACAAAGCAGCTGGGATAAGCTGTGTACTGTTGCTCTTTAATCAGGGATAATTTAGGAATCCATGACTGAATCCAGTTAATCTTAGTAGCTTATATTGTTTTACTTAGCATGCTGTGTTGCAGTTTCCTAAAGAAGTTTCATGCTTATTGCTTTGCATAAAAATTGAACCTGGCCTTCATGGTATATTCAATAATCCATAGGGCTTTTAAATTTATTATTTGTTTTTTTAAAGAGTGATTTTAAAAACAAAGTGCAAAAATAAAAATGCATACATTATCAAAGAAAAGGAAAAAAAAACCCCAGATTTACTAAGTTAAATGACCCGTGGTTTAAGATGGATGTTTAAATCCATCTGAAACACCAGCTCAGGGGTCTTCAAACTTGACAGCTTTAAAGACTTGTGGACTTCCAATTCCCAGAATTCCTCCTCTGGTCATGTTAGCTGAGGAATTCTGGGAGTTGAAGTCCACAAGTCTTAAACTTGCCAAGTTTGAAGACCCTTGATCTAGTTAACATTTTTCCCCCATTGTTTCAAGTTAAAATCTTCCTTACGTGTAGATTAAACCCATCCTTCTGTATCCTGCAATCTGGGAAGGAATCCCCTCCGGCTTTCTTGCGATACCCATCGAGACATTGGTAACCTAAAAACCATACTTCCCTTTTTTTGCATACAACTGTTTATGCTACACAGGTAGTCCTCAACTTAGGACCATCGGATCTAGAATTAAGTCATACCAGCCTTAGTAAGACCACACCTGGAATACCCGCATCCAGTTTTGGTCACCACACTACAAAAAAGATGTTGAGATATTGAAAAAAAAAAGTGCAAGAAGAGCAACTAAAACGATTAAAGGCCTGGAGACTGAAACATATGAAGGACAGATGCAGGATTTGGGTTTGGCCAGTCTAGAGACAAGAAAGACTAGTGGGGGACATGACAGCAGTATTCCAGTATTTAAGGGGCTGCCACAAGGAAGAGGGGGTCAACCTTTACTCCAAAGCACCTAAAAGCAGAACAAGAAGCAATGGATGGAAACTAATCAAGGACAGAACCAACTTGGAATTAAGGAGACATTTCCTAATGGTGAGAACAATTAACCAGTGGAATGGAAGTTTCCACCAGAAGTTGTGGGTGCTTCATCACTGGAAGTTTTTAAGAAGAGACTGGACAGCCACTTCTCTGAAATTGTATAGGGGTCTCCTGCTTGAGCAGGGGGCTGGACTAGAAGATCTGAAAGGTCCCTTCCATTTGTCTTCTAGGTAGGTAGGTAGGTAGGTAGATAGATACAGGTGAAACTCAAAAAATTACAATATACTGCAAAAGTTCATTTATTTCAGTAATGCAACTTAAAAGGTGAACTAATATAAGAGATAGACTCATTACATGCAAAGCAAGATAGTTCAAGCCGTGATTTGTCATAATTGTGATGATGATGGCTTACAGCCCATTAAAACCCCAAATCCACAATCTCAGAAAATTAGAATATGACATGCAATCAATAAAACAAGGATTGTACATAGAACAATATCAGACCACTGAAAAGTATAAGCATGCATATGTACTCAGTACTTGGTTTGGGCCCCTTCTGCAGCAATTACTGCCTCAATGCAGCATGGCATGGAAGCTATCAGCCTGTGGCACTGCTGAGGTGTTATGGAAGACCAGGATGCTTCCATAGCGGCCTTCAGCTTTTCTGCATTGTTCGGTCTCATGTCTCTCATCTTTCTCTTGGTAATGGGGTTCAGGTCAGGTGAGTTTGCTGGCCAATCAAGCACAGTAATCCCACGGTCATTGAACCAGGTTTTGGTGCTTTTGGCAGTGTGGGCAGGTGCCAAGTCCTGCTGGAAAATGAAGTCAGCATCCCCATAAAGCTCGTCTGTGGAAGGAAGCATGAAGTGCTCCAAAATCTCCTGGTAGATGGCCCCTGGATAATGAAGCACAGTCAGCAGATGACATGGCTCCCCAAATCAACAGACTGTGGAAACTTCACACTGGACTTCAAGCATCTTGCAGTGTGTGCCTCTCCATTCTTCCTCCAGACTCTGGGTCCTTGGTTTCCAAATGAGATGCAAAAGTTGCTCTCATCAGAAAAGAGGACTTTGGACCACTGAGCAACACACCAGGTCTGTTTTTCTTTAGCCCAGGTAAGACGCTTCTGACGACATTTGAAGCCCATGTCCAGGATACGTCTGTGTGTGGTGGCTCTTGATGCACTGATTCCAGCCTTAGTCCACTCCTTGTGAAAGTCCCCAACACTTCTGAATGGTCTTTTCCTGACAATCCTCTCCAGGCTGCGGTCATCCCTGCCTGCTTGTGCACCTTTTTCTTCCACACTTTTCCCTTCCACATAACTTTCTATTCATGTGCTTTGATACAGCACTTTGGGAACATCCAACTTCTTTTGCAATTACCTTTTGAGGCTTTCCCTCCTTATGGAGGGTGTCAATGATGGTTTTCTGCACAACTGTCAGGTCAGCAGTCTTTCCCATGATTGTGATTCCTACTGAACCAGACTGAGAGACCATTTAAAGGCTCAGGAACCCTTTGCAGGTGTTATGGCTTAATTAGCTGATTAGAATGGGACACTTTGAGCCTAGAATATTGCACCTTTTCACAATATTCTAATTTTCTGAGGTTGTGGATTTGGGGTTTACATGAGCTGTAAGCCACAATCTGAGTTATGGCAAATCACGGCTTGAACTATCTTGCTTTGCATGTAATGAGTCTATCTCATATATTAGTTTCACCTTTTAAGTTGCATTACTGAAATAAATGAACTTTTGCACGATATTCCAATTTTTCGAGTTTCACCTGTAGATAGATAGATAGATAGATAGAGATAGGTTGCGCTCACATTGTCTACATGCAAAGTTTGTATTTGTTTATTTAAATTACAATGGGTTAGAAAATGTACATGATGCAGAGTTTCTTACATGGTTGTTCAGGCTGACACTTCTCAACCCCATGGACCATAGCACTCCAGCCCCCCCCCCCCATGTCCTCCACTCTCTCCTAGAGTTTGCCGAAATTCATGTTCATCCCCTCGATGGCACCATTTAAACATCTCATCCTCTGCCGTCCTCTTCTCCTCCTGCCTTCTGTCTTTCCCACTGCAATTAGGAAGTCACTCCATCATGTTCATGGCCCTTCCTTAAAACACTGGAAGTTTTTTTGAAGGAGAGAATGCACAACCTGAGACGGTAGAGTCTCCTGCCTGAGCAGGGGGTTGGACTAGAAGATCTCAAAGGACCCTTCCAACTCCTCCTGGCAAACCAGTTGATCCCTGCTGAAAGTCTCCTTCCTACCCTGCTCACTTTCTGTGGCCCGCACGATCCCTCCCGGGAGATCACCTGGCCAGATCAAAGGAGGGGGATCCCTCCTGCCTCTCCAGCAAAATGCGCTCCGGAGCGCCGGGCCTTTCCCGTCTCTCTGCCGTCCCAAGGCTGAGTTCCGGCCAGGAGACGAAGGGATCAATAAAGCCCCGGGCTCGGCCCAGCTCGAGGCTCCCGTCCAACTGCCGGGACAGGCAGGGCGCGTGTCCAAAGGCCGCTCCGGCCGCCTCGTGCCGCTCTCGGGCGCCGCCCAGCGCCGCCACCGCCGCCTCCTCCTCCGCCAGCCGCACGCAGCGCGCCCCACTCGGGGCAGGCCGGCTGGGCCTCGCCTCTTCCTGGCGCCGGCGAGCGGCTTCCCGGGCGGCCTGGGTGAGTCGTCGTCGGCCGCCGGGCCTCCCACGCCCGCCCATGGATTTCACCTAGGCCCCATGGAGGCCCCCGAGACGCCCCCGGACGTGGCCTCGGCCTCCAGCGCCTCGCTCTTCCGCCTCCGCCACCTCCGCCTCGGGCTGGACCTGCGGCCTCAGGCCCGCGCCCTTGCCGGCTGTCTGGTGCTGGAGCTGTGCGCCCGGCCGGCGCCCGGCGGGGCCCAGCAAGAGGCGGCCGAGGGAGACCGCCGGCCCCGCCGACCTCGCGTCCTGGTCTTGGACACGCATCCGGCCATGCGTGTGGCCTCGGTGGCTTTCCGGGCCTGCCCGGCCGGCGAGGGGCGCTGCGCCTTCGTCTTCTCCAGCGCCGGCGGGAGCGGCGCGGAAGGAGAGCCGGGCCGGGGAGCCCTTCCGCCGCCGCCCGCCCGCCCGTCCTCGGCCCCCGCGGGCCACCCGCACCCGCACTGCCCGCTCAGCACCGCCAGCGCACTTTCGGCCTTCGGGCAGGCGCCGCCCGAAGGAGATCGGCCGGGCCTGGGCGCCTCCCCGGAGCCTCTGCGGGATGCCCCGGTCGAGGTCCCCACGCCGTGGGGCGAGCCTCCTCCGGCCGGGCCTTGGGCCTGCGCCCCATTGGAGAGCGCCGAGGCTGCCGCGCCGCCCTTGCCCGCCTTCCCCCGCTCGACGCCCGCCGCTCGCGCCCCCTGCCCGCTCTTCTTCCGCGTGGACCCCTTCACCGACTACGGCTCGGCGCTCAGCATCTCCTTGCCGACCTCGCTGGAGCCACAGCGGCCCTTCCAGATCATCATCCGCTACATCACCGTGGATGCCCCCGCGGTAAGTGGGGAGCCGGGGAGGTCCGGGGGGAGCTGTTTTCAGCCGAGTATGGTGAGGACCGAGCGGGGTCTGAACATGAATTATGAATAGAATAGAGCTGGAAGGGACCTTGGAGGTCTTCTAGTCCAACCCCTTGTTCAAGCAGGAGATCTAGACCATTCCAGACAAATGGTTGTCCAGTCTTTTTTTAAAAACATCCAGTGTTGGAGCACCCACAAATTCTAGTGACAAGCAGTTCCACTGGTTAATTGTCCTCACTGTTAGGAAGTTTCTCCTTAATTCCAGGTTGCTTCTCTCCTTGATTAGTTTCCATCCATTGCTTCTTGTCCTGCCTTCAGGTTGCTTTGGAGAATAATTTGGCTCCCTCTTCTTTGTGGCAGCCCCTCAAATACTGGAATGCTGCTATCCTGTGACCCCTGGTTATTTTTTTTAGACTACTAGCCAAAGCCAAATTCTGCAGCCATTCTTCATACGTTTTCGTCTCCAGGCCTTCGATCATCTTAGCTGTTCTTCTCTAAACTTTCCCCAAAGGATGAGATGCTCAGGGGGTCGCACAGACCCTTTGAAAGGCTCCCTGAAGGCAGATGATCAGTGCTTTAAAAAGAAGGACTGGTGTGTGTGTGTGTGTGTGTGTATCATGATAGCAATATTCCAATATTTGAGGGGCTACCACAAAGAAGAGGAGGTCAATCTATTCTCCAAACGACCTGAAGGCAGGACAAGAAGCAATGGATGGAAAATAATGAAGGAGAGAACCAACCTGGAATTGAGGAGGAAGTTCCTAACAGTGAGGACAATTAGCCAGTGGAACAGCTTGGCTCCAGAGGTTGTGGTGCTCTAACATTGGAGGTTTTTAAGAACAGATTTGTCTGAAATGGTATAGGGCTGTGATGGCAAACCTATGGCACGCGTGCCACAGGTGGCACGCAGAGCCATTCGTGCAGGCACGCAAGCCCCAGCCAAACTTACCTGTACTGCGCATGCGTGCGCCTCCCAGCTGATTTTCGGCCCGTTTGAGGCTGGTTTTGCCCTCCCGGAGGCTCGGGGGAAGCCTCTGCAGCCTCAGGAGGCCGAAAAATGGGCCTTCCGGAAATACCAGAAGTGCTGAAACGGGTCTGTTTTCAGCCCCCCAAGGCTCCAGAGGCTTTCCTAGAGCCTCCGGGCGGGCAAGAACGGCCTCAAACAGGCCGAAAATCAGCTGGGAGGCACACACATGCGCAGTGCAGATAAGGGAGCAGGGTGGGGGTGTTGCGCACGCATGTACAGAGGGCAGGGCACATTGCACTGCAGGTGCCGGCACACACGCACTATATCTCACCCGTGCGCTTGCGGCACACCACAACAAAAAGGTTTGCCATCACTGGCATAGGGGCTCCTGTTTGAGCAGGGGATTAGACTAGAAGACCTCCAATGTCCCTTCCAACTCGGTTATTCTGATATCCTGTTAAGGACCAGGGGAGACATGATAGCAGTGTTCCAATATCTGAGGGGCTGCCACAAAGATGAAGGGGGTTAACCTGTTTTCCAGAGCACCTGAAAGTAGGACAAGAAGCAATGGATGGAAACTCATCAAGGAGAGAAGAAACCCAGAACTAAGGAGAAATTTCCTGACAGTGAGGACAATTAATCAGTGGAACAACTTGCCTCCAGAAGTTGTAGGTGCTCCAACACTGGAGGCTTTCAAGAAGAGATTGGACATTTATTTGTCTGGAATGTGGAATAGGGTCCCCTCCTTGCGTGGGGAGTTGGACTAGAAGACCTCTAAGGTCCCTTCCAGCTCTTGTTCATTTTGTTAAGGACTAAGGAACACATGATAGCAGTGTTCCAATATTTGAGGGGCTACCACAAAGATGATGGGATCAATCTATTTTCCAGTGCACCTGAAGGCAGGACACACAGCAATGGATGGGAAGTAATCTAGAAGAGAACCAATCTAGGACTAAGACAGTTAGGACAATTAATCAATGGGACGTTTTCCCTTCAGAAGTTGTGGGTGCTCCATCACTGGGGGTTTTCAAGAAGAGATTGGACAGCGATTTATATGGAAAGGGTGAATTAGAAGACCATCAAGGCCCCTTCCAACTCTGTTATACATCTCTCCATTTTCATATCTATTGCAGTAAACATCAATAGAAGCAATCCATGGAAAGCAATGCTCTTAGGCAGTGGTGGCTAACCTTTTTGGGCTCCTGTGCCAAAAATTGCATGTGCACTAGCGCGCACGTACTCGCATGCCAACACCCAGAATGCAATGTGCGCCCCTCCCCAAGCCCCCTGTGCATGTGCACACAGTCTCCCCCCCTCCCGCTGTCCCCTTACCTGCACTGTACCTCACAGCTGATTTTTCGGCTGGTTTGAAGCCTTTTTTGGCCTCCCACAGGCTTGGAAAAAGCCTCTGCAAAGCTTTTCAGGATGAATGATAGGCCCGTTTCGTCACTTCTGGTATTACAGGAAGTGACGAAACGGGCCTATAATCGCCTGAAAGCCTTGTAGAGGCTTTTCCAAGCCTCTGGGAGCAAAAACCTCAAACCAACTGAAAAAAAAATCAGCTGTGACGCGCGCACATGTGCAGTGAGTTAAGTTTGCTTGCGGCTCGCATGCCAACAGAAATGGCTCTGCGTGCCACTTGTGGCACGCGTGCAATAGGTTCACCATCACGGTTCTTAGGGGTCCTCTCTCAGTTTTAAGAATGTAAATGGCCCAAAGGTTTGCTGTTTTCACTCATCTTGGGCAACTTCTTCTATGGAGGAATATTGTACCCCAGACCCTCCCGTCAAGCCCTGCTTGGCATTGTGCAGAAAGGGTTTCCCACGATTTAGCAGCACAGATCTCCCCATTGTAAAAAGCCACATAAGCCTCAAGGATAGAATCTGGGCCGGTCGACCGGATAGCCAACATTAGCAGATGTCCCATTAAGAGGATACCAGCTTGGTTAATGAGTAGCCTAAGGACCACTCCTGCAGGAAATAATTACATGATTAATTAACTCCTTTTTTACAATCCTGTAATCCCTTAGTTCAGGGCAGCTGGATGGAGCTGAGCATTTACTGACCAGATGCCCTTCCTGACACCTATGCAGAGCTCGCAGCAGATATTTTCTCTTTGCATGCAGAGAGAGAAATATCTGCCGCTGCCTAGGATTGAACTTTCAACCTTTTGAGTGGGAGGCGAGTGTCTTCACTACTAGGCCACCATGGTGCTGTAATTAAATGATTAAAAAGTTAAAAAAAATTTAAAAAACCCTCAAAGGGCAGATTCAGTGGAACACTAGGTCTTTTTCTGCCGTCAGTTTTCTAGCTTTCTCTGTTTTCTAAATAAAATTATCATCCTCTCCCCCCAAGAAAGTTCTGGGAACTAATACAAACTGGGATACCCCAAAAGTTGTGAACAAAAAATCTTTCCTTACCTGCAAGTAAATTACCTCTTCTTTAAAAAAAAAAACCAGGAGGCAAAAAGATACAAAAGAGGATAGTAAGATTTTAGGGAGGCCTAACAAATTCTTTGCAACGGGTTGAAAATTTGGGGCAGATAACTTGAAAGGGCTTTAGGAGGGAAAAGAGGTTAGGAAGATGCAGACAATCATATGGGGATTGGAGATCAGGTTTTAAGATTTATTTGGAATGATCAGGTAGTTTAGAGGTCGCGTGTTTGTTTCAGTAATCACTGATGACACATATAGTTCCCAAGCAGTGAGATGTTTGATCTACAAAAATACATTGGCTCCCTAAAATTGGTCTCTCTACAGCAGGAGTCCCCAAACTTGGCAACTTTTAAGACTTGTGGACTTCAACTTCTGAAGAATGGCTGAGGAATTCTGGAAGTTGAAGTTGAAATCCATAAGTCTTAAAGTTGCCAAGTTTGGAAACCTCTGTTCTACTGTATCTAAAGTTTGGAAAATAGCCAATATGATATCTTAACGGTGGGTTTCAAGAGGAATGCTAAAATTACTGACTTAACAGCTTCAGGTATAAATTGACAGGAGTATTTATAAATATAAAAGTGATCAAAAAACAAAAAAGGACATATTTAGCCGGAGAAGACTTAATAATAGATTCTGCAAAGACACGAGTCTTCCTCGGTAATTTTTTAAAGCTTCTCAGAGTTCTTCCAGAGTGGCCAGGATGATTTAGCAAAATTGACTTGGATTTTCAAAAAGTTCTTTATGAATTCTCTCACCTTCAGCAAACTTGGTTACCAAGGGAGAAAAGGGTAAACTTCCTTTGTATAGAGGTCAGAAAACAGACCGTAGGAGGGGGGAAAAATTATTTGGCCCACACCCAGGGATGTCAAAACAAAATTGCAACCTAAATTGGACAGAATGGAAGACTAGGCTGAGTGGAGCAAGGTGTACTGGTAGTCTTCAGTTTACGACCACAAACGAGTCCACAATTTCTGTTGCTAAAGCGAGACATTCAGTGAGTTTTGCCTCATTTTGTGATCTTGCCACATTTGTTATCTGAATCACTGCAGTTAATGTAGCAATACGGTTGTTAGAAGGTTGCAAAAGGGGACATGAGCACGGGGACACTGCAGGAGTCGTAAGTGTGAAAAATGATCATAAGTCCCTCTTTTAATGCTGTTGTAACTTCCAGTGGTCACTAAATGAATAGTAGTAAGCTGAGAATTACCTGTATTTCAGCAGGGAGAAATATATTGTATTTAGGGAAGAACAAAAATTCTTCTCTACATACTGCTATCCTTTTCCCCCCAGAGAATTTCACTAGCTTAGTTTAACTAGCTCGATACCTGTGCTTCGCTATGAAACTTGGTGGCTCAGGCTGTTAAATGCCTGCTCTTAAGATCCAGCTGTCTACAATTACTGTAGGCTCGAATCCCACCAGGCTCAAGGTTGACTCAGCCTTCCATCCTCTCGGGGTAGGTAAATTGAGGACCCAAGATTGTTGGGGGCAATTAGCTGACCTTGTAAAAATGCCGCTTAGTAATAAGCAGGCATATACAATGGAATGAAGGCTATTGCTGAGTGCATTGGGTTGTGCTCCAAAAATTGTAAGCTGCCCTGAGTCTTCGGAGAAGGGCGGCATATAAATGTAATTAAAAAACAAACAAACTATGTGGTCAGACTTAGTTTTGGGGGAGGAAAGTAAGGGGTAAAAAATTCTCCCTCTGCCTACCAGCATCCATCAGTATTCATCTGGCTAGCATCCTGTCAGTGTGTGAGAGAGTTGAGGGCTCTTTGGAAACTGAAACAGTATTTGCTGTATGAGCAAGAAGGAGGCAGCAAGGAGCCTGGGCGCGGCTTAGCTCAACTGTTCTGTATTAAAGCTACTTGCTGCTGTGAAACTAAAACAAACTGAAACTCCTCTGCTTGTTGTTTTGCATTTGGAACAGATTTGTTTTCAGGTGGGGAGGGGGAGAAAGAACTCCTTAGCATCGGAGCGTGTTAATAATAATATACTTTCGTCAGTTGTTCCATCTGTTGTTCTGAGGATCAGATGTTCAGCCAATGCCAAAAGAATTTATTTGAAGAAATGAGAGTATTTATATCTTATCCATAAAACCATCTGGAAAAATGTAAAATTGAGAGAAAGAGGCCAGTCCAGACATTGCTGACAAAACAGAATCTGTATATACAAAATTGAAATACCAGTCATGCATCATCACAAAACCTCCAGAACCGTAAAGCCTACAAACTTGAAATCTGGCTCGTATGTTCCTCTTGGCTTCTAGGGGCTCACTAAGGAAGGATTTTTCGAAATGAACATCAGAGCGTTAGTATTTCCTATATTATTATTATTATTAACATGCTCTGATACTAAGGAGTTCTACTCCCCCTCCCCACCAGAAAAGAAACTGTTCCAAATGCAAAACACAAGCAGGGGAGAGGAGTTTCAGTTTTAGCTGCACAGCAGCAAGCGGCTTTAGTACAGAACAGTTGAACTAAGCCACGCCCGGGCTCCTTACTGTCTCCTTGCTCACACAGCAAATACTGTTTCAGTTTCCAAACAGCCCTCAACTCCCTCACACACTGACAAGATGCTAGCCAGATGAATGGTGCCGGTAGGCAGAGGCAGAATTTCTCCCCCCTTACTTTCCTCCCCAAAAACTAAGCCCGATCACATAGTTTCATGGGTATCGAGCTAGTAATTTAATAAATAAGTGTGCTCAGATTTGGACACTTTTACCCAGAGGAATGAATGGTTGTGAGATGGTCACTTTCCATTTGGGATGGACTGTCATTTGGCATTCACTGTCATGTCCTCCTCTATTAGGTGATGGCATTTTATCCATCCTGCCTAAAGTAGTTTAGATAGGTGCATTAAAAATAGAATTTCATGGAACGACATGCCACCATTTTAAAATACGTCAGCCTTGGCCAGCTTTTCTATTCTCTTCTGTCTAAGAGATCAAAGAGGCTGGCCAGGGATGACATGTTTTAAGTTGGCAGCATATTGTTCCGTGCAATTCTATTTGTAATGCATCTATTTCAGTGTTTCTCTATGTTGTCAGCTTTCAGATGGGTGGGCTTCCAATTCCCAGAATTCCCCAGCCAGCCACTGGTCTATATTATGTACTTCAGACAGGACTGATACTTTCCCAATACAAAGGACATGTTTGGAGGTTAGTTTCAGAGAAGGTCTCCAGCCGATGATAACTGGACATTGGGGGCCAAGTTGGAGGTATTAAAGGGACTTTACCTACTTTTGTGACTTTGTTGCTTTTGTGCCACCCCCCTTTGAGTCATCACACTTCTCCATTGACCGTCATAAATACAAGTCAGTTGCCAAGCATCCAAATGTAAAATCACGTGAGTGGGCATGCTGCAACGGTGCTAAGAGTGAAAAGAAATGGTCATAAGTCACCTTTTCTCGGTGCCATTGAACAGTTGAGGACTACCTGTATCCCTTCCTGTGAAAGGATGTTGCCCAATGGGTCAGGATGCCTTTTGTTGTACGTATGTGGAATGAACTGTGGGGAAGATGGCCTATAACCCTGGAAGACCTAAGGGCCTTGGTGGCTCAGGCTGTTAAATGCCTGCACTTAAGTTCCAGCTGCCTGCAATTACTGTAGGCTCAAATCCCACCAGGCTCAAGGTTGACTCAGCCTTTCATCCTCTCGGGGTAGGTAAATTGAGGAGCCAAGATTGTTGCGGGCAATTAGCTGACCTTGTAAAAATGCCGCTTAGTAATAAGCAGGCATATACAATGGAATGAAGGCTATTGCTGAGCACACTGGGTTGCATCCCAAAAATTGTAAGCTGCCCTGAGTCTCCGGAGAAGGGCGGCATATAAATGTAATTAAAAAAAAAAAAAGACCCGTTCCACATTTTCATGAACCAGAGCTAACTTACCTTCAGTGATCTCAACAGAAATGAAGATTTTGTGTATGGTTGCCTTCCCCAAATCATTATCCCCAGGTGGACTAAAATTCCCATTGTTCTCAGCCAGCCAGCCAGGCCTCCTTGACCTAAAACCTCATCTTCTTCAGTAAAGAGCACTGCTGGCTGGGATGATAATAGAGCAGGGCAGAATCTGATAGACTAACTTTAGAACTGAAAAATAAGGGGGATTCGGGGGAATCAGAATATTATGATACTTGGACTAAGTTTTAGCAGTAGCTGCAAAAAAAGGGAAAGGTCGGAACAAAAATAGTTAGGGTGAATAGATCTAGAATGAAAATGCTGTATCAATAAGATGAATGTTAATGGTTTAGTAATATTTTTGTATGTATAGCAGAGTAATGTCAAAACGGTTGCACTTTGTTTGATACTTATAGTTGTAAACAGTAAAAATATATTAAAAACAAAATAAAAAAACAAGGCTCGCGGCCAGATCTGGCCCAGGATATGGTTGGATCTGACTGTTCTGACCCAAACCTTGTTCCGAGTAAACAAACACCAAACAGAGATAAAAGCAAAAGCTTTTAATGCTTCTCTGCGAATTCCATTAATTCACGGTTAAAAGGCTATTCAAACGAATGGTCTCTGGTAAGAACGAGCCTTGCCAAGGTTGTGCAAGGCTGCCGAGAACACTAGATAAAGTTGCCAAGAAATATTCCAAACAAAAGTCTTCAAACACAAACCAAGATAGTCCGAACTTCCACAAGGCTTGAAGTGCAAGAACTTCTTTGCTTCCTGCAAAGAATACCGGTCTCTCAGGCTGGCTTTTATCTTTTAAGGGAGGGGCCATCACCTTGCAGCCTTACTCCTGGGTTGCCCGTGCTGCTCCAGCTGCTCTTTCCTATGAGCAGCCCTACGTGCTCAGGGGCCTCGGGGGCCTTTGCATCACTGCTGCCAGCCTCCCCAATCTCCAAAGGCACCACTCCACTCCTTGATAGGCCTGGCTCCATCCCTGCATCACACGCCCCTCATCTGAGTCCTTGCTCTCCGAGACCTCAGCTGTCTGCACCTGCTGCCAGCGAACCACAACACTGACCCATGAGGCCATCCTGGAAAATGTAAGGGGCCGGCCCGCATTGCTTTGGCCTGATCTACCCAGTGCGACAAGGAAACATGCCAGCAGATTGGGGAGTGGCATCAAGCTGGCCATGCCTACCCAGTTGGCCACGCCCAGTGAGTCCTGTCAAGCTGGCCACGCTCACCCAGTTGGCCACACACCCCCGAGGTCCACCACAGCCCTGATGTGGCCCTCAATGAAATTGAATTTGGCGCCCCTGTATTATAGGATACAAGTGCAACAGTAGTACAGGTAGTCCTTGACCTGCAACAGTTCATTTAGTGACTGTTCAAAGTTACAGTGGCAAATGAAAAAAGGGGCTTATGACCGTTTTTCACCCGTAACAACTGTTGTAGAATTCCCACAGTCATGGGATCAAAGTTCAGACTCTGGGCAACTGACTCCTATTAATGATGGTTACGTATGTGGTCACGTGATCCCCTTTTGCGACCATCTGATAGTGGCGAAGCCAGGTTCACTTAACAACCGTCTGATTAACCGTGTCGCTGCAATGATTCACTTAACAACTGTGGCAAGGAAGGTGGTAAAAATGTGGCAAAACTCAACCGTTTCACTTTGCAACAGAAATTTGGGGGCTTCATGGTGACCGTAAGTCGAAGACTACCCTTTTTTTTCTATTCGTTATTGTTGTTTCCCCCCCCCCTTCTCTGTTCCTTCTGTCAGATCTGGTGGCTGGATCCTGAGCTCACCTACGGCAACTCCAAGCCATTTGTTTTCACCCAGGGCCATTCGGTGTGCAACCGCTCCTTCTTCCCTTGCTTTGACACGCCGGCTGTGAAATGCACTTACTCCGCGGTTGTCAAGGTAAGGCATTTCCTTCGCCCCAGAATGTCAGAAGAACTTGATCAGACCTGAAGCTCATGTTTACTGACTGCCAGAATTGTCGGAGTATATTCATTAACTGGCAGAGACATGGTTAACAAAGTAAGCATGGCAACAGACTAGCCAATGGGAGCTGAGCAGTGGTGGGATTCAAAAACTTACCACCGGTTCGGTGGGCATGGCTTGGTGGGCGTGCTTTGCGTGTGTGCACAACTTTGCGTGCACAACTTTGCATGCACAACTTTGTGTGCACAACTTTGCGTGCACGCGCACGCTAAACATGCAATTTGCGCAGGCGCAGAGGCGTTCCAACTCACCTCCTGCAAGCCTGCACTCTCCTGGTCGTTTCAGCAGCTGCCACACAGCACTCTTCTGTGCCGCGCAAAGCAGCTGCACTTCAAGTCACAAACAGGGACTCCTTGGGGTCCCGTCAGCCGGGCAATGCCGGCTGGCGATCCCCCGACGACGTGCCTACTCTGTCGCGGTCCCTGAACTCTGGAACCAACTTCCCCTGGGGCTCCGCTTGGCCCCCAACCTCCGCACCTTCCGCCATGACCTGAAGACCTTGTTATTTGACCAATCCGGGCTGTGACCCATGGGTGGGGTGGTTTTTAGATTCTGTTGGTTTTAAGTTTTGTATTAATTGGGACCATTAGTTTAATTCTTTTTTAAATATTTATTGTGTTTGTTTTTATTGTAAGCCGCCCCGAGTCTTCGGAGATGGGGCGGCATATAAGTCCCATTAATAAATAATAAATAAAATAAATAAATAAATAAAAGCAGAAGATAAAAGTGAGTATGGGAGCCCGGGTGGGCCCAACAGCAGAGCAGTGGAGAGAACCGGTTCAGTGTCCACTGCTCATCGCCGCTACCGGCTTGGCAGAACTGGGCCGAACCGGTAGCATACCACCACTGGAGCCTGACAGCCTGGGTGTGGTTTGGCTCTGTGTGCTTTGCTGAGAATTGAAAGTGAAACTGTCTTGCTTGCTTACAAAAGCTGATATCTGCTCTGAGCTGCTGCTGCTTGTGTTTTTGCTTATGTTACATTGAAAGAATCTACTAATGGTATTGTAAACTTTACTCATATTGTTATGTTTATAAAGAAGTTAATGATCCTGCTGAATCAGTCAGCTGTGTGTTTTCTGGATTTGAAATGCTGCAAACTCTTAACAAGAATTCAGCTTTCAAATTCTGATTGTGATTCCAGAAGCTCTTACAACCAGCAGCAAGGTCCCGTTCCCCCCCGCCCCCCATGAAAACCTTAATCCCCTTTCTGAATCGTCTTCCTCGTTGGTCACTGCTTCCTCCCAAGGCTCTTACATGTGACTTGGCAAAGCAAGCTGTGGAAAAAACCCAGCCGTTGGGTACACAGTGGGGGCTACCAAAGACCATGCTAGGGAGCATCCTCACACATGCTTTCAGATCCATGGCTTAATCACTGCCCACTCTGTGAATAGGCCAGCTTGTTCCTTCCATTAAACTGCCTCAGACTGTCAAATGCCACCTTTGAAAGACTCTAATCCCAGGGAGGCTGTGGGATACGTTTTAGGATTGTGCATGGGGTTGGAGCATTGTGAACATAGCACAACTGATGGAGAAGCGAGCTTCCTTCAGGACAGAATCTAGGTTGCTAGGACACGCGGTCCAATTCTTGCTCCCGGAGTAGAGAGGATGGATATTCCTCACACTTTGCTTCAGGTGTGGGGAACCGTGGGTCCTTTATGATTTGTGAAATTCAACTTCAACATAGGCGGCTCAGGATTTCTGGGAGTTGAAGTTCACAAGTCAAAAAGGTTTCCCATGGTTGCTTTAGTTGGTCCTTAGAAGATCAAGACTAGGGGTGATCCGACAGTGGAGTTCCAATATTTTATTTTATTTTTAATTCACATTTACATGCCGCCCTTCTCCAGAGACTCAGGGCAGCTTACAATCTTTGGGATACAACCCAATGCGCTCAGCAATAGCCTTCCTTCCATTGTATATGCCTGCTTATTACTAAGTGGCATTTTTTTACAAAGTCAGCTTATTGCCCCCAACAATCTTGGGTGCTCAGTTTACCTACCCCGAGAGGATGGAAGGCTGAGTCAACCTTGAGCCTGGTGGGATTCGAGCCTGCACTAATTGCAGGCAGCTGGAGCTAAGTGCTAGGTGTTTAACAGCCTGCACCACCAAGGCTCTTTGGGGAGTTACCACACACAAAAAAGCGGGGAGTCAGCCTATTCTCCAAGGCACCTGAAGGCAGGACAAGAAGCAATGGATGGAAACTAATCAAAGAGAGAAGCAAGCTGGAACTGATAAATTTCCTGGCAGGGAGAACAATTAACCAGTGGATCAGCTTGCCTCTGGAAGTTGTGGGTGCTTCATTAATGGAACTTTTTAAGAAGAGACTGGATGATGATTTGTCTGGAATGGTATAGGGCGGTGTTGGCAAACCTTTCCAGTACTGAGTGCCGAAGCGAGAGCACGCACGCACATGGGAGCACAAGGAACCAGAAGAGCAGCTCCTGGCGCGTGCGGTGGGCGGGGACACTCTAGAAACTGGAAGAGCAGCTCTCTGGTGCACGTGAAGCTGAGCTTCTGGTTTCCAGCGCACGCAGGTGCGCACGCAGGTGCACCAGCCATCTAGTCTTCCCGTTTCTGGCGTGCATGCATGCGTGAAGACCAGCTGGCCAGTGCACATGCGCACCGGGGAGCTGCTGTTCCAGTTTCTGGTGCTCCTGCATGCGTAAAGACCAGCTGGCAGGCGCTTGCCAGAACCTGGAAGAGCAACGGGTGATGGCTGGCGTGCCCAGAGAGATGGTTCTGCATGCCACTTCTGGCGTGCGTGCCGTATCTTCGCCATCACTGGTATAAAGGGTCCTTGAGCCGTGGGGTGAACCTCCAAGCACCCTTTCAAGACTTATTACTCTGTTTTTTCTTTTTAACAGGCCCCTGCAGGTATGCAGGTGTTAATGAGTGCCACCCAAAGTACCTATGAGGAACAAGATGGCATATACCAGTTCTATATGGAGTACCCCATTCCTGCTTACCTGGTGGCTCTGGTGGCTGGGGATCTTGTTGCTGCAGAGGTTGGTCCTAGGTAAGGCACCCTTATCTGATTTAGACAGGGTTGATGGAAGGCAGGGATATTGCTAAATTGTATCTTAACCACTGTGCTTGCTGGAGAGGCTAGGAATTGTAGTGCAACAATTTGTGGCAGGCCATACAGGGAGTCCTTGACTTACGACTGCAATTCAGACCAGAAGTGCCATCACTTAACAATACAGTTATAAACTACAGCTGTCAGGATTCCGGCAGTTACCAGAATTAAATCCTGAATCTCGAGCCAAACTTCCAAAACTTCAAAAGGATTTATTGGGAGTTAACGTGCCAGCACCGCCTGGGTGTAGCCGACTCTGAGGAACATCATTCATTGTCACCTTTGACCCTGGTTTTCCCTCCACCCCACTGGGTGTATCATAATTCATATTCTCCATTGGGACACCTCCATAGCCAAGAGTCTTCAATCAAGCTCTCCAGTTAGAATTTTGCGTGGCAGAAACTTCTGTCATCTAGTTACTATCTTTGAAAACATTGGTGGAATGCAGTTTCGGTTTGCAAGTTGTCCAGCATCACTAAATCACGTGACTGTGGGGTTGCTGCAACGGTCGTAAGTGTGAAAAATGGTCATAAGGCACTCTTTTTCAGTGCCATTGTAACTTTGAACAGTCACTAAGCGAACTGTTATAAGTTGAGGACTACCTGTATTGGAATCGTGAACCTTCTTTAAAGTGTGCAATTAAAGTGTTACTTTGCATCTCCACAGCAGGACTGCCAAATTCGTGCTAGGCCCCAGTGTGAATTCTATGAGAGGGATCTTGAAGTCTTAGTGGACAACCAAGTAAATATGAGCCAGCAGTGTGCAGCGGCAGCCAAAAAAGCCAATGCAACCCTAAGTTGCATTAACAGAGGGATACAATCGAGATCAAGTGAGGTACTAATACCACTCTATAAAGCCGTAGTAAGACCACACCTAGAGTACTGCATCCAGTTTTGTTCACCACATTATAAAAAAGATGTTGAGACTAGAAAAAGTGCAGAGAAGAGCAACCAGGATGATTAGGGGACTGGAGGCTAAAACATATGATGAACGATTGCAGGAACTGGGCAAGGCTAGTCTAGGGAAGAGAAGGACCAGGGGAGACAGGATAGCAATCTTCCAATAGTTGAGGGGCTGCCACAGAGAGAAAGGGGCCAAGCTATTTTCTAAAGTGCCTGTAGGCCACACAAGGAACAATGGATGGGAACTGAACAAGGAGAGATTTAACCTGGAAATAAGGACAAACTTTCTGACAGTGAGAACAATCAACCAATGGAACAGAAGTTGCCCTGGGAAGTTGTTGGAGTGCCAACACTTGAGACTTTGAAGAAGAGATTGGACTGCCATTTGTCAGAAATGGTGTAGGGCGGCGGGTTGGGCTAGATGACCTACAAGGTCCCTCCCAACTCTGATTATCTGTTATCTGTTGTTTTTCTGCCTTTGCAAACAGGAGCAAAGTCTGGGCCGAGCCATGCCTATTGTCCACAGCCATCGGCAAACTCTCAGGTCGGGTGGAGCATTGGCTCAGCGCTGCAGAGAGCCTCTACGGACCCTACATATGGGGCAGGTAAGCTCATTGTAGCATGCATAGGTCTCCACTGGGGTGAAAGGAACGAAATGCATGTCGGGCTACCAATTCTGTCCCTTCTTCATTCGCGTGCAACTCGCAACGCAGGCTGAAAAAGGTCTTGTGATGTGACGTTACACATTTTGCTCTGTTGGTATCATCGTGGTGAGAAATAGAGGCTGGTTCTTTTTTATATTTATGCACAGATTCATGAGTATTCATGTATGCCTAAGAACATATTTCACATGACAGTTGCAGCATTCCCCAAGGGTTCGGACGCTTGGCAACTGGCGTGTACTTAGGATGGTTGCATACCTTCTAACGAGCCAAGTCAATGGGGAAGCCCGATTTACTTAACAACCGTGTTCCTCACTTAACAACCGCAGTGGTTCACTTAACAAACCTGGCAAGAAAAGTTGTAAAATGGAGCACAACTCACTTAACAACTTTCTCATTTAGCAACATAAATTTTGGAAAGTCAAGGACTACTGTATGTTCCCGAGCCTAAACTGACCCTTCGTCTTTCTCCTCCTCCATCCAGAAATTCAGCTACCGTAGCACCATATTAAGTACTAGCTGGATCCTTGTGCTTTGCTACGAAACTATGTGGTTGGGCTTAGTTTTGGGGGAAGAAAATAAGGGGAATTCTGCCTCTGCCTACCAGCATCCATCGGTATTCATCTGGCTAGTGTCCTTTTAGTGTGTGAGAGAGTGGAGGACTGTTTGGAAACTGAAACAGTATTTGCTGTGTGAGCAAGGAAGAGGCAGCAAGGAGGCTGGGCGTGGCTTAGCTCAACTGTGCTGTACTAAAGCTGCTTGGTGCCGTGAAAGTAAAACTGTTCTCTGCTTGTGTGTTTTACGTTTGGAACAGATTTCTTTTCAAGTGGGGAGAAGGGAGTAAAACTCCTTAGCATCAGAGCGTGTTAGTAATAATATAAGAAATACAAATGCTCTGATGGTCATTTCGGAAAAAAATCCTTCCTTAGTGAGCCCCTAGAAGCCAAGAGGAACATACGTGCCAAATTTCAAGTTTGTAGGTTTTACGGTTGTGGAGATTTTGTGATGATTTATGAGTGGCGTTTCCCTTTTATATATATATAGATAAGGGGTTTTTTTGCAGAAATATTTTCCGCATTTACTAGAGCGTGCATAATACTTGAAAAAAAAATCCACTAAGTTCATGGCATCTGGACCCATTACTTCCTGGCAAATAGAAGGGGAAGAAATGGAAGCAGTGACAGGTTTTATTTTCTTGGGCTCCAAGGTCACTGCCAATGGTGACAGCAGCCATGAAGTTAAAAGACACTTGCTCCTTGTTTTTTCTTTGAAGACATTTTGCTTCTCATCCAAGAAGCTTCTTCAGCTCTAATTGGATGGTGAGGAATGGAAGGATTTATACTCCTTGCAGACAGCTGGCCATTTGCATCCTTTCAGAGAGTCATTGAGGCAACTTGGAGGGTTGCCTGTGTCCTGAGAGTCACCTGAATAGTGCAAATGGGTGTGGAGCCTCACTGGCATCATCAGTCTACAACACAATACTTTGAGTGGTTCCAAGAAGGCTCCACATCCATTTGCACCACTAAGGTGGCCCTGAGGACACAGACAAACCTCCATGTAGCCTCAACGACCTTCTAAAAAGGATGCAAATGACAGCTGTCTGCAAAGAGTATAAATCTTTCCATTCCCCACCATCCAGTCAGAGCTGAAGAAGCTTTTTGGATACGAAGCGAAACATCTTCAAAGAAAAACCAGAAAGTCCAGTTGCCTCTGGAAAAAGCACCTTTGGGACAATGATATTTCACATTTAGCTGCAAAATGGGACCAGGTTGTCTGAGGGAACATCTCTTGCCGGTCACATCTACCCGACCCATCAGAGCGGGGAGGCAGGGAATGTTGCGGGTCCCATCCCTGAGGGAGATACACCTGGTGCGACCCAGAAGAAGGGCCTTCTCCATGGTGGCTCCCTCTCTCTGGAACATCATTTCCTCAGAAATTAAAATGGCCGCCACTCTAACACTCTTCTGGAAGGCGCTGAAGACCTGGTTCTGCCAGCAGGCCTGGGGAACCCAGAGCGGGATGGAGCCCATCAAATGGCTCGTGTGATCTGCTGTTCTCGCGGCGGGGTGGGTGGGAGTTGGGGGTTGATTTTTTATTTATTTATTTTTCCCCCCAGATTTTATTCTATTGTATTTTATTAATTTATTTGATTCTTTTGGTTAGTTTTTATTGTTTTTTTATTTTTTATTTTAAATATGATTTTACATTGTGTAAGCTGCCTCGAATCACCATGGGCGAATAGGCGGCAATATAAATTAAATTAAATTAAATTAAATTAAATTAAATTAAATTAAATTAAATTAAATTAAATTAAATTAAATTAAATTAAATTAAATAAATAAATAAATAAATACAGTTTCTTCTTTTCATCTTAAGTTACTTGGTTAGGATTACTAACAGGGTATAGAGGAGAGACAGAATATACATTGAATCACAAGAGATTCTTGATAGGCAGCCGTTGCTCTCCAATTACATTAAGCCCCCAACCCTGGATTTTTAAACCCTTTTTTCTTGAATAACAATTTTTAATTAATGTGGGTAGTCCTCAACTTTTAACCATTTGCGTAGTGACCGTTTGAAGTTACAATGGCATTGAAAAAAAGGGACTTATGGCCGTTCTTCACAGTTTTGACTGTTGCAGCATCCCCATTATCACGTGATCAAAATTCAGATGCTTGGCCACTGACTCATATTTATGATGGTTACAGTGTCCTGGGATCACGTGATCATCCTTTGTGACCTTCTGACAAGCAGAGTCAATTGGGGAAGCCGGATTCACTTAACAACCGTCTTACTAATTTAACAACTGCAGTGATTCATTTAACAAGTGAGGCAATTTGTGAGGGAACTTTATTTATGCATGTATTTTTTTCGTCTGTCTGTCTGTATGCCTGCTTTGAGAATGATGGCTTCAAGACTTGCAAATGGATCCGGGTTGATCTCCTTCCCTCCTTTCGCTTCCAGGTACGACATCGTTTTCCTCCCTCCCTCGTTCCCCATCGTCGCCATGGAGAACCCATGTTTGACCTTCGTGATCTCCTCCATCTTGGAGAGCGATGAGTTCCTCATCATCGACATCATCCATGAAGTAGCCCACAGCTGGTTTGGCAACGCCGTCACCAACGCCACCTGGGAAGAGATGTGGTTGAGTGAAGGGCTGGCCACTTACGCTCAGCGCCGAATCACGACGGAGACTTACGGTAACTTCCGTCTCCAGCTGGGCATTGCGCCTTTAAATTGAGAGGGTTGCCAAGGCCAGCTTGGATCTTTCTAGAGCGGGGTGTCAAGCTCAATTTCATTGAGGGCCGGATCAGGGTTGTGTTGGACTTCGGTTGTGGCCAGGGCGGGCGTGGCCAGCTGGACGCCACTCGTTTTGGGGGCACCTGTGGTGGCCAAGTGCTAAGGCAGGACTTCCCTGAGACCCTCCCTCCACTCTCATAATCTCCTCCCTCCCTCCCTCCCTCCTTCTCTCCCTCCCTCTCCCTCCTTCCTTCCTCCCTTCCTTTTCTCTTTCCTCTTCATTCTCCTTTCTTCTCCCTTCCCTTCCTTCCTTATTTTTCCTTCCTTGCTCTCTTCCCATCTTTTCTTCTTTCCCTTTCCTCTTTCCCTTTCTCCTTTCCGGTCCCTTCTTGCATGCTCGAATGCAAAGGGGGAAATATTTCTCCTTTGGTTTTCTTTTTAGTTTGTTTTGCTAGCCCTCTGCCAGTGAAAATGGACCCCCGTGAGCTCAATTTTCTCTGGCAGAGGCCCCATGGGCCAGTCCTTCGCTGTTTCCAGGGCAGCTCCAAGGGCCAGATCTAAGCACCACGCGGCTGCATCCGGCCCGTGGGTCTTGAGTTTGACACTCCGGTTCTAGAATACCAGCATTCTTTTTTATAGCGCAAAACTGGATGCAATATTCCAGGTCTGGTTTTTTGTCAAGGCATTATTTATTTATTTATTTATTTATTATTTTTAATTACATTTATATGCCGCCCTTCTCCGGAGACTCAGGGCGGCTTACAATTTTTGGGATGCAACCCAGTGTGCTCAGCAATAGCCTTCATTCCATTGTATATGCCTGCTTATTACTAAGCGGCATTTTTACAAGGTCAGCTAATTGCCCCCAACAATCTTGGGTCCTCAATTTACCTACCCCGAGAGGATGGAAGGCTGAGTCAACCTTGAGCCTGGTGGGATTCGAGCCTACAGCAGTTGTAGGCAGCTGGAACTTAAGTGCAGGCAATTAACAGCCTGAGCCACCAAGGCCCATTATAAAGCCGTACAGGTAGTCCTTGACTTATAACCACAATTGACCACCAACATGTCTGTTGTTGAGACACTTAAGTGAGTTTTGCCCCTTTTTATGACCTTTCTTGCCTCAGTTGTTAAGTGAATCAGTGGATAAGTTAGTAGCAATAGCATTTAGACTTATTACTGCTTCACAGTGCTTTCCAGCCCTCTTAAGTGGTTTACAGAGTCAGTGTCATGCCCCGGGTGGAGACTGACTCCGAGGGAGAGGAGGAACAGCCGACAGGGAGTGGAAATGTGGCTCCGGAGGTTGTGGAGGAGGCTGGGGAAGGGCAGAGGCCGGCTGGGCAGTCAGAGGTGGGCCCAGGCCCATCCCCTCTCCATCCTAGGGCACACAGGGAGGAGAGGATAAGGGAGAGACGTGAATGGCATGGTCTACGGTGAGGAAAGGGTCTTGATCCTCTTCATGGGCTACAGCTGCGAGAACTGGTTAAAAGGACAGACATGCGTATGGGCCAGTGCTGGAAACAAAGCGTGGAAATATCTCTAGTCTGTTGTTCCTCTCTGAGTTTGGTGTCCTTCCCAGTGTGTGGTCCGATATCTGTGGATGTCTTCACGCCCTTATCTTGCCTGGTTCCCTAAATTGCTTCAGTGTGGTTTGTGTTGTTTTTACTCTATAATTTATAGGCATTTTTAGTTTAAACGGCATTTCCTCCTTTTCATAATTGCTTGTGGGGGAGTTTTTTGTCTCCAGTCAAGGATATTTGGAGCTTTGAAGCAAAGTGAAGGAATAAAAGGAACTTCACCTGTTTTTGTGACTGTGTTTATTTTGTATCCCACCCTGGGTCATCACACAATGACAATAAAGGTTGTCATTGTTGTTATTATTATTATTAAGACAAATGAAATCATTCCTTGCTTTGAATCTTTGAGATGTGACAAACCCTATTGAAGTTCTCCACTGTAAGACACAGACTCTCTAGGTAGGACAGTGTTCCTCAATCGTGGCAGCTTGAAGATTTGTGGACTTCAACTCCCAGCATTCCCCAGCCGGCTCTGCTGAATTCTGGGAATTGAAGTCCACACATCTTCAAGCTGCCAAGCTTGAGAAGCCCTACTCTCTAGGGCATAAGATTCCCTCTGGCAATGATTAGTTGAGCTGCCATGAAGCTGCAGAGGGATGGGGCAGCCTACCAAAGGCTGAGCAGCTCAGATCCAAGAAGACAACAGACAGATTGGGTGGTTCAAGGGATTGAGGCCATGGAGCTTGGATCACAGAAGGATCCAGAACATGGATCAAATAAAAGCAGGACAATACTTACGGAGATAAAACATATAGAAGGTGTCAACTCATAAAATATTTCTATGGTTTTGTTAGAGTTGCCAACAGAAAGGGAGGGGGGAGCAGTGCAGTAGCTTGCAAAACCGAAACTGCATTCCATAAATGTTTTAGAAGATAGTAACTAGGTGACCGAAGTTTCTGCCGCACAAAATTCTAACTGGAGAGCATGATTGATGACTCTGGGCTATGGACGTGTCCCATTGGAGAATATGAATTACGATACACCCAGGAGGTGGAGGGAAAACCAGGGTCGAGGGTGACAATGAATTATGTGCCTCAGAGTTGGCTACACCCAGGCAGTGCCGAACATGTTAACTCCCAATAAATCCTTTTGAAGTTTTGGAAGTTTGGCTCGAGACTCATGATTTAAATGGGGGTAACTGCCGGAATCCTGACAGAGGGGTAACGTCAGAAGACAGAGTCATCTGTACTTTCACATAATCTGGAAAAATTATAACTCTCAGATTAAAATCTATTTGTTTTGTGTGGTGTGTGTGGACAGGTGCTGCTTTTACGTGCCTGGAAACAGCTTTCCGCCTTGATGCCCTTCACCGACAGATGAAGCTCCTTGGGGAGGACAATCCTGTCAGCAAACTTCAGGTTAAACTTGAACCAGGTAAGAAAGAGGGCTGGGTCTTGTCTTTTATAAAATGAAGATCAGGAGGCTGTGAGTTCGATCCTAGATAGCGGCAGATATTTCTCTCTCTGGGCACAATGAGTAACTATCTGCTGCGAACTCCTCATTGGCGACAGGAAGGGCATCTGGCCAGTAAACACTCAGCTCCATTCAGTTGCCCCGACTCCACCCGGATTTGAGGGATTACGGGGTCATTAAAAGACACAGCTTGTGGGATAAACATGGATTGTCTGGGTTCATAAAACCCTCTAAAGCAGGGGTCCCCAACCTCCAGGCTAAGCCTCGATACTGGGCCATGGCTCATTTGGAGCTGGGTCACGCAAGCGGCATGTAGCTTCAATTTGCATGAGTGATGGGAGCTCACAAACGCACCTCATATTTTTGGGTGAGTGGCAAATAAAGGCATGTGTGCTTGCCTCTTGCACCAATGGAGCTGTGCACTCACAATTATCTGCTCTCGCCCCTGCCACCGCTGGTCCGCAAAGCTGGAAAAGTCAGGGACCTCTGCAAAGCCCCGATTCTTATTTTGAAACTGGTTCGGCAGCTCTTTGATCCTCAGCTTTGCATTTGTAGAGCGACACGCACAGTGATGGTTCTAAAAAGTCCATTCCAAAGAAAGTTATAATACGAAGAGGAAGAAATCAATGCCCCGCCCCCAAATGTTTACAGGTAGTCTTTGACTTACAGCCATTCGTTTAGTGACCATCTGAAAAAAGTAAAGTGTGACTGTTTTTCACACTTACAAATGTTGCAGCATCCCCATGGTGACGTGATCCAAATTCAGACACTTGGGAAATGACTCACATTTATGACAGTTGCAGTGTCCCAGGGTCACGATCCCCTTTTGCAACCTTTTGACAAGCAAAGTCAATGGGGAAACCAAATTCACCTAACAGCCATGTTACTAACAACTGTAGTGATTCACTTAACAACTGTGGCAAGGAACATCATAAGATGGGGGCAAAACTCACTTAACAACTGTCTTCCTTAGCAATGGATATTTTGGGCTCAGTTGTGGTTATAAGTCGAGGACTACCTGTAATGCCATTTATTTTTCTTATCACTCTTATCTAAAGTTCTTCCTCTCTTTTTGTCCAGGTGTGAATCCCAGCAACCTGATGAACCTCTTCACCTACGAGAAAGGGTTCTGCTTTGTTTACTATCTGTCTCAGCTGTGCGGAGACCCAACACATTTCGATGCCTTCCTCCGAGTTAGTAACCTGGTTTGGGGGTGGCAGGAGGGTATCCACATGGGTGCCCATGGATACCTATTGCACCTTCGACCTTGCCAGTGAATCTCAGTGGAATCCAGTCATTTTCAGTTGAATCCTTCATAAAAACATGACTCGATCTAAAAACCAAGGGTGGAGTTTAGATCTCAGTCCTTTTGAAAGTTGGATCCTTAGAGGTAGTCCTCGACTTACAGCCACAATAGAGCCCAAAATTTCTGTTGCTGAGCGAGACAGTTGTTAACTGAATTCTGCTCCGTTTTACTACCTTTCTTGCCACCATTGTTAAGTTAGTAACTGTTTTGACCTGACCAGGTTCCCAAAGAGCAAACACAGACGAAGGCAGCACCCCCCACCTTTTAAGGTTTAATAACGAATTCTGTTCCTTTACAGGTAAAAGCCTGCTTTCCACTAGTTGGCTCCGACAAGGAAGAGCCTTGCCAAGTTGTTTGTCAACGATGCCAAAAACACAGAGATAAGAACTAATTTACAAGATTCTCCAAACGCGAACTAAGATGTCCACAAGTTGAGCTTCAGAGCTTCTTTGCTGTCTGCAAAGAACGCTTTTCCAAACCTGGCTTTTATCCTCTTGAGGGAAGGGCCATTACCTTGCAGCCTTACTCCTGAGTTGCCCATGCTGTTGTAACTGCTCTCTCCTGTGGGCAATCCTGCGTGCACGTGCACTTGGCACAGGCTCCTCAGGAACCTCCTCATCACTGCTGCCAACCCCCACAATCTCTGAAGGTAGCAGTCCACTCCCTGATGGTCTTGGCCCCTCATCAGAGTCCTCACTCTCCTCAGCCGCCTGCACCTGCTGCTGGCTAACCACAACCACACGGTTTTTAAGTGAATCTGGCTTCCCCATTTACTTTGCTCATCAGACGGTAACAAAAGCAGATCACGTGACCATGGGACACTACAGCTGTCCTAAAGATGAAACAATAGCTGAGCGTCCAAATTATAATCACATGACCATGGGGGTGCTGCAGCGGTCGTAAGTATGAAAAATGGTCATAAGTCACTTCAGTACCATTGTAACTTTGAACAATCACTAAATGAATGGTTGTAAGTCGAGGACCACTTGTAGTTGGAACATACCATTAAAGTGTGATGGTGTGTATTACTCTGGCATAATCTGGTTAAAACTTCTGAGTTAACAAGTGAACAAGTATTGTAATAAGAGAACACAGAAAGCAAACTCAAGAATTCATTATGTCATCTCAGCTGAGTTGAGTGAGTGTCATAGCCGAGAGGTAAAGACGCTCGTCTTCCCACTCAGAAAGTAGAGAGTTCAAACCTAGACAGCAACCAATGTTTTCTATCAAGGCACAAAGAGAAAATACCTGCTGTGAACTCCACGTAGGCATCAGGAAGGGCATCTGGCCAGTAAATGCTCAGCCCTACTCAGTGGCTCCAAATCCATCCAACCAGTAAATGCTCAGCCCCACCCCGAAGCAAGGGATTACAGGGTCGTAAAAAGAAAACAAAACTTTGGCTGATGGTTATCTCCATGTATCCATGTCCTTTTGGTAGCAATATGAAAGTATTTTGTCGTCATCTCATTTTTTCCAGCTTCCCAGTCTTGGGATTTGAGACCAGATGGTCTCCCATCCTAGAATAAATTAAGTTCAACCCTTCCTAGCTTTTTTTCAAGATCCAAGAAGGCCACCTGAGTCAGGTTGAGAAGGGGGATGTGTGCATGTGTACCTGTATATGGGTTTAAAATCCCGATGATTACAGAGATATAGTTATGTAATTTTTGTAGCAAAAGCGCAAAAGGGTTTTTTCATTATAGTTTTTCCTGAAAATGCCTTTCCTTTTCCAGCAGTGGTTCCTAGCTCTATTAGGCTGGAGAAAATATCTGAAGGCCTCTAGTACAAGGGTTAGGGACTGGATCCAGGCCACAGCACGCAAGAAACAGAGCACACAAAACCACGTCCCCTCTGGTCTGCAGAAAAAACCCTCCCCACGGAACTGGTCCCTGGTGCCCAAAAGGTTGCGGGGAATAGAGTAGAGTAGAGTAGAGTAGAGTAGAGTAGAGTAGAGTAGAGTAGAATAGAATAGAATAGAATAGAATAGAATAGAATTTTGTTATTGGCCAAGTGTGATTGGACACACAAGGAATTTGTCTTTAATGCAAATGCCCTCAGTGTACATAAAAGAAAAGATACATTCGTCAAGAGTCAAGAATCATCAGGTGCAACACTTAATAATAGTCATAGGGTACAATAAGAATAGAATAGAACAGAAGAATAGAATAGAATACTTTATTGGCCAAGTGTGATTGGACACACAAGGAATTTGTCTTGGTGCAAATGCTCTCAGTGTACATAAAAGAAAAGATACATTCGTCAAGAGTCAAGAATCATCAGGTGCAACACTTAATGATAGTCATAGGGTACACTAAGCAATCAAATCAAAGTAGGAAACAGTCAATATAAATCGTAAGGATACAAGCGACAAAGTTACAGTCATACAGTCACAAGTGGGAGGGGATGGGTAATAAGGAGTGATGAGAAGATTAATAGTAATAGTAATGCAGACTTAGTAAATAGTTGAACAGTGTTGAGGGAATTACTTGTTTAGCAGAGTGATGGCATTTGGGGAAAAACTGTCTTTGTGTCTAGTTGTTCTGGTGTGCAGGGCTCTATAGCATCGTTTTGAGGGAAGGAGTTGAAACTGTTTATGTCCGGGATGTGAGGGGTCTGTAAATATTTTCACAGCCCTCTTTTTGACTCGTGCAGTATATCCCTACACACATTTGCTAAAAGCTCTGGAGCATTATTGATTTTATTTCAGAATTTAGTCTCGGTCTCCTAAATTACTGTGCTGTCATAAAGGACTGGAGCCTTCTGTAATTTAAAGAAAAATATTGTATATGAATGACCTCTAGAAATTTTCCATCAGCGGGAATTTATGTGTCAGACCATTAGAAATGCAGCACAGCTGTTCTTGAATTATTTAAACCTTGATCATTTTCTGCTCTTCCCTTAGAGAATCTCCTTCAATTGTAATATTTTACTTTGTTCTCTAGCGTGTTTGTCTTCATCTCTGTTGCTTTTCTGGCCATTTCCAGTCCAGGCCCCTCTAGTTTCTTCTCGCTCAACCTTGCCTGTTTCCATTCATTTTGTAACCCGTGTTTATGCTGGCTCTCTTTCAGACTTATATCGAGAAGTACAAGTTCACAAGCGTTGTAGCCCAAGATCTGTTGGATTCCTTCTTGGCATTTTTTCCAGACCTGAAAGAACAATGCATCGATTGCAAAGCAGGTAGGGAAGAGGACCTTGACAGAATGTGACAAACACACACACACACACACACACACACACACACAAAAAGTCTTAGGAGTGCTGCCCAGATGGAGGAGACCAACTACAGGTAGTCCTCAGATTATGAGCCCCAAATTTCCGTTGTTAAGCGAGACAATTCTTAATTTTTTTTTATTTTTAATTACATTTATATGCCACCCTTCTCCGAAGACTCAGGGCGGCTTACAATTTTTTGGGATACAACCCAGTGTGCTCAGCAATAGCCTTCATTCCATTGTATATGCCTGCTTATTACTAAGCAGCATTTTTACAAGGTCAGCTAATTGCCCCCAACAATCTTGGGTCCTCAGTTTACCTACCCCGAGAGGATGGAAGGCTGAGTCAACCTTGAGCCTGGTGGGATTCGAGCCTACAGTAATTGTAGACAGCTGGATCTTAAGAGCAGGCATTAACAGCCTGAGCCACCAAGGCTCATGGGTTTTGCCCCATTGTATCACCTTTCATGCCACACTTGTGAAGTGAATCGTTGCAGTTGTTAAGTGAGCAACCCGGTTGTTAAGTGAATCTAGCTTCCCCATTGTCAGAAGATTGCAAAAAGTGATCACATGACCCTGAGACACTGCAGCCACAGTCATAAATAGGAACAAGTTCCTAAGCATCTGAATGTTGGCCACATGATCATGGGTATGCTGTGGTTGTTAAGTGAACCTGGCTTCCCCATTGAGTTCGCTCGCGAGAAGGTAGCAAAAGGCAATCACACGACCTTGGAACACAGCAACGCCGTAAGTAGCAACCAGGTGCCAAGCATCTGAATTTTGATCCCACGACCCTGGTTATGCGGTAAAGGTTGTAACTGAAAACCTGTCACAAGTCACTTTTTTCAGTGCCTTTGTAATTTTGAACGGTCACTAAATGAACTGTTGTAAGCCGAGGACATCCTGCACACAGGCTTGACATATACCTAACTAGCCAAGCTGCAGAACGCTAAGCCCACATCAGCTGGCTGAGGAATTCTGGGAGTTGAAGTCCACAAGTCTTAAAAGTTGCCAAGGTTGGAGACCCCTGAACGAGATGAATAGAATAGAATAGAATAGGGAATGGGGATGGGATAGAATTCTTTATTGGCCAAGTGTGATTGGACACACAAGGAATTTGTCTTGGTGCAAATGCTCTCAGTGTAATAAAAGAAAAGATACATTCGTCAAGAATCATAAGGTGCAACACTTAGTGATAGATAGTTGATCTGTTGGGAGAAAGCTTTCTGTTTGAGCCGGACTGAGAGATCGCAGTCAGTCCGCACACCTGGGGCGCATTTCCAAGTTGATCCTTGTCGCCAAATCTGTTTGCAGGGCTAGAGTTCGACCGCTGGCTCAATGCCACAGGGCCTCCTTTAGTCGAACCAGACTTATCTCAGGGATCCAGCTTGACCCAGCCGGTGGAGACACTATTCCATCTCTGGACCACAGAGCCTCTGGACGCAGGAGCAGCTGCGAACAGCGTCAACCTAGCTGAGTGGCAAACATTCCAAACGGTGCTTTTCCTGGATAGGTTACTGGATGGGTCGCCCTTGCCACACGGTGAGTTTAATCACCTAGTAGGGCTGTGGTGGCAAACCTTTTTTCGGCTCCCGTGCCGATAGTTGCGCGCACGCGCGTGTGCTTGCGCTTGGTACCAGCACCTAGAAGGCAATGCGTGCTGGCCCCCCCCCACCCCCTGCATATGCAATCTCCCTGCTGCGCATCTATGCATGCACACATGATTCCCCCTGCCGTGCGTCATGCATCTGTGCATGCACACGATTTCGCAACCGCGTGCCTGCACATGTGATCACCCCCACGTGCTGCGCATCTCTGCGCATGCCTGCGCAATCACCCCCATGCGCCATCCATCTGCCCATGTGCATGTGACCCCCTTATGCGCTGTGTATCTCTGCGCATGCACACGTGTTTTCTGTGCACCCCCCTGCGCATGCACGCCAGATACCCAACAATCAGCTGTCGGACTTCGATGACGCATGCGCATGTGCAGTGGGGCTCTTCCAGGCGAGCTCTCGCGTGCCGGCAGAAGTGGCTCAGCATGCCATTTCTGGCACGCATGCCATAGGTTCATCAACACGGTAGTGTAATTAAACGTCTGCAAGAAAACAGCCAAGCTCAGAGAGCACCGAGGACCCCATAATTTCAACTCTTGAGCTACATAAATTCTCTTTTTATTAAGTTATTTCTGGCTGTCCAGTGAGGTTAGTCGCAGGGTTGTCTTATGGAGCCCAGAAAGCGTTCTTTCACTTAGCTGGTGCCTGTCCTCTGGAATGAGATCCATGTTGTTTCCGCCCTTAATGACTTTCCAGAAATTTTTAATCGGCACACGTGCACCATCCAGAGTCGTTGAAGAGTTGGATGGCCTCCAAACTGAATCAAAAGCAAACGAGATAAATGTTGTCTTCCCCAGAGGTGATAACAAAGTTGTCCGAATGCTACTCGGCCCAGCTGGAAAACATGAATGCCGAGATTCGTATCCGCTGGCTGCAGATCATCGTCCGCAACGATTACTATCCTGACGTTCACAAAGTCCGTTGCTTCTTGGAAAACCAGGTACCAGTTGCTGGGTTGAAAACCTTTGTGCTACTCAGGGTGTGAGATTTAGGGCGGGAAACCAGTTGGTGCACAAAGACACGGAAAGCTCTGATGCTTGGATGTAGGAATAGATGTTTGCCAGGGAATATCATTTGTGTGTGTTTGTGTGTGTGTGTGTGTGTGTGTGGATGATAGATAGACAGGTAGGTAGGTAGACAAACAGACTAGATAGATAGACAGACAGACAGACAGACTAGATAGATAGATACATAGACAGACACAGACTAGACAGACAAAGATAGATAGACAGACAGATTAGATATAGACAGACATAGACAGACTAGATAGCTAGACAGATAGACTAGATAGACAGACCAGATAGATAGACAGACTAGATAGACTAGATAGATAGACAGACAGATAGATAGACCACATAGATAGACTAGATAGATAGACAGACTAGATAGACAGACAGACAGACAGACTAGATAGATAGATACATAGACAGACACAGACTAGACAGACAAAGATAGATAGACAGACAGATTAGATATAGACAGACATAGACAGACTAGATAGATAGACAGATAGACTAGATAGACAGATGAGATAGATAGACAGACTAGATAGACAGACAGACAGACAGACAGACTAGATAGATAGATACATAGACACAGACTAGACAGACAAAGATAGATAGACAGACAGATTAGATATAGACAGACATAGACAGACTAGATAGATAGACAGATAGACTAGATAGACAGACCAGATAGATAGACAGACTAGATAGACTAGATAGATAGACAGACTAGATAGACAGAGAGACAGACAGACTAGATAGATAGATAGATAGATAGATAGATAGATACATAGACAGACATAGACAGACTAGATAGATAGACAGATAGACTAGATAGACAGATGAGATAGATAGACAGACTAGATAGACTAGATAGATAGACAGACTAGATAGACAGACAGACAGACAGACTAGATAGATAGATACATAGACAGACACAGACTAGACAGACAAAGATAGATAGACAGATTAGATATAGACAGACATAGACAGACTAGATAGATAGACAGATAGACTAGATAGACAGACTAGATAGATAGACAGACTAGATAGACAGACAGACAGACAAGATAGAAAGACAGACAAGATAGATAGATAGATAGATAGATAGATAGATAGATAGATAGATAGACAGACAGACAGACAGACAGACAGACGAGATAGATAGACAGATAGACTAGATAGACAGACTAGATAGACAGACAGACAGACAAGATAGAAAGACAGACAAGATAGATAGATAGATAGATAATAGATAGATAGATAGATAGACAGACAGACAGACAGACGAGATAGATAGACAGACTAGACAGACTAGATAGATAGACAGATAGACTAGATAGACAGACAGATAGATAGACCACATAGATAGACTAGATAGATAGACAGACTAGATAGACAGAGAGACAGACAGACTAGATAGATAGATAGATACATAGACAGACACAGACTAGACAGACAAAGATAGACAGACAGATTAGATATAGACAGACATAGACAGACTAGATAGATAGACAGATAGACTAGATCAGGGGTGGCGAACAAGTTTGACACAAAGAGCCACAATTTTAAACTGTGAGAGTCAGAGAGCCACACCACGCTCGCTGGCCCGTGCAGTTGTTTCGAGGATGGGAGAGCGGGATGGCCGGCGAGGCGGGACTACGCGCTCGGAAATCTCTCCTCAGAGATCCCTCCTCAGAAGCAGCATAACAAAATCCAAACTTGGCAAAGAGCCACAGTATACAAAATAATGATAAGAGGCAAAGAGCCGCATTCATTTTGGCCGGAAGCCGCATGCGGCTCGAGAGCCGCGTGTTCGCCACCCCTGGACTAGATAGACAGATGAGATAGATAGACAGACTAGATAGACTAGATAGACAGACTAGATAGACAGACAGACAGACAGACAGACTAGATAGATAGATACATAGACAGACACAGACTAGACAGACAAAGATAGACAGACAGATTAGATATAGACAGACATAGACAGACTAGATAGATAGACAGATAGACTAGATAGATGAGATAGATAGACAGACTAGATAGACTAGATAGATAGACAGACTAGATAGACAGACAGACAGACAGACTAGATAGATAGATACATAGACAGACACAGACTAGACAGACAAAGATAGATAGACAGACAGATTAGATATAGACAGACATAGACAGACTAGATAGATAGACAGATAGACTAGATAGACGAGATAGATAGACAGACTAGATAGACAGACAGACAGACAAGATAGAAAGACAGACAAGATAGATAGATAGATAGATAGATAGATAGATAGTAGATAGATAGATAGATAGATAGATAGATAGATAGATAGATAATTGGATGGACAGACAGACATATGGATATATAAATGTAAGCACCAGAGGGCAGGGCAAGAAACAACGGATGGAAACTAACCAAGGAGAGAAGCAACCTGGAATTAAGGAGAAACTTCCTAACAGAACAATTAACCAGAGGAACAGCTTGCCACCAGAAGTTGTGGGTGCTCCAACACTGGAGGTTTTTAAGAAGAGACTGGACGGCCACTTGTCTGAAACGGTATAGGGTCTCCTGCTTAAGCAGGGGATTGGACTAGAAGACCTCCAAGGTCCCTTCCAGCTCTATTCTGATTGATTTTTACAGAAAATAAAATAGGCAAACAGGAACATCGCATAGCACGGGCATCATGAGGTAAATTACAGAGAGCACGCACACACGGAAAAAGGCGGGAAATAAGGAAACTCCCCCTTCACTCTGCAAACAGCCAATCACAGCTCAGAATCCCTCATGCAGTGGCCCGGTCTCTTTAGCCAATTAGCTATAAGTGTGTGTTCTTATTCATGGTCCAATCCTTCTCTGCTCCAGCTATTAAGTTTTAAATATCTTAATAATTATTTGGTACTTGTTAGCCGAGGTGGTGGAATGGAAGGACCATGAGCAAACACATATGGTCCTCGACTTACAGCCACAATTGAGCCCAAAAGTTTATGGCGATTCTCAGTCATCCAGGTCATGGTTGTCCCGAAGGTCATTTTTTTTCTGGTCATTTGCATCCTTTTAGAGAATTGTTGAGGCCACTTGGAGGTTTGTCTGTGTCCTCAGGGTCACCTGAATGGTGCAAATGGTTCCTCTAGTCTGCATTTTTTTCCCTCTGGAAATCCATTCCTACTCCCGCACCATTCAAAGGTTGCCTATCCCAAATTGTATAGCTAAAAGTTTGTAGAGATTCTCAGTCATCCAGGTCATGATTGTCCCAAAGGTGCTTTTTTTTCCTTTTTTTTTTCAAGAGGCTACTGGACTTTCTGGTTGTTGTTTTTTTGAAAACATTTCACTTCTCATCCAAGAAGCTTCTTCAGCTCTGACAGGATGATGGGGAATTGAAGGATTTATACTCCTTGCAGAAAAGCTGGTCATTTGCATCCTTTTAAAGGGTAGTTGAGGCCACTTGGAGGTTTATCTGTGTCCTCAGGGTCACCTGAATAGTGCAAATTGGTGTGGAGCCTTCTTGGAACTACTGAAAGGACTGTGTTGTAGATTGGAGTTAGATGATGTGGTATTCCTCGCCCTCTGTTGACTAAATTCAGCAGTCCTTTTGCATTTAAAAGACAAAAATCAGTCTTTTGAAGGCAGCAAAGTCCACCTTTTGGACAGAGATTTGAAAGAGGGGTCAAAGAGGCTATCTGTGACAAAATTGAAGAGCCCTCTATCAACAGAAGGGCAGGGATATGAACGACATCATCTATGCAACCGACATAAATACATACCAGTTGCCAAGCACCTGAATGTTGATGATAGGGCCATGGAGATGATCCAACAGTCCTAATCGCTGCTTCGATGCCACTGTGACTTCAAGTAGTCACTGAATGAATTGTTGTAAGTCAAGGACTTACTTGTATGCTTCCCTGCTTTTCCTCAGGGAGTTGTCCACTAGGTGGCAGCAGAGAGGTTTCAGGTAGGCCAGTTTTACTCCCTTATGGCAGATAAGATAGAAGATAGAATTCTTTATTGGCCAAGGGTGATTGGACACACAAGGAATTTGTCTTGGTGCATATGCTCTCAGTGTACATAAAAGAAAAGATACATTTGTCAAGAGTCAAGAATCATCAGGTACAACACTTAATGATAGTCATAGGGTACAATAAGAATAGAACAGAACAGAACAGAATAGAATTCTTTATTGGCCATGGGTGATTGGACACACAAGGAATTTGTCTTGGTGCAAATGCTCTCGGTGTACATAAAAGAAAAGGTACATTCATACAGAGTCAAGAGTCATAAGGTGCAACACTTAATAATAGCCATAGGATACCACTAAGGAGCTTTGGTTGGGAGAATCAGCAGGAATTTTAGGAAAAATTTAGCCTTTGACTACTGGTCGCTGGTCCTAGGTTTCTGTTACTATGACGATCAGATTCGATACGCGTCTCTTGGGATGACCCTGGGCTCCTTCTGCTTGCATTACAGATGTCCCGCATGTACACAATCCCCTTGTACGAGGACCTCTGTACCGGCACCCTCAAGTCCTTCGCCCTAGACGTTTTTTTACAGACCCAGACCCAGCTCCACCCTAACCTGCGGAAAACCATTCATCAGATCCTGACCCAGGGCTTGAACCCGCCACTTCTCGCCACGGACACGGCCGCCGTGGTGGCGGACCCTCCGGGTGCCGAGCTGGAGGACAGAGGAGGCGCGCACGGCGCCGTTTCACTCAGGGACGTCAATGTGTCCGCTTAGCTGACGCTGGACCTTGGAAAGCCGGAAGGGCCAGCCAGAACGCCAAGCTAGGACTGCGCCCTCTTGCCCTTGGTGCCACTGCTGGGGGGGTGGGGGTGGGGGTGGGGATTTTTCTTTTTTAAAATCCCTCCCCGTGTGTACATCGTGCCTTCAGGTGCCTGAGCCCCTAGGCACAGCGAGATATCAGGGATACATCTTTTTCTAACTCTTAAGCAGCGACCGGGAGCAAGCAACTGTTTAGCCTCATTGCATCATGAATGTGAACATCAGATTGATTTCCTTTTGTGTGTCTGCCAACAAAAGTGCATTTCCGGCACTCGCTCTCCAAGCCTTGGAAGGAGGCAGAATCCTCCCTGGTCCCAGGCTGTGGAAGGAAAGAAAAACGAAAAACTGATCAGGATCATGGTAAACGTTGAAGTCGGGATTGGTCCCGCTGTGCGCTGCTGCGCTCGTGACCCGGAGCCCTCATGAATGAAACGTTACTTCCGAGTGGTCTCTCGATTTCAGGAAAATGGTGGGAAATGGGTCAGAGATTTAAAAAGAGATATGGGTGGGGTTCACAGGCCGGGGGTGTGAGCGCACAGCAGGCTTTATAGAGATGGGGAGGAGGGGGTGGAGAAGCCAACCCTAGGGGTGTTGTTGTTAACGCGGGTGTTAACACTGCTTTGCTTTCCTCGGAGACCAGCAAGCCCAACAGTTAATGGTGTAGTAGGCACACACTGCCCAGCCGGGACGGGAAGGCCTTGCAAGATTGGGCCATGGGTATGTCCGTGGCCAGTCACCAAATGCAACCGTGCGATGTCATTATTTCCTTTCCACAACAGGTAAAATGGGAGTGTTAAAATCTTTTTTGAAAAAACAAAACCCAACAACACAAATGCCTGACCTGAGGCTGCTGTAAACCCACTGACTTTGTCTTCACATCTTCGGCACTGTGCTCTTTGGTTTGTCCCCTTTCCCTGCACACCCGAGCTCACGCAACCCCTTTCACGTGTTTTTACCAAAGCAACTCTGGGATTTCTTTCTGTGTGTACCTCCCTCGTTCAAGAGTAATATTTATTCTGCGTCCCAGAAAAGATGGGCAGATAACCCTTAGATACCACTCCTGTGTCCAGCTCTGGCAGAGAGGGTGGCTTGCCCGCTGCCCTCCTACTTTGTGAAAACTGCTTCACAAAGGTGCTTAAACTGTCTTGTTTCCACGTCCTCGGCTCCGTTTCCCTTGAAATAATCTGAAATACTTTTTCACCTGGGGCGATTTTTGGGCTTCGGACAAAAGGAGGACAAGCAATAACAAAGTCAGGCTCCAAAGTTGCTTGAGTTGGGTTGCGATCATTTGGTGTAGCGGCCCTGGGATTCCTACGTTGGAAACGTTGCAGGAAACGTTGCAGGAAACGTTGCAGGGCTCTCTCGTCTTCCCCAGAAACGCCTTGCCGTTTTAAGGTGTTTTGATTGGCAGCACTTTTGACACCCGCTCCAGTCTGGCCGAGACTGCAACCACTACACCCCTTTCTACCCTCCTAAGCTGTGTTATCCTGCATTTTTATTTTTCCAGGAGAATGTATGCAACCAGGGTGGAAATTCCTTGGAGATGAACCTGGATGCCTTACAATAACATCACTTATAAATGTTGAATTAAACTAATGTTTGCGACTTCGGGAAGCTTTGTGGTTTTTCCTCCCCTTAGCCATTAATTTTAATTAATTAATTAATTAATTACATTTATATGCCGCCCTTCTCCGGAGACTCAGGGCGGCTTACAATTTTTGGGATGCAACCCAGTGTGCTCAGCAATAGCCTTCATTCCATTGTATATGCCTGCTTATTACTAAGCGGCATTTTTACAAGGTCAGCTAATTGCCCCCAACAATCTTGGGTCCTCAATTTACCTACCCCGAGAGGATGGAAGGCTGAGTCAACCTTGAGCCTGGTGGGATTCGAGCCTACAGCAGTTGTAGGCAGCTGGAACTTAAGTGCAGGCAATTAACAGCCTGAGCCACCAAGCCATTGATGGTATCAACAAGGACATTACAGGTAGTTCTTGACTTACGACCACAATTGAGCCCAAACTTTCTGCTGCTAAGTGAGACAGTGAGTTTTGACCCATTTTACGACCTTTCTTGCCACAGTGGTTAAGTGAATCACTGCAGTTAAGTTAATAATAGAATATTTTATTGGCCAAGTGTGATTGGACACACAAGGAATTTGTCTTGGTGCAAATACTCTTGAGTACATAAAAGAAAAGAGACATCCATCAAGAGTCAAGAATCATAACATATAACGCTTAATAATAGTCATAGGGTACAATAAGAATAGAATAGAATATAGAATAGAATAAAATAGAGAATAGAAAAGAAAAGAAAATGGAATAGAATAGAAAATACAACAGAATAGAAAAAAATTTAATTCTTTTATTGGCCAAGTATGATTGGACACACAAGGAATTTGTCTTGGTGTAAATACTCTTAGTATACATAAAAGACATTCGTTAAGAGTCAAGAATCATAAGGTACAACACTTAATGATAGTCACTGGGTACAATAAGAATAGAATAGAATATAGAATAGAATAGAATATAAAATAGAATATAGAATAGAATACAATAGAATAGAATTCTTAAGTGTGATTGGACACACAAGGAATTTGTCTTGGTGCAAATACTCTCAGTGTACATAAAAGAAAAGATACATTTGTCAAAAGTCAAGAATCAACAATAATAGTCATAGGGTACAATAAGCAATCAAATCATACTAGGAAACAGTCAATATAAATCGTAAATATAACACAGCTAAGTGAATGTGGCTTCCCCATTGACTTGGCTTGTCAGAAGGGGATCACATGACCATAAGCATCATGTGACAACGGGGATGCTTTAACGGTCGTAAGTGAACAAATGGTCGTAAGTCCCTTTTTTCAGTGTCCTTGTAACTTGGAACAGTCACTAAATGTAAGTCGAGGACTCCCTTGTAAGCTCAAGAGAAGAAAATCTTGCTGAAACTGAGCTGCTGCAGCCGTGCTCGTAGAAAGGGTGGGGGGTGTTGTGTGGCAGCCATCTTGACTTTTCTGACCCCCCTGTCACAGACAGTCCTGACTCCCATGTTTAAAAAACTACTCATTGCATGAGATCTGGTTTTTTTCCCAACCATAGTTTTAAAGCAACATTTTAAAAAGCTTTTCTTTCACATGGCAATACAATACGCAATGCACATCAGTTGAGGTGCGAATTGGCTGTAGCCCCACCTTTCTGCCCTAAAGATTTGGATCCTCTTCATGATAAAGACTCAACCACTGTTGGAAGTAAAACTGAACTTATATGCTGCTTCACAGCCCTCCCTAAGTGGTTTACAGAGTCAGCCTATTGCCCCCAACCATCAGGGTCCTCATTTTACCCACCTCGGAAGGATGGAAGGCTGAGTCAACCTTGAGCAAGTCAGGATCGAACCGCTGGCAGTGAGCAGAGTTTGCCTGCAATACTGCATTCTAACCACTGCGCCACCATAGAAGAAAGGGAAGGAGTGAGGGCAGAAGGAGTGAGGAAGGAAGGAGTGATGCAAGGAAGAAGGGAGGTAGGCAGGAAGAAAAGAAGGAAGAAGAGAAGGAGACAGGAAGGAAGGAAGGGCAATAGTACTTAGACTTATATGCTGCTTCACAATGCTTTTACAGCCCTCTAAGCAGTTTGCAGAGTCAGCCTATTGACCCCAACCATCAGAGTCCCCATTTTACCATTTTATCGGTTTGTTTGTTTTTAATTAGGTTATTGGGATGTCTATTTAATATCTTTTTAAATTTTGTATTGTATGTTTTTATTGTTGTCACTGATCGGGAGATAGGGCGGCATAAAAATCCCAATAATAAATAAATAAATAAACCCACCTCGGAAGGATGGAAGGCTGAGTCAACCTTGAGCCGGTCAGGCTCGAACTGCTGGCAGTGAGCAGTGAATTAGCCTGCAGGAAATGGCTGGCGGTGGGAGTAAGGGAGGAAAGGAAGGTGGAAGAGAGAGAGGAAAGAAGGAATAGCAGTAGACTTACATACTGCTTTGCAGTGCCTTACAGCACTCTTAAGCAGTTTGCAAAGTGGGGCGTATAGGTAGTCCTCAACTTAATGACCACAGTTGAGCCCCAAATTTATGTTGATAAGTGAGAAATGCTAAACCAGCTTGGAAGGCCACAAATAGCGACCCCAGGGCATTGTAACTGTCATGAATACAAGTTGCCAAGCACCCAAATTTTGATGGTGTGACCATCGGGACGCTGCAAGTGAGGATTATACTGTATTTTGGGGGAGTTCCTCCCTTTCCGGGAGGTGCGTGGGGGGCGGGCGATGTGCAGCTGGTGGGAACCGGCCACGTGCAGCCAAGCAGTCGCGGCGATGGATATTGAGACACGGGCATCGCCTGCGCCTGCGCTACGCCCGAGTAAAGCCCTGGCAAAAGCAAGCGGAGTTCCCGCTTCCCAGCCTATTGGGTCGTGGGGCGGGCTCCCAGGGGCTGCTGGGAGACGTAGTTCTTCTTCGGGGCAAAGGATGCTGGGGACCTGGGCGGCTCCTCGTTCCCGCTGCATGCTGGGAACAGTAGTTCCCTAGTCGCCAAAGGTGGTGTCTTGGACAGATGCGCGTCCGGTGTTCGAGATCGGCGGCGGCATCCAAGGCTCGGCCGGTGCGGATCGGGCTGTCTCAGGGTCCGCCTGGAGAGAGAGGGGATCTCTCTGCCGCGGTTTTCGGGGAAGGTGGGCGTGGGGATGGGAAAGGGGCCGCGAGCTTTGTCTGCCCGTGAAGCCGGAGAGGAAGGAGAGGGGTGGGGCGGGGGTCGAAGGAGATGCAATCAGGGGCTTCAGAAGCCGGGAAAGAGAGCCTCCTTGCCCAGGAGCAGTCTATCCCTACGGAATGGTGGGATCCAACGTTGGCAAGCGGCATAGCAGAGACGGGATGCGGACCGGAGGGGGGCCTCGGCCGCGCATCAGCAGCAAGGACGCTTGCCAGGAGACCGCTGACCGAAGGAAATAACAAAATAACCGAGTTGGAAGGGACCTTGGAGGTCTTCTAGTCCAGCCCCCCTGCTCGCTCAGGCAGGAAACCCTATATACCCTTTCAAACAAATGGCTGTTCAATCTCTCTTTCTTAAAAGCCTCCAGTGATGGGACAGCCCCAATTTCTGGTGGCAAGGAGTTCCACTATCCTCACTGTCAGGAAATTCCTCCTTAGTTCCAGGTTGCTTCTCTCCTTGATGAGTTTCCATCCGTTGCTTCTTCTCCTGTCTTCCTTCAGGTGCTTTGGAGAATAGCTTGACCTCCCCTCTTCTTTGGGACAGCCCCTCAAATATTAGAAGACTACTATCATGTCTTCCCTGGTCCTTCTTTTCATTAAACTAGACCTACCCAATTCCAAGAACAAAATCTGGCTTCTGATTCTGCCTATCGTGCCCCTGTCGGAATCTGATCTGGAAGGGGAGGCTGAGCAGCTAACAGGGAGTGGGCGTGTGGCTCCAATGGCTGTGGAAGAAATTGGGGAAGGGCAAAGTCCGGCTGGGCAGAGAAGGGGAGAGGTGGAGCAAGGGAGAGGGAGTTCACAGGAAGACCCAGGCCCAACCCTTCTTCATCCTAGGGCATGCAGGGGGGGAACGGAGAAGGGAGCAACATGAGTTGCATGGCTTATGGGGGAGGAAAGGGCCCTGATTCCCTTCATTAGCTGCAGCTGGGAACACAGTGTTTAAAAAGAGAAGTTGCGCACAGCCAACTTGAGAGCAAATCGTGAATTATCTGGTATTGTCGAGGCTTATCTGGGTTCCTGGCATCTTCCCAACTGTGTGTATTTTGCTAGCCTTTGAAGTCTGCAATTCCTTCGCGTGCCCTGTCAAGTTAATTACTGCAGCATGGTTTGTGTGGATTTTTAATTACAGTTTATATGTACTTTGTTTTAGGACTGAATTTCCTCCACTTAAAGACTGTTCCTGGGAGAGTTTTTTCTCCAGCCAAAGGTAACCTGGACATTGGGGGCAAAATTGGAAGTACTAAAGGGACTCTTCATACTTATGTGACTGTGTTGCCTTTGTGCCACACCCCAGATCATCACACTGCCATGCAGGGCAGGTTTGCAGCCAGAAAGAGCAAGGCACCTGTGGCCAGGGTGGCACAGGTCTTGGTTCATAAATGGCCCCAAATCCTGCAAAACAGCTCCAGATTTTGAGTTGAGTTGATTCAGTGGAAGGGCCTCCCTCCAGAAGTTGTGGGCGCTTCATCCCTGGAGACTTTTAAGAAGAGACCGGACAGTCACTTTGTCTGAAATGGTATAGGGTCTCCTGCTTGAGCAGGGGGCTGGACTAGAAGACCTCCAACTCTGCTGTTCTGTTATTCTGACTACTTCTATTCTGTTATTTGGTTGGTGGCTCTGTCCCCCAAAGTTGGGAGTCCCTGGTTGTGGCTGCATTCCCACAATCATGGGTTGAGCCGGGTCGCTTAAAGATCTAGGAGCCACATTGGCAGAACAAGCAAAGTTTGATGATGATGATGATGATGATGATGATGGTGATGATGATTTGGTCAGACACCTATGGCCATTTCCATCAAAGTCTTTGAGCACCCCTACCATTTCTCCAATGAAATTTCCAGCCAAAACCTAAATATATCTCCTCCTCCTCCCCCCCTCCTCCTTCTTCCTCTTCCTCCTCTTCCTCCTCTTCCTCCTCCTCCTCCTCCTCTCTTACTCTCTCCCTCCCTCTCTCTGATTTTGATTGGTTATGAATTGTGTTTTACCTGCAGCCTTGTCTTATCTGCTCCATTTGTCGATTAATCAGAATGTAGCTGGGGTGTCCGGAGAGTTTAGCAACTGCAGCGGATGAAAAGAGAAGACCAACATGGTAAGCAAATTAGCTCACCTGTATGTACCAGAAGATGCCATTCAATCAGTGGACTCTTTAGAAATGAAAAAGCACATGGCTCACCCAGGATTGGAACCTGAAATACATTTGCAGTTTTAAAAGGGAATGTCAAGAACATGGTTTACCCCCTCTTTTCAATACAAGTAGTCCTCGACATATGGCCAAAATTGAGCCCAACATTTCTGTTGCTAAGCGAGACAGTCGTGAAATGAGTTTTGCCCCATCTTACGACCTTTCTCACCACGGTTGTTAAGTGAATTGCCCCATTGACTGTGCTTGCCAGAAGGTGGCAAAAGGGTGGCCCCGGGACGCTGCGACCGTCATAAATATGAGCCAGTTGCCAAGCGGCCAAATTTTGATCACGTGACCCTGGGGATGCTGCAACGGCTATAAGTGTGAAAAAAGGTTATAAATTACTTTTTTTTTCAGTGCCGTCGTTGTAACTTTGGTCGCTAAATGAACTGTTGCAAGTCGAGGAATGACCTGTAATTGCTAGGAAGGTTTTGTTTAAAGTAGACCAAATTGCTATTTTTAACAAACCGACCGAACATGTCCTTGAAGTCGCTTTGAAATGAGATCGGCCGCCAATAAATTTAACAAATAAATAATATCCTACTGGGAAATTCACATCTAGTTTGTTTCTACTTTAGGCTGGAACAAGGTGCCTTGAGCCTGGAAAGTCAATTTAGTAGAGGGGTCCCCAAACTTGGCAACTTTAAGACTTGTGGACTTCAACTCCCAGAATTCTCCAGCCATCTGGCTGGAGAATTCTGGGAGTTGAAGTCCACAAATCTTAAAGTTGCCAAGTTTGGAGACCTCTGATTTAGTGCAATGTTTCTCACACTTGGCTTCTTTCTTTCTTTCTTTCTTTCTTTCTTTCTTTCTTTCTTTCTTTCTTTCTTTTTATTATTTATTTATTTATTTATTATTTATTTGTTTGTTTATTTGTTTATTTGTTTGGATTTATATGCCGCCCCATCTCTGAGGGGACTCAAGGCTTACACAGAAATGTATAAACAATAAATACACCTTTATCAAATTATCTAATCCAATTATAATAAAATCTAATTAAAATACCCTTAAATTAAAATTCCCAACCCTGCTCAGTCCAGGCTGGCCTGTGCAAACAGCCAAGTCTTGAGATCACGGCAGAAGGAGCGCAGGTACGGGGCCAAACGCAGCTCTAGAGGTAGCTGATTCCAAAGGGTGGGCGCCCCCACAGAGAAGGCCCTCCCCTGGGGGACCGCCAACCGACATTGTCTGGCCTACGGCACCCCCAGGAGGGTCTGCCTATGGGAGCGTACCAGGCGATCGGACCTCGATGCTTTAAGATAGACGGGCTTCAATTCCCAGAACCCACCATTGTTGGTTGACACAGACTTGCTAAGTCTAAGAAACATCGATTTTTGAGGCAAGGCCCATGATCATTGATAGACCACTTTTCTGAAACATTTATTTTATTTTATTTATTTATTTGATTTGTTAATCGCTTACAAGATAATAGGTCTAAGTATAAACATGAGTAAGAATACAGGAAATAGGTAAGGATAAATGGGGACAATAGGACAGGGATGGTAGGCACGATGGTGTGCTTATGCACATCCCTTACAGACCTCTTAGGAATGGGTCAACAGTAGATAGTTTAAGGGTAAAGGAGTGGGGGTTTGAGCAGGTGACAACACAATCAGGTAGTGCATTCCAGGCATTGATCACTCTGTTGCTGAAGTCGTACTTTCTGCAATCAAGTTTGGAGTGGTTTACATTGAGTTTGTATCTATTGTGTGCTCTTGTATTGTTGCGGTTGAAGCTGAAGTAGTCATTGACTGGTTAGACATTGTAGCAGATAATCTTGTGTACTACACTTAAGTTCAACCATAGGTGGCGTAGTTCTAGGTTGGCCAAGCCCAAAATTTCAAGCCTGGTGATGTAGGGTATTCTATTGTGAGCAGAGGAGTGTAGTACTCTTCTCGTGCAATACTTCTGGACTCGCTCATTTGTATTAATGTCCGATATACAGTGTGGATTCCCAACAGATGAGCTGTATTTGAGTGTTGGTCCAGCAAAGGTTTTGTATGCCCTAGTTAGCAATTCTATATTTCTGGAGGAGAAGCTTTATAAGATTAGATGAAATTGTGCAGATTAATTATTTTATTTGTTGCACTAATGATACTTTCCTTTAAGTATTAATGGTACAAAGTACGGATATTTCAAGGTTGGCATTCAATTTGTTATTGCATCTGTAAACTTTTTCTCCTTTATTGTTTTTTTGGTTTTTTTGTTTTCCTTTTGGTTGATCTTCCTCTGTCCTTTGTAATTTTATCCTATGCTTTCTTCAGCTAAAAAAAAAAAGCCAGCACATTTTAAATATGTTGAGAAGGAGAAAAAAAGAAAGAAATATAACTGCAGGTTATCATCAAGACTATTTTTTTTTTATGTTGGCTTGTTCAAAAACAAGCCTACTTTCTTAAAACACCTTTTTAAAGCAGTTTCTCTCTCCTGGCCTCCTAACATGTTTTGCAGGTTTAAATCAAGTCCCCAGCTGCCTCTGAAGGGGCTGCAGGTCCTTGAAGATTTATAAAAGATGCTGGGCGTTGGGGTCCTGGCAGATCCGAAGGGAGACCTCTACAAGGACCTTGCGTTTCCGGCTAGCGACGATTCTCTCTTTTTCAACTGTTCTACTCCGTTGGCTCAGTTCAAAGGAGAAATTTACTGGCTGAGGCCTCAGGTTTGTTTTTGAAAAACATGGCGGGTTAAATTCCTAGCACTTTCCTATCTGGACAGCTGCCGGAAAGAAGCTGCCATATTTTAGAAAGTAGAAATGAAATGCGTGCCCGCAAAGATCTTCCCATATATAGGTAATCCTCAATTGAGTTCAAGGTTTCTGTTGCCAAGAGAGACAGTTGTTAAGTGAGTTTTGCCCCGTTTTACGATGTTTCCGCCCACGGATGTTAGGGGAACCCCTGGAGTTGTTAAGATAGTCACACGGTTGTTAAGTGAATCTGGCTTTCTCATAGAAGGTCACAAATTGGGATTCCCATGACCCTGGGAACTTGCAACCGTTGTAAATATGAGTCAGTTGTCAAGTATCTGAATTTTGATCATATGAATATGGAGGCGCGGCAACGGTCGTAGGTGTGAAAAATGGTCATAAGCAGAGGTGGTATTCAGCCGGTTCTGACCAGTTCTGGAGAACTGGTAGCGGAAATTCTGAGTAGTTTGGAGAAACGGCAAATCCCACCTCTGACTGGCCCCACCCCCATCTATTCTCTGCCTCCCATTGAGTCCCAGCTGATTGGCTGGGTCTTCTTTGGTTGCCCTGCACAAGAGAATGGAGCTGGAAAGCAGGTTAGTGGGGTGGGGAGGGAATGGGATTTTGCAGTAACCTTCCCCCAGGAGTGGGGAGAGAATGGAGATTTTGCAGTATCCTTCCCCTGCCATGCCCACCAAGCCATGCCACGCCCACCAAGCCACGTCCACAGAACCGGTAATGCAATTTTTCTAATCCCACCACTGGCATGTCACTTTTTTCAGTGCCACTGTAACTTTGAATGGTCACTGAATGAACTATTTTAAAGCGAGGACTGCCTGTATGGCACAAAATCTTCAGGGGAAATTCTAAGTGCCTTTGACTGAACGTGGTGATAACCTTACTATTTACTAGAATTCAGTCTTCCTCAAATTTCCAGCTCAGGAAAATTCCCCAACTCCCCTGTACGCACATGAACAAACAACTTTCTCTCCAGCTGGAATGCTAGATCAATCTTGCTTCCCACTGTCATGTTTTGATGGGGCTAATTTCTTGTTTAATAGTTTAATAGTTCAACTGCGTAAAGATCTTCACCTCTTGGCCAGCTTTTTTTTTTTTAAATGCACACTAGATGAGGAAAGTACTCTGAGAATGCAGTCATGGGAAAGGAGTTTAACTGCTATTTCATCTATTTATAAAATGTGCGGACTGCCTCATTCTAAAGAGACACTGAGTGGTGTATAAAAGCAATAGTATAGAAGCTAGTGCAGTGTAATAACACAATAACAACAAATCTATACCAATAATAACTGTTAGAGTTGCTGGAAGTCAGGCGGCATGTACATTTAAGAAGGAAGGGAGGGAGGAAGTGAGAGGGAAGGAAAGAGGGACAGAGAAACAGGAAGGAAGGAAGGAAGGAAGGAAGGAAGGAAGGAGGGAAAGGGAGGGTGGGAGAGAAGGAAGGGAGGAGGGGAGAGGGAGGAAGGAAAAGAGGGAGGAAGAAAGGAAGGAGAGGGAGGCAGAAAAGGAAGGAGAGGGAGAGTAGGAGGGAGGGAAGGGAGGAAGGAAGGAAAAAAGGAAAAAAAATTGCAAACATAGTGTATTTCCTCTCTAAATTCTTTGTTTCTTCCCCTCAGGAGATCTGCTCTTCACCTCGGTTATTTTCAGACAATCAACATGAATGGCAGGTCAAGCAAGGCATGCTGGGAGATTGCTGGTTTCTCTGTGCCTGTGCTGCTTTGCAGAAAAACAAATACCTGCTAACCAAGGTAAAAATCTCTCCTGCCACCTGGGGTGCAGGTCCTCAAGAGTACGGGATTTCTAAGTGAAACTTGTAACATTTGCATCCCTGCACCCAAAGTCTCACGGTTGAGGAATCTCCAGTTAAATGAAATTATAGCATTGATAATAATCACATAATAACAGCATTTGCTTATCCATACTAATAAACCTTCATTGTATAGTTAATCATTCTCTTAAACTTTGGAGTTTCAAACTTCTGTTTCTGTTAACGACCCGTTGGTAAAACGAGTCCCATGTTAAAAAAATGTTCTGTTTCTTCCTTCTCTTTTATTTTGAGTGCTGATCTATCCATCTCTGCGCATTCTAATTTTTTTTTTAAACTCCACTTTCATCCGTAGGGATCTCTTCATTCTTCCACTGTTGTGCAAAAACGATGTGCATTTTCAAATGCCCTTTGCCTCCATAAGGACTAGAACCTTGGGATATTCGGAAAGGTTGGATGGGAGGACTTAAGCCAGGGGTCCTCAAACTACGGGAGCATGAGGCTGTCTGGCCCACATCGCCCCACCTACCCACCTTCTGGAGGCCAAGGAGGGAAAAAACGGGCCCATTTTTGGGCAGCAGTGATACTGGAGGCCGAGAAGGCCAAAAATAGGCCCGTTTTTGGCCTCTCTGGCCTCCAGAAAAAGAGAGAGAGAGAGGGAGGGAGGAAAGGAAGGAAAGAGAGAGAGAAAGACATACACACACACAAACAGAAGTCCCTCACACACGTCCCAAGGCAGCCACATCCCTTCACTAACCTGCTTTCCACCCCCAGGAGCATACCAAATTAAAAGTTTAATTTGTGTGTATTTTAATGGACTGCTAAATTGGCCACACCCACCCAGTCACATGCCCACCTAGCCAGTCACCCAGCGGTCTGCCCCCCCCCAACAGCCTGAGGGACCGTGAATTGGACCCCTGTTTAAAAAGTTTGAGGAACCCTGGCTTAAGCGCTCAAGTTAACAGATAACAGATAATCCGAGTTGGAAGGGACCTTGTAGGTCATCTAGTCCAACCCCACTGCCCAAGCAGGAGACCCTACACCCTTTCTGACAAATGGCAGTCCAGTCTCTTCTTGAAAGTCTCAAGTGATGACGCTCCCACAACTTCCAAGGGCAACTTCTGTTCCATTGGTTGATTGTTCTCACTGTCAGAAAGTTTCTCCTTATTTCCAGGTTGAATTTCTCCTTGTTCAGTTTCCATCCATTATTCCTTGTCTGGCCTACAAGCACTTTAGAAAATAGCTTGACCCCTTCCTCCTGTCTGTGGCAGCCCCTCAAATATTGGAAGATGCTATCCTGTCTCCCCTGGTCCTTCTCTTCACTAGACTAGCCAGGCCCAGTTCCTGCAACCATTCATTGTATGTTTTAGTCTCCAGTTCCTTAATCATCCTGGTTGCTCTTCTCTGTACTTTTTCTAGAGTCTCAACATCTTTTTTGTAATGTGGTGAACAAAACTGGATGCAGTACTCTAGGTGTGGCCTTACTAAGGCTTTATAGAGTGGTATTAGTACTTCCCTTGATCTCAGTTGTATCCCTCTGTTAATGCAACTTAGGATTGCATTAGCTTCTCTGGCGGCTGCTGCACACGGCTGGCTCCTATTTAGCTGGTTGTCCACTAAGACTCCAAGATCCCTCTCACAGTTACTGCTATTGGGCCTGGTTAGTTTAGGAAACTTGACGGCTGTTTCTACCAGTCGCATTTGTGCCAATGAGTGGTTCTTCTCTTATCACAGGTGATACCTCCAGGTCAGCCCAGTTGGAAGGATGAGAAATACCGAGGATGTTTCACTTGCCGCATCTGGCAGTTTGGCCACTGGGTGGAGGTGACCATCGATGATCGGCTGCCTTGTCTGGGGGGCAAGCTCTGCTTCTCCCAGTGCCAGACAGAAGATGTGTTTTGGCTTCCCCTGCTGGAGAAAGCCTATGCCAAGTATGTGATGAGCACGGTCACTCTGGTTACAGGTGGCCCCTGATTTACGAAAATAGAGCCAGAAATTTCCGTTGCTAGGCGAAACAGTGGTTGTGTCATGCCCCTGTTGGAATCTGATTCCAAGGGGGAGGTTGAACAGCTGACAGGGAGTGGGAGTGTGGCTCCGGTGGCTGTGGAGGAAACTGGGGAAGGGCACAGTCCGGCTGGGCCTTCAGAGGAAGACCCAGGGCCACCTCATCCTAGAGCATGCAGGGAGGAACAGAGAAGGGAGCAACGTGAGTTATGTGGGTTATGGGGGAGGAAAGGGCCCTGATTCCCTTCATTAGTTGCAGCTGGGAAAACAGGATTTAAAAAGGGCGTTTGCGCACAGCACCTTGCTGGAAGCAAAGCGTGAATTATCTTTGTTTGTCAAGTCTTATCTGGGTTCTGGCGTCCTCCCAACTGTGTGTGTTTCTTTTGAAGTCTGCAATTCCCTATCCTGCCCTGTTGTGTTAATTGCTGCAGCATGGTTTGTGTTGGTTTTTATTTATAATTGATATGTGCTTTGGGGTCGGACTGAATTTCTTCCCTTTGAAAACTGTTCTTGGGAGAGTTTTCTTTTCTCCAGCCAATGATAACTGGACATTGGGGGCCAAGTTGGAGGAATTAAAGGGACTTTGCCTACTTTTATGACTTCGTTGCTTTTGTGACATGCCCTGGGTCATCACAGGTTGAGATTTACCCAATTTTATGACTTTTCTTGCCATAGTTTGTTCTCACTTACGACCATCTCAGCATGTCCATGGTCCTGTGATTTATATTCGGATGCTTGGCAACTGACTCCCATTTATGATGGTTGCAGTGTCCCAGGTTCACGTGATTCTCCTTTTGTGACCTTCTGAAAAGGACCGTCAATGGGGGAAGCCCGATTCACTTAACAACCGAGTTCCTAATTTAAGAACGGCGTTGATTCACTTAACAAAGGGGGCAAGAAAAAGTCTTAAAACAGAGCAAACTCACTTAACAAATTTCTCGCTTAACAACTTACATGTTAGGCTCATTTGTGGTTGTATGTCAAGGACTAGCTGTGTGTGATGACCCAAAGGGGCGTGGCACAAAGGCAACACAGTCAGCTAACCCGTAGGAGTCCCTTTTTTAGCTCCAACTTCGCCCCCAATGTCCTGGTTACCTTCTGGGCTGGAGAAAAACTCTCCCGGGAACAGCCTTTGGCTGCAGAAAATTCAGTCCAAAACATGGTCAACAAAAGCTGTAACTATAAGTCCAATTCAAGGCAAAATTAGGTAATTAGTCTGGCAGGGCAGGAGAAGGAATTCCAGATGTGAAGGAGTGGCAATAAACTCAACACGGTTGGGAAGACGCCAGGAACACAGATAACCAAAGTCAACACAAGATAAACTCACGTTTGTTCCCAGCAGATGCCACACTCAGCATGCATTTCTTTTGAACTCTCATTCCCAGCTGCGGCTAATGAGCCTTGGTGGTGCAGGCTGTTAAACGCCTAGCACTTAAGTTCCAGCTGCCTGCAATTAGTGCAGGCTCAAATCCCACCAGGCTCAAGGTTGACTCAGCCTTGCATCCTCTCGGGGTAGGTAAATTGAGGACCCAAGATTGTTGGGGGCAATAAGCTGACTTTGTAAAAAGGCCGCTTAGTAATAAGCAGGCATATACAATGGAATGAAGGCTATTGCTGAGCGCATTGGGTTGTATCCCAAAAATTGTAAGCCGCCTTGAGTCTTCGGAGAAGGACAGCATATAAATGTAATTTTAAAAAAAATGAAGGGAAATAGGGCCCTTTCCTCCCCCATAAGCCACACAACCCACGTTGCTCTCTTCTCCATTCCTCCCTGCGTGCCCTAGGATGAAGAGGGGGTGGGCCTGGGTCTTCCTCTGAACTCCCTCTCCCTTGTTCTACCTCTCCCCTGCTCTGCCCAGCTGGACTTTGCCTTTCCCCAGTTTCCTCCACAGCCAACGGAGCCACACTCCCACTCCCTGTCAGCTGTTCGTCTTCCTCCTCGGACTCAGACTCCGACAGGGGCATGACACTGTGTGTGGATCTTTCTGTTTTTAGGGTTCACGGATCTTACGAGCAGCTCTGGGCAGGCCAGGTAGCCGATGCCCTCGTTGACCTGACCGGAGGCCTTGCGGAACGCTGGTCACTGAAAGACCTGAGCCAAAATCCTGAACGAGAGCGGGCCGGCAAAGTCTTGGAGAAAACAGTGTTCAGACAGTTGATGAACCTGAAGGAGAAATGTGTCATGAGCTGCTCTGTCTTCAGTTCACGGCAAGGTAGGGGAAGGGGAGAATTTTACCGAGCCACTTCAGTCTCATTGTCCTGTTAGTTCTGTGGAAAGTTTCATGTCAAAATATATTGCATCCCTTATACCAGAGGTGTCAAACTGAAGGCCCGCAAGCCAGATCCAGCCCATGAGGTATTTAGATCCAGCCCATGGGGCCGGCGTGGAAATACCATGTTTCTCAGAAAATAAGTCTGAGTCTTATTTTCTTTTAGACTTTTAGAAAATAAGCAGTTGGGCTTATTTTCGAGGAGGTGGTTCTGACCCAGGCTTCATCAAACATAATTAAATACAAGCTTGTTTTAAAAGCAAAACCTAGTTTAATGCAACACTGGGAATTATTTTCATTCACAGCCAAAACGAACTTAAACAGTTCTCCAAGATAAGCACACGCCTGTCGGTGCTGTGGAATGCTGCCAAAAACTAAACCAAATTAATTATAACAGTACCAGAAAAAACCAACCAGAGTGCGGAGCTTCAAGAGGGACTCAGAATCTAATTGAACTGCTTTGCTTCCTGCAAAGCTTTCGTCATTGAGGTCTGACTTTTATCCCTTATGGGAGGGACAATCACCTCTCAGCCTTACTCCCGAGTCGCCCCTTCTGCTTCAGCCGCTCTCGCCTTCTAGCAGCTCTGCGCACACGCGCACTGGGAACAGGCTTCCCTGGGTCCTCTGCCTCGCTGCTGCCAGACTCCGAAGGCTCTGGAGGCAGCACCCCACTCCCAGATGGTCCTGGCCCCATCTCTGCATTGGACACAGGACCCTAGTCCAAGTCCTCTCCAGACTCCCTGACCAGTCCCCTTTCTTCCCCACTGTCCGATACCGCTGTTGTCTGCACCAGCTGCTGGCGAACCACAACAGAGGTCTTACTTTTTTTGAGGTGCAGCAGGCCAGACTCTGTGAGCTGGATGCGCCGTGGACACACGATCGCTTCCATTCCGAACCTTCAGCATTCGGAATAGAGGCTTTTTCAGCGAATGGGAGGAAAATGGGGAGGGGGAATTTTCCTGCCTGCCATCCTTCACTCAATCTGTCCTGAGTTTGAGGAATGGATGACAGGCAGCAAAATCTCAGGGAAGCAGACCAAGAAACAGAAGTGCTGCGCCCAGAAAGAGAAGGGCAAAAGTGGTATTTGCGCTGCCCCAAGGGGCCAGTGGGCTGCAGCTGCAGCCAGACAGGTGTCCTCCCCCCCCGCCTGTACCCGTGCCGCCACTTGTGCTGGCCACGCCCATCCCCCTGGACTTATTTTTGGGGTAGGTCTAATATTAGGCCCACCCACCCCTGAAAATTAGGGTTGGGTTTTTTATTGGGGCGGGTCGTGTTTTTGGAGAAACACAGTAGTAAAAGACCAGCCTGCAGCACGTCTGCTAGCGAAAAAGTTTTCCGCCTGGACAGTCTCCTGCAGCACTCTGCTGGCCAAAATGGGGTGGGGGTGGGGGGCCCACCTGGGACCCTCCCGCGGTCCATTTCGGCTGACAGGTTGCTGCAGGAGGCCATCTAGGCCGAAAACAGGGTGCGCAGGGGGTTGCCTGTGGCCCATTTTTGCCAGTAGGTTGCTGCAGGAGGCCGTTCGTCCCGTCTCCCCACCACACACCCCGGCCGGCCCACGGGGGACAACTACAATGCTGGTCTGGCCCTGCAAGAAATCCAGTTTGACACCCCTGCCTTATCCTGTCTCCAACTTCCCTTCACCGTTAACAGAACCCCACTGTTGACTAGAAACAATTTAGGTCAATTTCCTTGACCTACAATCATTCGTTTAGTGTCCGTTCGAAGTTAACAGCGGCACTGAAACAAGTGGCTTATGACGGTTTTTCACACTTAACAATCATTGCAGCATTCCCACAGTCACATGATATAATTCAAACACTTGGCAACTGGTTCGTATTTATGACGAACGTGATCCCCTTTTGCAACCTTCAGACACGCGGAGTCAATGAGGAAGCCAGATTTCACCTATCCACCGTGTTCCTAACTTAATAATATTGATTGATTGATTGATTGATTGGACTTATATGCCACCCTATCTCCCGAAGGACTCAGGGCAGCTCACATCATAAAAACACACAATACAAAATTTAAAAGTTATTAAAAAATTATTAAACCACAAAGCCAAACAATTATCTAAAACCCATTAGAACACTAGACATAAAAATGTATAAAAAACCCACCCCCCCTCAGTCCAGGCCAGCCTGTTGGAAAAGCCACGTCTTCAGGTCGCGACGGAAGGAACGGAGGTCAGGGGCCAACCGCAGCTCCAAGGGCAACTGGTTCCACATGGTGGGTGCTCCCACACAGAAGGCCCTACCCCTGGGGGTCGCCGGCTGACACTGTCTAGCCGACAGCACCCCAAGGAGGCCCTGTCTGTGGAAGCGCACAGGGCGATGGGCAGTCGATGCTGGCAAGAGACGTTCCCGCAAGTACCCCGGCCCCAAGCCACGTAGGTGTTTATAGGTAATCACCAACACCTTGCATCTCACCCGGAGGGCAACCGGCAGCCAATGCAGTTCACGCAGGAGGGGTGTAATATGGGAGTATCGGGATACTCCCATCACAACCCGCGCGGCCGGATTCTGTATCAGTTGAAGCCTCCGCTTGGTCCACAAGGGCAGCCCCATATAGGGAGCATAATACACTGACTCACTTCACAATAGTGGCAAGGAAGGTCATAAAATGGGGCAAAATTCACTTCAGAATGGTTTTGCTTAGCCAGAGAAATTTTGGACTCTATTGTATTCGTAAGTCGAGGACTACCTAGTTATAAGCTGAGTGAAAAGAACAGGAAAATCTTTTACCCAAACTTCCTCAAAACCCCCAAGTTAGTTACCCAGACTTAATCCACACATCAAAGAAGAAAGCCCGTTAACACAAATCAGGTTAATTAAAATTGTCTCCCAGGAGAACCGCACCATCACACAACCCCCAAATAAACACCACAGACAACACTGAAACTCCATGCCCCAGGAAAGACCATTTTTCTGCAAAAATGTCTTAATTTCTGCACCCCATTTATAGCTAACTTCCAGGGTCACATTCTGTACTTCTGGAAATAAACCAAACTGCTTTCCATGCAGCGTGTTGGTGTCCTTACGACTAGTGGTGGTATTTCAAATTTTTTTACTACCGGTTCTGTGGGCATGGCTTGGTGGGCGTGGCAGGGGAAGGATATACTGCAAAATCCCCATTCCCTCCCCACCCCACTAACCTGCTTTCCAGCTCCGTTCTCCTGTGCAGGGCAACCAAAGGAGACCCAGCCGATCAGCTGGGACTCAACGGGAGGCAGAGAAGAGATGGGGGCGGGGCCAGTCAGAGGTGGTATTTGCCATTCTCTGAACTACTCAAAATTTCCGCTACCGGTTCTCCAGAACTGGTCACAACCAGCTGAATATTACCTCTGCTTACGACATCCCAGCACAAATTGGGACCCACAAAATTCCCTGCACGGTCCCACCAGGCAGGGCAGATCAGGACATGGCCAGGTGCAGAGGTGGTATTCAGCAGGTTCTGACCAGTTCTGGAGAACCGGTAGCAGAAATTCTGAGTAGTTCGGAGAACCAGCAAATACTTCCTCTGACTGGCCCCACCCCCATCTATTCTCCGCCTCCCGAGTCCCAGCTGATCGGCTGGGTCTTCTTTGGTTGCCCTGCATAGGAGAACGGAGCTGGAAAGCAGGTTAGTGGGGTGCAGAGGGAATGGAGAATTTACAGTATCCTTCCCCTGCCACGCCCACCAAGCCACACCCACCAAGCCACGCCACGCTCACCAAGACACGTCCACAGAACTGGTAGTAAAAAAATTTGAATCCCATCACTGGCCCAGGTGATGTCAGTGGCTGGAGATCATCCTCCCTGAAGCCACTCCCCCTCTTTGAAGCCCCTCCCACCACCCTCGCCTGGGCTTCCCAGGAGTTGGCTGTAGCCTAATTTAAGCGCTCAGAAATTGGACAAAATGGTGGCTACCGTGTTATCTCTTTTCTGCACTCCAGGGACAAGCCAATTGGGAGAGTTCCATGCCTTCATTGTGGTTGACATGCAGGATCTTTCCAAGGTATCCAGGAAAGAGACCATCCTTCTGCGGATCCGGAATCCCTGGGGGAGGCGCTGCTGGAAAGGCCCCTGGAGGGAAGGGTGAGTGGGCCACATGTTGACTCCAGCATCTACAGTAGTGTTTCTTTAAGACCCACCATTACTTCAGCCTCTAAGTAAAAACAATCCTTTGCTCCATTCCTTGGGCAAGGAATGGTTTTATTAGAAGTCAAGTGTATTGCGATCAAGCAGAGCCAGAACTGAGAATCGCACGCCAAAATCCCTAAGTTCCCTCCCCTAAATGCCTACCATCACTAACTCCCCCCACCTGCCACCCCCTCATGACCAATCAGGTCCAACGGTCACTTCCAGCATAGGTTAGTATGCGGCTGCTTTCTTCTCCTAGCCGGGTGACCTTGAGGCAGCATCTCAGGGAGATACATCAGTTACTTTTGGGTTCCCCCGAGCATCCCCTCTCACATCCACTTTCCCCAGAGTTTATGGCAGATTGTCTAATGCTGTGGTGGCGAACCTATGGCATGTGTGCCGGCATGCGAGCACTCGGCCAGAAAAGGTGTACTGCACATGCACGGGCGCTGCCCGCCTGACAGCTGATCATCGGATATTTGGCACGCATGTGCAGGGACGTGAGAGCACGCAGGACACACGCATGTGTAGAAGCATGCGGCGCATGTGGGGGTCGCACGCTCATGCACAGAAGCACACAGCGCAGGTCGCACGGGTCACACTGATTGCACACGCAGGAGGCATGGGGGGGCCCCCGCACGCATTGCCTTCTGGGTGATGGCACGCTAGCATGAGCAGGCAAGCGCGCGCTCAATTATCGGCACGGGAGCCCAGAAAGGTTAGCCACCACTGGTCTAATGCATGGTAGAAAAACACAAGGAAGCATAAGGAGGCAGCTGTCAGTTTCTCAATTTTGGCTAGTTTAAAGCGCATGGACTTCACATCCCAGAATTCCCCATCCTGCATGTATGGAGTTCACTTCCCAGGATTCCCCAAACAGCACGTGTGGACTTCAATGTGTTCGTTTTATCCACTTTTTGTTCTCAGTTTTAATGGTTTGAACTTTCAGTTGCCCGATGTTTTAAAACTTTTAATTGTTTTATACTATTTATTTGTTTGCTTGTTGGATTTATTCGCTGCCCATCTCATAACAAATGACTGTGGATAGCTTTCAGATGACTCTGGAATATTTACGGCATTGTACAATATTTATAAGAGGACGCGGTGGCTCAGTGACTAAGATGCTGAGCTTGTTGATCAGCAAGGTCGGCAGTTCGGCGGTTCGAACCCCTAGCACCACGTGATGCAGTGAGCTCCCGTTACTTGTCCCAGCTTCTGCCAACCTAGCAGTTCGAAAGCATGTAAAAAATGCAAGTAGAAAAATAGGGACCACTTTGGTGGGAAGGGAACAGGGTTCCGTGCACCTTCGAAGGTGTTTAGTCCTGCCAGCCACATGACCACGGGCGTCTTCGGACAGCGCTGCCTCTTTGGCTTTGTAACAGAGATGAGTATCCCCCTATAGCCAGAAATGACTAGCGCGGATGTGCGAGCGGAACCTTTAACCCTTTACCTTACAATATTTATAGTATTGTAATCTGCCCAAAAGCAGTTCATGTTCTGTAAAACCGTATTAATACTCACTGTGATTTCTGGTCTTCAGAGGGCCAGGATGGAATCAATTGGATCCTGTGGTGGGCGCTGAACTTTTATCCCAGCTCCAGGAAGGAGATTTTTGGGCTGAAGAAGAGGAATTCTTCATGGAATTTGATGAGGTTATCACCGGATACCCTGTCACTGAAGAAGGACAGCTTCAGAGCCTTTACACCGGTATGTGGTGCCAGAAAAGAGCCAGTTTTTTTTTTTTAAAGAACTTTTTGCGAAATACAAGTACAGAAAGCCTGTAGAGATTCTCAGTCATCCAGGTCATGGTTGTCCCATAAGCAGGCCTGAGGAGAGAGGGGTTTAGCCAGTACATTGTTCCAGGGCCCATGCAGCGCAAAGGAGGCCCCTGAAGGGGAAAATCTTTAAAAAGTTTTTTTGTTTTACAAAATCAAATTTTTAAAAAGAAAAACAGCGGGATGGTGTTTCAATGTGGACGCGCCCACTTCGCACCCTTTCGAAATCCTACACGCCAAAAGGAAGGAGGCGCCAGCGGTTAGCTTAGTCGGAGGATCTGCGCGTGCCAGCTGTGCCAAAGGGTCACCGGCAAAGAGGTGGCTTTAAAACGCAGGAGGATAAACCGGAGGAGGAGAGGGGGGCACCGGGCGAGGGAAGCGTCACTTTTCTTTCACTTGTATAGACTAGAGCAGTGGTCGCCAAGTAGTGGGCTGGGGACCACTGGTGGTCCGCGAGAAAATTTTGGTGGTCCGCAGAGAAATGTCCCCCCCAAAGCACTCCCCCCCCAAAGCAATTAATCCAGGCTGCACGGGAACACATGGCCCGCCCACCCACTGGCTCCCACCCTTTGGCCGAGCGCAAACTTTACGTTGAGTAGAGCCACGTGAGTTGGAACTGGAAGGTAAGACCAACGGCGGGGGAGAGAAATCCGCCCCAGGGTGGCTTGCGGTCGTTGGTGGGAAAGTCGGTCCCATATTCCAGAGCTGCAGTAGTCACAAGACTGGTCCTTTGGTCATCCCGGAGCAGCTCCTCCTCCAGTCCATGGCAGGCCGGTGCACCCAGGTGGAGGAGCAGCTGCTCCGGGATGACCAAAACTCTGGGAGAGTTTTTCTCCAGCCCAGAAGTTAACCAGGACATTGGGGGCAAAGTTGGAGCTAATAAAGGGACTCCTACTGATTATCTGACCATGCTGCCTTTGTGCCACGCCCCTTTGGGTCATCACAGAAGTGATGTCCCACAGATCCAAGGATCCACCTGTTTCTTCCCAATTCAACCCTCAACCACCCCATCTGGCTGGAGGTACCTGAGAGAAATTCTTCCAATGTCTCACTTAGCAACCGACATTTTCGGCACAATTGTAGTCGTAAGTCGAGGACTGCAGTCTACAGTCCTTGACTTAGGAAGAGGAGAAGGAACAAGGAGGCCCTGCCTAACAACATCCAAACAGGAGGCTGAGGTGACTGTTTTTTAACCGTCTTTCTCTTCAGTGAATTCTGAACATGGGCAGAAAACAAAAATCTTGAGGCAGGGAGATATGAGAGTTGGCTTCATTCATTTAATAAGAGTAAATATTTTTACGCCTACCCTTTTAAGATAGTCCTCGATGTACGACCACAATTGAGCCCCAAATTCCTGTTGCTCAGTGAGGGAGCTGTTAAGTGAATTTTGCCCCATTTTACAACCTTTCTTGCCACAGCTGTTAAGTGAATCACAATTTGGGTTTAATATTTCACATGAATCGGTTCACAGGCTGCTGTCTGAATTTGCTAGCAGTCACAGGTATTATATTTTGTGAAATTTTTTCCTCAAATTCAGGTAAAAAAGGAAATACAGGTTGTCCTTGACTTACGACCACAATTGAGGCCAAAGTTTCCATTGCTAAGCGAGAGAGTTCTTCAGTGAGTTTGGTCCCATTTTATGACCTTTCTTGCCACGGTTGTTAAGTGAATCACTGCAGTTGTTAAGTCAACCTGGCTTCCCTACTGACTTCGCTTGCCGGAAGGTCACCAAAGGGGTCCCATGACTCCGGGATATGGCGACCGTCATAAATACAAACCAATTGCCAAGCGTCTTGAGTTTGGATCACGTGGCCGCCGGGATGCTGCAAAGGTCGTAAGTGTGAAAAACATGCGTACATCACTTTTATAGATGCCGTTGTAACTCTGAACGGTCACTAAACGAACTGTTGTAAGTTCAAGGACTAACTTGTATTACTTTTTCGTTAGATTCCTTCTCTGTCTTGGTTGCCAGGTTCTTTTTACTGACAAAGAAAGTCATTTTTGAAAAGTGTGATGATCCAGGGCATGGTACAGAGGTAACACAGGTAGCTGGCAGTTCAACTGCCCCTTTATTGCTCCAAATTTCCCCAAACGCTCCCATATTTCTGGCAAGTCCCAGAGCAAAGTGATCACACACACACACACACACACACACATGCTGTCATGCCCCTGGTGGAGACTGACCCTGAGGGGAGAGGAGGAACAGCCGACAGGGAGTGGAAGTGTGGCTCCGGAGGTTGTGGAGGAGGAGACTGACCCTGAGGGGGAGGAGGAACAGCCGACAGGGAGTGGAAGTGTGGCTCCGGAGGTTGTGGAGGAGGCTGGGGAGGGGCAGAGGCCGGCTGGGCAGTCGGAGAAGGACCCAGGCCCATCCCCTATCCATCCTAGGGCACGGGGAGGAGGATAAGGGAGAGATGTGGTCTACTCGGGAGGAGTGGGCCTTGATCCTCTTCATGGGCTGCAGGTGTGAGAACTGCATAAGAGTTTGGACCTGCGTTCTGGCAAACGCTGGAGACAAAGCGTGTTTTATTTTGGTTTGAGGTTATCTTGGTTGGCGTCCTTCCAACAGACTGTGCCTTGTTATCTCCTTGAATTTGGTAAATACTTCTCCTGTTCTGCTGTGGAAATTTCATCATTGTAGTTTCTTTGGTTTTTTATTTCACCTCTATCTGCTCATTAAGTTTGGACTGTATTGCTTTCTTCTGAAGACTATTTTTGAGTACATTTTATCTCCAACTGAGAATTATTGAACAGTGGAGCCAAGTTGGAGGCATTAAAGGACATTTATTTACGTTTTGGATTTTGTTACGTTTGTGTTACACTCTGGGTCATCACACACACACACACACACCTCTCAAGCAGCCTCTGGCTGCAAACAGTCCAGCCCAATGCTGTGAACACCACGGCTGGACAGCAAGAAATCCAGCAGGGCAAGTTGACGAGTTCCGGAAGCAAGGGGGTATGGCAAGTAATCTAGAAATCCAGAAATAATGCAAGGAATCCAGGAAAGTTCCAATGTCGGCACTCAATACTCCTTGAATTCAGCATTTGTTCCCGACAAATGCCCCTCCCCACAGCGTCTGTTTAATTTTAATTTAATAATTGGACTTGTATCTCTCGAAAGGACTCAGGGCGGCTCACAACTAAAAATACAAACAATAAGTTTCAGTCCCCAGGTGTGCCTTATTTATTTTATTTTATTTTATTTTATTTTATTTTATTTTATTTTTTTATTTTATTTTATTTTATTTTATTTTATATTTTTTTATTTTATTTTATTTTATTATTTTATTTTATTTTATTTTATGATTTTATTTTATTTTATTATTTTATTTTATTTTATTTTATTTTATTTTATTTTATTTTATTTTATTTTATTTTATTTTATTTTATTTTATTTTATTTTATTATTTTATTTATGACTTTTATGCCACCCTATCTCCCGAAGGACTCAGGGCGGCTTACAAACTAAAAACAATTATACAAATACAAATATACAAATATTAAAAAACAATTAAACCAAGGTCTCATAAATATAACGAATTAAAGTACATTTAAAAACCCTCCCCCAACCTCATCAGTCTGGGTAGGCTAGTTGGAACAGCCAGGTTTTCAGGTCGCGGCGGAAGGAGTGGAGGTCCACCCGAGCTCCAGGGAGCTGGTTCCATAGGGTGGGTGCACCCACCCAGAAGGCCTCCTCCTCTGGGAACCGCCAGCCGGCATTGCCGAGTCGACGGCACCCGGAGAAGGCCCTGTCGATGGGCAGCGACGGGGACGCTGGGAGGTTGTTATCAGCAGCAGGGTCTCCCGCAAATATCCTGGACCAATACCATGAAGGGCTTTATAGGTTAACACCAGCACCTTAAATCTTGTGAAATCTTAAATCTTAAGCCTTGTGAAGAGGGGCGGGACGCTCTCCTCCCGAGTAGTTGAGTCAGCCTGCGCTGTTCTCGCCTTCTCTCCGCTCTCCCCACAGATTCAGGCTGCGACGGGGGTCATGACAAAAAGTTTCATTACTTGAAATGTCTTGGAATATTAATATTAAAAGTTTAGTTCCTCTCCAGTAGTAGCAGAGTCGTGATGAGTATCTGTTTTTCCCCTCCTCCTGACAGACAGAGTGCTGAGCCACACGCAGAAGCTGTATGGGTCCTGGGTGCGAGGGCAGTCTGCGGGGGGTTGCCGCAACAACAGCACCTTCCCCACCAACCCCAAATTCTGGCTGAGAGTCTGCGAGCAGAGTGAGCTGTGCATCGCCCTCCTGCAGAAACCCCGGAAGCACAGCACCGATTGGGCTGGCAGGATCCGTGCCTGGCCTCGCCTCCCGGAAGCCGACCCCTCCTTGGTGGATAACGTCCGAGGGAAGAATTACCATGCCGTGGGCTTGCACATATGGAAGGTAGGAAAGATGAGCTGACAAGTTCTTTCCGTTTTCCAGGAAGGTAAGATTCTAGTCCTCAAGATTGCCGAGAGAAATGAAGTCAGGTGAGCACGCGGAACCCAGCACACCAGCTGAGACCTGCAGTGCCGATCAGCTTAAAGATAAAGAAGAGAAAATCACAAGGGCGGTGGGAAGCCAATCCTGCACTTTTCTCTTCTCCTCTCAGCTGTTGGTGGGAGGCTTTCTTTCTTTTTTTTACTACCAGTTCGGCCAAACCAGTCTGAACCGTTAACATATGTGATGACCCGTAGTCTCTCAAAATCACCCAAACCCAAAACATGAATTAAAGTCCGGCAGTGCCTTCAACTTAACTGTTTTATAAGTCACAGTTAAAAGTCCCCAAAGTAAATAATGAGGCAAAAGGAAAAACAAGAACAAACCATATTGGCGAGAGTTCCGAATCAAACCAAGATAAGTAATCATACGTTCCAAGCAGATAACCTGGGAAAGTCCTTGGGAAGAACGCCGACAAGTATCAACCTCTTTCAAAGGAAACACTAACTTTGACTCCAGCAATTCTGCATAGGCAGTTACAAACTTATATACATAGCTCCCAGCTGTAAGCCCTGAGGAGGATCATGGCCCTCTCCTCCCGAGTAGACCATGCTTTTCCCTGATCCTCTCGTCCCTACGTGCCCTGGGATGGAGAGGGGATGGGCCTGGATCCTCTTCTGATTGCTCAGCCGGCCTCTGCCCTTCCCCAGCCTCCTCCACTACCTCTGGAGCCACACTCCCACTCCCTGTTGGCTGTTCCTCCTCTTCCTCGGAGTCAGTCTCCACCAGGGGCAAGACAGCATACCACCACTGAGTTTGAGGATGAAAATGGAATAGGATTATTGTGATATGTCCTGGCAGCTTTGGCATCTGAATCACTGGGGTGCCGGAAGGTGATAGTACAGATAGTCCTTGAATTACAACAGCTTACTTAGTGACTTTTCGAAGTTACAACCAGGGGTGGGTTTCTACTGGTTCTGTCCACCGCTGTAGAACTGGTAGCTCTGAAGAGCAGCAGACATACCGTGTTTCCCCGAAAATAAGACCTACCCCCAAAATAAGACCTACCCGAAAATAAGACCTAGTGTGTTTTGGGAGCCAAAAATATAAGACAGTGTTCTTATTTTGGAAACACGGTAGAACCGGTTCTATGTCTGCTGATGTTTTGGCCCACCCGCCCGCCTGGGCTCTTACCTGATCTTTATTTCCTGCTGCTTCAACTTCAGCTGCTGTGCGAGGCACAGCTGCAGTTAAAAAAAGCAGGGAAAAAGTGTTTTTTCAAAGGTTTCTTCTCAGCACACAGCACTGCTTAGCTGTCCAGGCAGCAACCTGATGATGATTTACAGGTGTGCGAGCAGTGTGCAGGGAAGCACATCGTAAATCACCGAACCTCATAAATCATCGACCCAGTAGTTAACCCTGTTGGATCCCACCCCTGGTTACAACCACACTGGAAAAAATGATTTATGACCATTTTTCACACTTATGACCATTGCAGCATCCCCCCTTGGTCACGTGATTTACATTCAGATGCTTGGCAACTGATATCAATGGTGGTATTCAATTTCTTTAACTACCAGTTCTGTGGGTGTGGCTTGGTGGGGGTGGGGTGGCTTGGTGGGCATGGTGTGGCTTGGTGGGCATGGTGTGGCTTGGTGGTCATGGCAGGGGTGGATACTGCAAAATCTCCATTTCCACCCCACTCCTGGGGGAAGGTTACTGCAAAATCCCCATTCCCTCCCCACCTCACCAATCCAGGGGTGGGATTCTACCAGTTCGCACCTATTCTCTAGAACCGGTTGTTAACATTCTAAGCAGTTCGGAGAACTGGTTGTTAGAAGAAATTACTGGCCTAATCCTGTAAGGAAGGCAGGAAGGAAACATTCTGGTGTTGCTTACAGAAACTGCCTCTCCGTTAACCCTTATTACATTCTTGGCAGGACTAGACTTCCTGTCTCAGGAACTTCTCTGGAGTTTTTTCCCCCTCCTTTGCTGGTACTTTGCTTGTGTGGAGTGACCAAAAAAGTTCAAAGTTCAAAGTTCAAAAAGTTCAAAGTTTCAAAGTTACAATGGCACTGAAAAAGTGACTTATGACTATTTTTCACACTTCCGACTGTTGCCGCATGAGAGGCCAGGCGGGATGCCTGCCTCGATGTGAGTGATATTGAGTTGGCCACACCCAGCCAATAACATGACCCCCCAAGCCATGTCCACCCAGTCACATGACCACCAAGCCATGCCCACCAACTAAGCCACAACCACAGAACCAGTTGTTAAAAAATTTGAATCCCACCCCTGCACTAACCTGCTTTCCAGCTCCGTTCTCCTGTGCAGGGCAACCAAAGAAGACCAGCCAATCAGCTGGGACTTGGGAGCAGAGAATAGATGGGGCGGAGCCGGGTCAGAGGTGGTATTTGCCAGTTCTCTGAACTACTCAAAATGTCCGCTACCAGTTCTCCAGAATCTGTCCGAACTGGCTGAATACCCACCTCTGAACTGGTTCATATTTATGATGGTTGCAATGTCCTGGGGTCACATGATTCCCTTTTGCGACCTTCTGACAAGCAAAGTCAATGGGGAAGCCAGGTTCACTGAACAACTGTGTTACTCACTTAACAAATCCAGTGATTCACTTAACAAACGTGGCCAGCAAAATCGTAAAAATGGGGCAAAAACTCACTTAACAAGGGTCTCGCTTAGCAACATAAAATTCTGGGCTCAATTGTGGTCGTAAGTCGAGGACTGCCTTTGAGACATTTGTCAAGTGAGTTCTGCCTCCATTTTACGACCTTTCTTCCTACAGTTGTTAAGTGAATCACTGCAGTTGTTAAGGCAGCAGCCCGGTTGTTATGTGAATCTGGCTTCCCCGTTGACTTTGCTTGTCAGAAAGTCATAAAAGCTGATCACCCCAACCCCATGAGGGCCATCTGTTCTTTTTCCTGGAGCAAAATTGAAGGCGCTGGAAGTTGGACTGCTCCTTCCATTAAATGAAATATTGCTGAACAACAAGTCCTTCATTTCTCCCCTAATGGATTTTTTATGGGAAAATAAACTGGCAAAAGGACATGGGACTAAAAGAACGCAAGATCGTTTGGGTCTCTCATAAAATTCCCTGGAAGAATTTGGGTCGTGGGTTTGACTAGCCAGCCCCACAAACTCAGAACGAAGCCAGCTTGTACAGTATGATACACAGGGGAGGTTGTATTGTGTCACCCACTGGTTTTTCTCTGAAGGTGGCATGCCGTCTTAAAGTTAAAAATCCCAATAATAAATGGCTGACTGCCAGCTGCCTGCAAATCAGCAGTTCGAATCTCACCAGGCTGAAGGTTGACTCAGCCTTCCATCCTTCCGAGGTGGGTAAAATGAGGATGACCCAGATTGTTGGAGGCAAATGCTGATTCTGTAGAGGGCTGTAAAAGCTCTGTAGAAGCGGTATTTAAGTCTAAGTGCTTTATTGCTATTTCTTCCCACCGTTGTTCAGTAAATCGCTTCAGTGGATAAGTTACTAACCTGGTTGTTAATTGAATCAGGGCTTTCCCCATTGACTTTGCTTGTCAGAAGGTCGCAAATGGTGATCACGTGACCTGGGGGATACTGCAACGGTCATAAACCCGAATCAGGTGCCCAAGCATCTGAATTTTGATCGTGGGGTCATGTGGAGGCTGCAAAGGTCGTAACTCTGAAAAACGGCCCTGAGTCACTTTTTTTGTAACTTTGAGCGGCCACTAAATGAATTGTTGCAAGTCGAGGACTTCCTGTATTCAGCCCCGTGTTGCTCTCTTGTCTTCCAGATTGAGAAGAAACAGTTCAACCTTCCCAAGACGCTGTCTGCGCCCCCAGTAGCGAGCACAGCTTGTCATTCCTTCAACCGAGAGGTGCATCTTCATTGTGAACTTTCTCCTGGGTACTACCTGGTCGTTCCCAGCACTTTCCTGAATAATACGGAAGGAAATTTCCTGCTCCGGGTTTTCTCCAGTGGAAGAATTTCTCTCAGGTACCTCCAGCCAGGTGGGGTGGGTGGAATTGGGAAGAGAGATGGGCAGGGGTGGGCTCCTACTGTGTGATGACCCGGGGCGTGGCACAAAAATAGCAAAGTCACCAAAGTAGAATAAATTCCCTTTAATGCCTCCAACTTGGCCCCCAATGTGCAATTATCCTCAGCTGGAGATCAAACTTTTCCAAAAACAGTCTAGGAAGGGAAGAAATGCAGTCCGAACCCAAAGTAAAGATAATTAGAAATGAAAAAAAACCACAAACCACACTGAAGCAATTAACACAGCAGGCCAGGATGATAAATTGCAGACTTCCAAAGGATAACGCAGCACCCACAGTTGGGAGGATGCCAAAACCCAGATAAGCCTTGACAAAGATAATGCACGCTTTGCTTCCAGCAACTTTGCTGTGCACAGTTTGCCCTTTTAAACAGTCTTCCCAGCTGCAGCCTATGAAGGGGATCAGGGCCCTTTCCTCCCCCGTAAACCACATTGCTCCCTTATCTGCTCCTCCCTGAGTGCCCTAGGATGAAGAGGGGGTGGGCCTGGGTCTTCCTCTGAATGCCCAGCCGGCCTGTGCCCTTTCCCCGTTTCCTCCACAGCCACCGGAGCCACATTCCCGCTCCCTGTCAGCTGTTCCACCTTTCCCTCAGAATCAGATTCCAACTGGGGCATGACATACTGGTTCAGGCAAACTGGATGTTAATTTTACATCTGGTTCACCGAACCGGTAGTTGCAACAACTGGCTGGCCCCGCCCACCCAGTCCTGCCCCTCCCAGGAATCTCCACCCGGCCTGTTTTGGATCCCAGGTAAGTGCAGGACCCACGGAGGTTCAGGGTGGCCAAAAAACAGGCCTCCAGAGAGCCTCCAGAGCCCAGGGAAGCCATTTTCGCCCTCCCGGAAGCTCAAGAAAAGCCTCTGGAGGCCGGGGAGGTCAAAAAGCCCCCCCGTCCACCGTACTGCAGGAGGCCGACTAGGCCACACCCACCATGGCCAGCCCACCCAGCAACAGGGCAGAGAACTGTTTGCTAAAGTTTTTGAAGCACCCCTGGATATAGGTGGACCTTTGAACCTGTGGTCCTTCACTTACGAGCGCAAAGGGGCTGTGATGACCTGGGGCGCGGCACAAAAGCAACAAAGTCACAAAAGTAGGTAAAGTCCATTTAATTCCTCCAACTTGGCCTCCAATGTCCAGTTATCATCAGCTGGAGAAAAGAACTCTCCTAAGAACAGTTTTTAAAGGGAAGAAATTTAGTCCGGACCCAAACTACATATAAATTATAAATAAAAACCAACACAAACCAAGCTACAGCAGTTAAGGAGACAGGGCAGGATAAGGAATTGCAGACTTCAAAAGATAACGAAACACACACAGTTGGGAGGACGCCAGAACCCAGATAAGAATTGACAAACAAAGATAATTCATGCTTTGCTTCCAGCAAGGTTCTATGCGCAAACACCCTCTTTATCCTGTTTTCCCAGCTGCAGCTAATGAAGGGAATCAGGGCCTTTTCCTCCCCCGTAACCCACGTTGCTCCCTTATCTGTTCCTCCCTGCGTGCCCTAGAATGCAGAAGGGGTGGGCCTGGGTCTTCCTCTGAATGCCTAGCAGACTGTGCCCTTCCCCAGTTTCCTCCACCACCGCCGGAGCCACACTCCCACTCCCTGTCAGCTGTTCGACCTCCCCCTTGGAATCAGACTCCAACAGGGGCATGAGAGGGGCCCAAAATTTCTGTGGTTTAAGCGAGACATTTAAGGGAATTCTGCCCTGTTTTTACCAACTTCCTTCCCACCGTTGTTAAGTGAATCACTGCAGTTATTAATTTAATGAAATGGTTGTTAAGTAAATCTAGCTTCCCAGTTAGAAGGCTGCAAAAGGAGATTGTGTGACCACATACTGTCATAAATGTGAGTCAGTGGCCAAGCGTCTGAATTTTGATCATGTGACCATGGAGATGCTGCAATTTGTCGTAAGGATCAAAAACGGCCGTAAGTCATTTTTTTTCAGTGCTGTTGTCCCTTCTTAATATGGCTACTAAATGAATGGTCGTAAGACGAGGACTCCCAGTACAGGGAGTCCTTGACTTACAACCTCAATTGAGACCAAAATTTATGTTGCGGAGAAATTTGATAAGTGAGATTTTGCCCAGTTTTATGACTTTCCTTGCCACCGTTGTTAAGTGAATCACTGCAGTGGATAAGTTCATAACACGGTTGTTAAGTGAATCTGTCAGGATTCCGGCAGTTACCCCCAATTAAATCCTGAGTCTCGAGCCAAACTTCCAAAACTTCAAAAGGATTTATTGGGAGTTAACATGTTGGCACTGCCTGGGTGTAGCCGACTCTGAGACACTGTCACCCTTGACCCTGGTTTTCCCCACCCCCTGGGAGTATCGTAATTCATATTCTCCAATGGGACACATCCATAGCCAAGAGTTATTAATCATGCTCTCCAGTTAGGTTTTTGCATGGCAGAAACTTCAGTCACCCAGTTACAATCTCTGAAAACTATGCATGGAATGCACTTTTGGTTTCCAAGCTGCCGCACTGCTCTTTCAAACCTCTTTTCCCCCCTCCCTTTCTGTTGACAATTCTAAAACGGCCATATGAATGTTTTATGAGCTGACAAATCTGGCTTTCCCATGCATTTTGCTTGTCAGATGGTCGCAAAAGGGGACCCCGTGACCCCGTGACAACTGCGACCTTCATAAATATGAGTCAGTGTTGCCCAGCGCCTGAATTTTGACCACATGACCATGGGAACGCTGCAAAAGTTGTAATTAGAATAATAACTTTTATTGTCACTTTGAACGTATACTAATCGGAATACATTAAAATGAAATTTTGTTGCATCACCACCTCCAATATACACTTCATAAACATGACAAAATAAATAAATACAAAATGATGCATATACCCACATATAGTTCATGCCCTTGTTAGAATCGGACTCTGAGGGAGAAGAGGAACAGCCAACAGGGAGTGGAGGTATGGCTCTGGAGGTGTGGCTGGGGAAGGGCAGAGGCCAGCTGGGCAGTCAGAGGAAGAACTAGGCCCATCCCCTCTTCATCCTAGGACACACAGGGAGGAACGGAAAAGGCAACAACTTGGCTTACGAGAGAGGAAGCGGCCATGATCCCCCTCATTGGTTGCAGCTGGGGAGAATAGTATATAAGAGAGACGATTACAACACAGCATTGCTAGAAGCAAAGTGTGTTTTTATTTTGATGTCCTTCCAACAGACAGTGCCTTGTTATCTCCTTGAAGTTGGTAATCACTTATCCTGGTCCGTTGTGGAAATTCCTTCATTGTAGTTTGTTTTGGTTTTTTATTTCACCTTTATCTGCTCATTGAGTTCGGACTGTATTGTTTTCTTTTGAAGACTATTTTTGAATAAGTTTAATCTCCAACTGAGAATTATTGAACAGTGGGGCCAAGTTGGAGGCATTAAAGGACATATATTTATATTTTCTATTTTGTTATGTTTGTGTTACACCCCAGGTCATCACATATATTATATGACACGGAGAAACAACACAGTCTAGTTGAGATGCATAAATGGCAAGAAAAATGAATCTTAGTGAGTTAAACAGACGGATGACATATAGGGAACAAAGCTGTTACAGAATCGGGTAGTCCCGCTAGAAATACTTCGAAAAACAAAATTGTATGACCTTTCTTGCCACTGTTGTTAAGTGAATCATTGCCGTTGTTAAATTAATGACATGGTTGTTAAGTGAATCTGGCTTCCCTATTGACTTTGCTTGTCAGAAGCAGCCGTCGTAAGTGTGAATCAGTTGCCAAGCATCTGAATTTTGATCATGTGACCATGGGGATGCTGCAATGGTTGTAACTGAGAAACGGTCCCAAGTCAGATTTTTCAGTGCCATTGTGGTAACTGAATGGTCACCAAACAAACTGTTGTAAGTCGAGGACTTGGGTATATTAAAAACTAGCTGGATACCCCTGCTTCGCTGCAAAACTATGTGATCGGGCTTAGTTTTTGGAGAGGAAACTAAGGGGGAAAAAATTTCTGCCTCTGCCTACTAGCATCCATCGGTATTCATCTAGCTAGCCTTCTGTCAGTGTGTGAGAGAGTTGAGGGCTGTTTGGAAACTGAAACAATATTTGCTGTGTGAGCAAGAAAGAAGGAGACAGCAAGGAGCCGGTGTGGTCAACTCTTCTGTACTAAAGCTGCTTGATGCTGTGAAACTGAAACTGAAACTCCTCTGCTTGTGTTTTGCATTTGGAAGAGATTTCTTTTCAGGTGGGGAGGGGGAGTAGAACTCCTTAGCATCAGAGCGTGTTAATAATAATAATATAGGAAATACTAATGCTACGATGGTCATTTGGAAAAATCCTTTCTTAGTGAGCACCTAGGAGCCAAGAGGAACATATGTGCCAAATTTCAAGTTTGTAGGCTTTACAGTTCTGGAGATTTTGTGATGATGCGTGAGGGGTCTTTTGCTTTTATAGATATCGATGTAATTTTTAAAAGGTTTAAAAAATCAGGGTTGGGGAGTTAGTGACAAGAGAAGCTATAAGGTAGGTAAATTTTTTCTTCCTTCTCTCCTTTCTGCCTCCCCATCTCCCCGGTCTCTTGCAAGTGAGATCAAGCTGCCTTTGCTGGATAACACCATCCATGAAGCGTTCCCAGGAGGCGAGTGGGAGACGGCTCAGCTGGAGGGATCGTGGAAAAAAGGCCACAACGCCGGAGGCAGCCGCAACTTCCCTCGTTCCACACCAATCCCTGCTTCCCTTTGTCGGTTCCCGCCGGGTTTGGTCAAAGAAGCATCAAGGTGTCCCTCCGTCAGCACTGCCCAGATAACAAGTGCCGTCCCATTGGCTTTCATATCTTCCAGGTAATCTTGAGGTTCTGTTGTGGCCTGTCGGCCGAATCAGAGGAGGAGAAGGTCTGGGAGTCAGGATCAGCATCAAGGCAACCTGAGAGCTCTGAGGGGGAAGAGGGAGTGGAGCTGGCAGAAAGGGAGAGACAGAGGTGGACCTGGGCCATATAACAGCCCTCAGATGGAGAGTCAACAGCCTCCAAGTCTGGAGGGGACTGATGAAGAAGAGGAGGAACAGCTGGGTCCAGTGCCTGATGCGTGGATGCGCAGAAGGCAAAGGAGAGGAGAACAGTGGTAATCTATAGGCCGGTCCTTGGGACGGAAGAGCCACTGCTGCTAGCGAAGCCCCACCCTAACTCTGGGGATAAAAGGCAGGGGGCGGAGATGAATAGATGTGGCAGACAACTATTAATCTCCCTGCTGGACAGACTTGTTAGCCTGCGGTGAGAGAGAGACTTTTTGCTGGGGCTGCCGGCGCTCCTAATAAAGGAATCATTGAGGGTTTGTCGTGTTTGGGGTTGCTGATTGAATTCCACCAGTGTCTCTCAACCTGGGTTGCTTGAAGGTGTCTGGGACTTCAACTCCCAGAATTCCCCAGCCAGCATGGCTCTGTTCGTCATCAAGAGGCGTCGGTTGCCAAGCCTCCAGATTTTGATCGCATCGCCATGGAGGTGCTACAATGGCCTCAAGTGTGACAAACGGCCCTAAGCCATTTTTCGCAGGGACCTCGTAACTAAACGAACTGTTTGAAGTCCAAGGATTACCTGTAATTTGGAAACCGTCCCATAATCTGAGTTTGTAAATGGATTTTTCTACTGTAGCTCCTGTTCTCCCCAGCATCCCTAATCTTTATCATTGTGATGACCCAGGGCGTGGCACAAAGGCAGCACAGTCACATAAGTAAGAAAAGTCCCTTTAATACTTCTAACTTTGCCCCAATGTCCAGTTACCTTCGGCTGGAGAAAAAACTCTCCCAAGAACAGTCTTTAAATGAAGGAAATTCAGTCCGAAACAAAGTACATGCAAAATGTAAATAAAAATCCACACAAACCATGCTGCAGCAATTAACTGGACAGGGCAGGATAAGGAATTGCAGACTTCAAAGGCCTACAAAACACACACAGTTGGGAAGAGGCCAGGAACCCAGATAAGCCTTGACCATAAAAGATAACTCACAATTTGCTTCTCACGAGTTGCTATGCACAATCTCCCTTTTTAAACACTGTGTTCCCAGCTGCAGCTAATGAAGGGAATCAGGGCCCTTTCCTCCCCATAAGCCATGCAACTCACGTTGCTCCCTTCTCCGTTCCTCTCTGCATGCCCTAGGATGAAAAGGGGGTGGGCCTGGGTCTTCCTCCAAACTCCTCTCCCTTGTTCTATCTCTTCTTTGCTCTGCCCAGCCGGACTTTGCCCTTCCCCAGTTTTTCCACAGCCACCGGAGCCACACTCCCACTCCCTGTCAGCTGCTTGGCCTCCCCCTCGGAATCAGATTCCGACATGGGCATGACAATCTTGGGAAACCATTGACTGCACTGTGCAGTTTTGTCTGTCTGTGTATTCAGACATGACAATAGATCCTGTAACCTGTGATGATTTTCAAATCAACCTCCAAGCATGACTTCACATCCTGATTGCCAGCAGCAGTTGTCATAAATATGAGCCAGTTGCCAAGCATCTGAAAGTTGGTCATGTGACTACAGGGAGGCTGCAGCAGTCTATGACTGTGATGGTGAACCTATGGCACGTGTGCCACAGGTGGCACGCAGAGCCATTTGTCCTGGCACGCGAGCCGCAGGCAAACTTACTGTGCATGCGCATGCCTCAAATCAGCTGATTTTTCAGCTGGTTTGAGGCCCAGAGGCTTGAAAAAAGCCTCTGCAGGCTTTGCAGGCCGAATAATAGGCCCGTTTTGTCACTTCCTGTAATACTGGAAGTGATGAAATGGGCCTATTATTTGGCCTGCAAAGCCTGCAGAGGCTTTTTTCAAGCCTCTGGGAGGCCAAAAAGGCCTCAAGCCAGCCGAAAAATCAGCTGTGAGGCCCAGTGCAAGTAAGGGGGGGGTTGCACATTCATGCACAGGGGGTTTGGGGGGGCGCACGCATTGCCTTCTGGGTGCTGGCATGCAAGCACACAAGCGCAAGCGCACACAGAATTTTTGGCACAGGAGCCCAAAAAGGTTAACCACCACTGGTCTAGGAGATAATATATTAAATGAAGATAGTTCTATAATTATAATGTGATTATATATTTCTATATTTTATTTTATAACACAATTATAATTATTATAGGTCACGATACAGTTAAAAGAGCTGTTGGATATCCGAAACATAAAATGTAATTATAGGAAGACTTTGTTATTTCTTCTTAGGTTCCCAGTGACAACAACCATGTCAAAATGGCTTCCACAGCTTTCCTGCAATTGGAGCCAGTTCTTAGTTGTGTGCCTCATTGCTACTCTCAGGAAATAAGTCAGACATGCCGGCTGCCTTCAGGAAATTACGCCATTGTCCCATCAACATATTTGCCTGACACTGAGGGCAGCTTCACAGTGATTGTAGCAAGGAAGATAGACAGGTGAGGAGAAAATAATTCATAGACACTCTGTCATTTTTTTTCCAAGTTGCCATAAGAAAGAGGTGGAGGGAGGAACCCTGAAGGAGCATATGGCAAATGAACTCAGAAGCACATTCCAAGCTTATCTCACAAAGATTGTAACTGAGGCAACCGGGTATTCTGGGCGGGGAAATGTGTTCTATTGGACAATCTGAATACACCCAGAGGGGTGAGGGGAAACAGGGTCATAGCTGATTGTAAATTATGTATCTCAGAGTCAGCTTCATACAGGTCATGCTAGTATGTCGCTCCTAATAAATCCTTCAAAGTTTTTTGAAGTTTGGCTCGAGGCTCATGATTTAATTAGGGCGATCGCTGGAAACCTGACACACTCAGCCATCCAGCGTGCTTCAATCATATGTGGCGGTCTGGAGAAGAATTTAGAGAGATTTTAATTCGGAAGTTTCTAGAGCACACCAAGTTGTTTGAAAGCCATTCTAGATCAGAGTTATTCAGCCTTGGAATCTTTAATGTGTATGTGCTTCAACTCCCAGAATTCCCCAGCCAACATGCAGATAGGCAAAAGATCCCATTGGATTCCAAGCCTGAATAGGAGATTGGGCTTGATGACCTCACTGGGCCTTTTCAACTCTCAACTGAGGTTTTATCGTAATTTCATTTGAAGGAAAGGAAAGGGGAAAGGAAAGGAGAAAGAGAAAGGAAGAAGAAAGGAAAGGAACAGAAGAAGAAAGAAAGGGAAAAAGGGAGGAGGCAGTGGAAAAGGATGGAGGAAAAGGAGTCTAACAGATACAGATACAGATGAACAGAGTTGGAAGGGACCTTGTAGGTCATTTAGCCCAACCCTCCACCCAAGCAGGAGACCCTGCACCATTTCTGACAAATGGCAGTCCAGTCTCTTCTTGAAAGCCTCCAGTGATGAAACTCCTACAACTTCCAAAGGCAACTTCTGTTCCATGGGTTGATTGTTCTCACTGTCAGAAGTTTCTCCTTATTTATAGGCTGAATCTCTCCTTGATCAGTTTCCACCCATTATTCCTTGTGTGGCCTTCAGGTGCCTTGGAAACCCCCCTTCCTCTCTGTGGCAGCCCCTCAAATATTGGAACACTGCTATCATGCCACCCCTGGTCCTTCTCTTCCCTAGACTAGCCAGGCCCAGTTCCTGCAACCATTCTTCATATGCCTTAGTCTCCAGTCCCCTCATCATCCTGGTTGCTCTTCTCTGTACTTTTTCCAGAGTCTCAACATCTTTTTTATAGTGTGGTGACCAAAACTGGATGCAGGACCCTAGGTGTGGCCTTACTAAGGCTTTATAGAGTGGTATATATAGAGTACCTCACTTGATCTTGATTGTATCCCTCTGTTAATGCAATTTAGGATTGCATTTTTGGCTGCTGCTGCACACCGCTGACTCATAGTTAGCTGGTTGCCCACTAAAATGGAAAGAAGGAGCTAGAGAAAAGGAAGAGATGGAGGAAAGGGAGGGAGGGAGGAAAGGAATGAAGGAGAGGAGGGAAGGAAGGAAAGAGAGGGAGTCGGATGGATGGTTGGATGCATGAGAGGAAACAAGGAACGAAAGTGGATGGAGGAAGGAAGGAAGGATGGATGGATGGATGGATGGATGGATGGATGGATGGAAGGAAGGAAAAGGATGGAGGAAGGAAGGAGAGAGAGGGAAGGAACACAGGCCATGGGCAATGACATCCTAAGAGATCATCTTTGGTGCTCCTAAAACATCACCACTTCCTGCATTTGATTTCGGAACATGGGAGATTTTACGCAGCGTTCTGCTGTATGATGATCTGAGGTTATTTTTCTGTTGCTAGTAGTGAAGAAAAAGATGGAAACTCCAAGGAATTTTTCCAGGGAAGCCTGTGAAAGGCCCCCTTCTGCACTTTGGTCTTTTCTAATAAGGTTGTGTTTGCTTTTCTACAGGAAGAGCATTTGGAGCAAGGAGACTTTGGGACAAAGGCTGCAGGAGGTGAGCTCTTTGTTTGTTTGGGGTTTGGCAATGTACGGTTCCACCCAGCCCATTTTGTCCTTCCAAAGAAAACAGCACAGCAATAAGTAACTAAAAAGTCATTGACCAAGGAGAAAAATTGAAAATCAGCTAAGATCAGAGGTCTGTAGACATACTCAGTCATCCAGGTCATGGATGTCCCAAAGGTGCTTTTTTCATGACCTGTGTGACTGAGAATCTCTACAGACTTTTAGCGATACATTTTGGGATGAACACCCTTTGAATGGTGTGGCAGTAGGAACGGATTTCCAGAGAAAAAATGGCAGACTACAGGAACCATTCGCACCACTCGGGTGACCCTGAGGATGCAGATAAACCTCCAAGTGTCCTAAGAGCCTTGGTGGTGCAGGCTGTTAAATGCCTAGCACTTAAGTTCCAGCTGCCTGCAATTAGTGCAGGCTCGAATCCCACCAGGCTCAAGGTTGACTCAGCCTTCCATCCTCCCTAGGTAGGTAGATCGAGGACCCAGGACGGTTGGGGGCAATAAGCTGACTTTGTAAAAATGCTGCTTGGGGGGGGGAGGCAAAGCCCTAGTAATAAGCAGGCATATACAATGGAAGGAAGGCTATTGCTGAGCGCATTGGGTTGTGCTTCAAAGATTGTAAGCCGCCCTGAGTCTCCGGAGAAGGGCGGCATATAAATGTGAATTTTTTTAAAAAAATGGTGTGGGAGTAGGAATGGATTTCCAGAGGAAAAATTGCAGACTACACGAACCACATGGGTGATCCTGAGGACACAGGTAAACCTCCAAGTGGCCTTACCGACCCCCTAAAAGGATGCAAATGACCAGCTGTCTGCAAAGAGTGTAAATCCTTCCATTCCCCAATATCCTCTCAGCGCTGAAGAAGCTTCTTGGAGGAGAAGCGAAATGTCTTCAGAACAAAACAAGAAAGTCCAGTTGCCTCCTGAAAAAGCACCTTTGGGACACAGAATAGTAGTAGGTGGAAAAAGGAAACCACAGGCATGTCAAGAAGTGTGCAGCTGTATTGCCAACTGTGTTAAAAACTGTCGCAGAAGAATAATTTAAATGTTTCTAGCTAGTGTTTCTTTCAAGTCTCCCCCAAGAAAGGGACATTAGGCTAAAACTCTGGCACACTTGGGTCTGTCCATTTAGGGAGTTTTTTGCCTTTCTATTAAGGATTTTTCCCTTTTAGCCCAAACCTGGAATATACCATGTTTCCCCGAAAATAAGACCTACCCCGAAAATAAGACCTAGTGTGTTTTTGGGAGCCAAAAAAAATATAAGACAGTGTCTTATTTTTGGGGAAACACGGTATATATAGAAGACAAAGCTTCCTGCTCAAAAACCCAGCTTGAAAACCCAGCAATACAAAACTTCTCCTGGGCATTTTTTGCCAGTCTGAAATATATCGGGTTGCAGGGAGCCCTCGAACTACAACAGTTCATTTAGTGACCGTTCAGAGTTACAACAGCACTGGAAAAAAAGCAACTTATGATTGTTTTTCACAGTTACGACCATTCCCATGGGTCACTTGATCAAAATTCAAATAACTTGGCAATTGATTCAGATTTACGACGGTTGCCCTGTCCCAGGGCTCCGGCGATCCCCTTTTCCGACCTTCTGATAAGCAAAGTCAGTGGGGGAATCCAGATTCACTTAACGTCCGTGTTGCTCGCTTAACAGCTGCAGTGATTCGCTTAACAACTGTGGCAAGCAGGGGGGGCAAAACTCAACAAGTGAGAAGTCTGGAGCTCCATTGCGGTCGAAAATTGAGGATTACCTGCAGTAATAGCCAGGTCAAGTTGCAGATAAGGCAGGCTTTAAAAAAAGACTCTTATTAAATGAACAAAGCCAAATCACTTTTATCTCCTTTCTTTCTGCACATGTTCAGAATTCACTGAAGAGAAAGATAGTTAGGAAACACTGGTCATCTCAGCCTCCTGTTTGCATGTTGTTAGGCATGTTGTTTCTCTTCTTTCTCTGTTTTCAGTTTTATAAAGTGTGCAGGACAGTGGTGGGATTCAAATTTTTTTACTACTGGTTCTTTGGATGTGACTTGGTGGGCGTGGCTTGGCTTGGTGGGCATGGCTTGGTGGGTGTGGCATGGCTTGGTGGGCGTGGCTTGGTGGGCATGGCAGGGGAAGGATCCCCATTCCCTCCCCATTCCTGAGGGAAGGTTACTGCAAAATCTCCATTCCCTCCCCACCCCAATAACCTGCTTTCATGCCGAGGTGGGGCTAGAACTCACCATCTCCTGGTGGTTGGCCCAAAGTCACCCAGACAGCTTTCCCACCTAAAAAGTGGTACTAGAACTCACAGTCTCCTGGTGTCTACACCAGCCCTTCTATATTCATCTGAGGTCTCATGTGTCTCATTTTCACACTCTACTGAACCTTAAGCCCACTTAATAAGCCAACTAAGCCTGGGGATCTGAGATTGGCTTGCAACCCTGGGTGGGTGTGTTTGCTGGCTCTCTTCATCTTTTTTATCTTTATATATTTTTCTACTTGGATTTTTTTTAACTTGTAAATCACTCAGAGTCACTTACTGTTCCGACCCAAACTTGGCTCCAAGAGAGTAAACACAAGACAAAGGTAACAGCACAACCTTTTACTGTTTCATTGACGAATCCTGTTTCTTCACAGATAAAAGGCTGCTTCCAACTAATTAGCTCCAACAAGAAAGAGCCTTGCCAAGTCTTTGCAAGGCTGCCAGGAACAACAGATAAAGTTCCTAAACAATAAATCAAAGAGTCTCCAAACACCAACTCAGATAGTCTAATGTGCACAAGGCTTGAGCGCAAAAACTTCTTTGCTTCCTGCAAAGAACTCAGATTTCTCAGCTGGCTTTTATCTCTTGAGGGAGGGGCCATTACCTTGCAGCCTTACTCCCGAGTGGCTGTGCTGCTGCAGCTGCTCTTCAAGCAGCCCTGCGCGCATGCGCGTTGGGCATGGGCTCCTCAGGGACCTCTTCATCCCTGCTGCCAGCCTCCACAATCTCCGAAGGCAGCACTCCACTCCCTGATGGTCCTGGCCCCATCCCTGCATCACACGCAGGCCCCTCATCTGAGTCCTCACTCTCCGAGACCTCAGCCATCCACACCTGCTGCAACACTTATAGAGTGAGACAGGCGATGTATAAATTCGATCCATCAGTTAATAATGTGCTGGATTCCCACAATACCCCTGACTATAGAACGAGCAAATCTTGATGTATGGTAACTTCTAAGAGGCCACGACCCTGATGCATATTTTCCAAACAATTCTGCCTGTTCAGTGCCTTATGGTATACGAATCCACTCATTTCCCCCCTGGGCACAGTAACCCTTTTTTTTTTTTAAAGTTCCCTTTTCTGTTTCTCCTTTCCAAACATTCCTCTGGCTCCTCTTTTGCTTTTTCCAATCTCTTTTTTTTTCATTTAAAAAGCCATAAAATGGGCTTTTTGATTTACGAGCTTAGGAGTTTATGAGCCAGATCAGAAGGTTTGTTTTATTGGGCCTGCTAAAACTTCCAAAGAAATGGGGGGCAGGGAAGGAGAAGAGGGGAAATGGGAGGCATTTCCCATTGATGATTTTGAATTCTTTCTTAGAATCATAGAAAGTAAAGATTAAAAGGGCCATGAGATCATCTCCTTGCGCTGGGCAAGAATTTACTACAGAGGTTTTGCTTTGCTTTTTGACTTACTCTTTGGGGTCACATTCACATCGTCCCTGCCAAACCCCCCCCCTCCCAAAATCTGGCCAAGATGTTCATACAACACAACATGACCCAATGCAGGTAGTCCTCGAACTTACAACCATTCGTTTAGTGACCGTTTGAAGTTGGTGAAAAAAAAAGTGACTTGTTTTTTACACTTACAACCTTTGCAGCATCTCGTTGGTCACGTGATCAGCATTCCGACGCTTGGCAACTGACTCATATTTATGACAGTCGCAGCATCCCGGTGTCATGCGATCCGCTTTTGCAACCTTCCGACAAACCAAGTCAAGCGGAGAAGCCAGATTAACAACCATGTGTGATGACCCGGGGCGTGGCACAAAAATAACCAAGTCATCAAGTCATTCCCTTTAATGCCTCCAACTTGGCCCCCAATGTCCAGTTATCCTCAGCTGGAGATCAAACTTTTCCAAAAACAGTCTACGAAGGAAAGAAATGCAGTCTGAACCCAAAGTAAAGATAATTAGAAATAAAAAAACCAACACAAACCACGCTGAAGTAATTAACATGACAGGCCAGGATGATAAAATGCAGACTTCCAAAGGATAACGCAGCACCCACAGTTGGGAGGACACCAAAACCCAGATAAGCCTCGACAAAGATAATGCATGCTTTGCTTCCAGCAACTTTGCCATGAGCAGTTTGCCCTTTTTAACAGTCTTCCCAGCTGCAGCCCATGAAGGGGATCAGGGCCCTTTCCTCTCCCATAAGACACATTGTTCCCATCTCCATTCCTCCCTGCGTGCCCTAGGATGAAGAGGGGATGGCCCTGGATCTTCCTCTGAATGCCCAGCCAGCCTGTGCCCTTCCCCCGTTTGTTCCACAGCCACCGGATCTACACTCCCATTCCCTGTCAGCTGCTCAATCTCCCCCTCAGAATCGGACTGCAACAAGGGTATGACACCGTGTTACCAACTTAATTACTTAACAACTGTGACGAAAAGGTCATTTAAATGGGGCAAAGCTCCCTTAATAGCTGTCTCACTTAGCAACAGAAATGTTGGGCTCAACTATTTATTTATTTATTTATATTTGAACTTGTATGCCGCCCCATCTCCGAAAACTCGGGGCGGCTCACAGCTAAGAACACAGACAATAAATATTTAAAAAATCATTAAACCAAGAACAAGCCCAAATATAAGACATAACAACAATAAACATTAAAAACCATCCCTCCCCCAGGGAGGGGTCACAGCCCAGGTTGGTCGAATAACCAGGTCTTTAATTCACGGCGGAAGGTGCGGAGATCAGGGGCCAGGCGGAGCTCCAGAGGCAGTTGATTCCAGAGGTCAGGGGCCGCGACAGAAAAGACTCATCGGGGAGTCACCAGCTGGCATTGACCCGCCGACGGGACCCCGAGGAGTCCTTGCCTATGAGCTCGCACAGGGCGGCCGGTACTAGGGTCATAAGTCATAAGTCAAGGACTACCCCGTTTCCCTGAAAATACGACCTACCCTGAAAGTAAGTCCTAGCTTGATTTTTACACGTGCGCCCAATATAAGCCCTACCCCCAAAATAAGCCCTAATTAAGATCCCGCCCACTTCGGAGTGGACGGGTAAAAATTAAGCTAGGGTGGAGATGGGGGGGGGGTGGAGCTCCCCTACTACTTACCTTTGGCCAGTTGTAGCCAGGCCTTACACACCCTGACACCTGCCTTGCCAGTCCATTTCTTCTGCAGCCGGCAAGGCTGGCAAAGGCTTTCCTAAAGGCCTCTGTAGGTGATAACAAAGCTCTGGATCGATCCTATCGGCTGCAGAGGCATTTGGGAAAGCCTTGTCAGCCGCAGAAGAAGACGTTCCTGAAGGCCTCTGATGGTGAAAAGGAGGCCGGGATGATATCCCCCCAAAATAAGACCTGGTGCCTTTTTTGGTGGCAAAAAAAATATAAGACAGGGGAAACACGGTAGCTGTAAATAAAGAAAAGTGTTTCTCTGTTTCTCCTCATATACTGGGTAAGAGACAGAGTTGGATTCCCATTGCGTCCTGAATCAGCTCCTTTCTCAACTGTTTGATCGGAGGACGATAAGAATTTCTCAACCTTTGCAATTTTAACATGTCTGGCTTTCAGCTCCCATGCAATTGAGCCCCAAATTTCTGTTGCTAAGTGAAACATTTGTTAAGTGAGCTTTGCCCCATTTTACGACCTTTCATGCCACAATTGTTAAATGAATGGCTGCAGTTGTTAAATTAGTCGAACTGTTGTTTAAGGAAATCTGGCTTCCCCATGGACTTTCCTTGTCAGAAGGCCGCAAAACGGTGGTATTCTACCAGTTCGGCCTGGTTCTGCCGAGCCAGTTGTGGCAATGAGCAGCGGAGACTGAATTGGTTCTCTCCGCCGCTCTGCTGTTGGGCCCACCTGCCTGCCTGGGCTCCCATACTCACCTTTATCCTCTGAATTTGAAGCGCAGCTGCTTTGCGCGACACAGAAAAGTGCTGCGCGGCAGCTGCTGAAGCGACCGGGAGAGTGCAGGCTTGCAGGAGGTGAGTTAGAATGCCTCTCGGCCTATGCAAAGTGTGTGTTTGGTGCGCGCGCGCACACAAAGTGTGTGCATATGTGCAAAGCGTGCCCACCAAGCCACACCAACTGAACCAGTGGTAAAAATATTTGAATCCCACCACTGCCGCAAAGGAGGATCACGTGACTCCTGGGACACTGCAACCGTCATAAATATGAGTCAATTATAAATAAATTTTAAGAAATAAATAAATTTGAGTCCATTGCCAAGCATCTGAATTTTGATCACACGACCATGGAGATGCTACAACAGTCAGAAGTGTGAAAACTGGTCACAAGTTGCTTTTTTTCTGGTGCCATTGTAGCTTCGAACGGTCACTAAATGAACTGTTGTAAGTCGAGGACTACCAGTACAGCTCTCAAAATTTCCCAACGGGCTGAGGAATTGAAACCCATGCAGGTAATCCTCAACTTACCACCACAATTGGGATGGGAATTTCAGCCGTAAGTCACGACAGTTGTAAGTTGAGGCATCCGCATGACTGGACCCAATTTTTACAATTGTGATGATTCCCCAGCCAGCCATGGAAACCTATAGAAGGAGGCAAAGTTGTCAGAGTGTTTGCAGCGTGACTACCATTGTGAGACAACCCAGGAGCACAACACAGCACACAGAGGCTTTGTGTTATAAACAATGGTTTATATACAAGATAGCTATATATATAAATATATGTGTTAGGCACATACCAGGCAAGCAATCAGTCTTCATTACTCTGCACGGAGAACTACAATGGAGATAGAACATGAGGAGAGAGAGAGAGAGAGACGCCCTCTCATGGCGCCTTTATATAGACAGCTTCTTAAAGTGGCAATAACCCTGCTGACCCAACCTCAGTCTTAAAGCGGCAATACTCTACTGACTCATTCTCATTGCATCAGCACTTACAGCAGCCTTACAACAGCTGGTCAGCTATTAAATCTTCAACATCTTAACACAAAGTTTGTTTCAGTTTACGTTGAAAATGTTTCAAATGTATGCTGGATAATGGAACTTCTTGAGTTAGAGCAGAGGTGGGGAACAATGGCCCTTTTACGACTTGTGGACTTCAACTCCCAGAATTCCTGAGACAGCATGGCTGCCTTAAGAATTCTGGAAGTTGAAGTCCATCATGGCTGGCTCAGGAATTCTGGGAGTTGAAGTCCACAAGTTATACAAGGGCCATCATTCCCCACCTTTGAGTTAGAGCACGGGTGTCAAACTCAATTGCGTCATGTGATGTATTGTGACATTTTTTGCCTTTGCAGAGCCAGGGTAGGCGTGGCCTGCATCATGTGATGCATCCATCCTGTGGGCTGCCAATCTGACAGGCCTGAGTTAGAGAAACACCTGTGACTTGCAGCCAATTTTTCTAACAGAAGTAAATCGAGTGACCTCCCAGCCCCAGTTTCTCTTCCATGCTGGCTGAGGAATTCTGGGAGCTGAAGTCCACAAGTGTGAAAGTTGAGAAATGCTGATCTCGATTAAGAGATTAAAATCTACACTGAATATCCTCCTCCATTCCAATTGGATCCACTGCTAAAACCCTCAATGAGTCTTTTCTCTAATTAGCAAATACAGGTAGTCCTCGACTTACAACCATTCATTTAGTGACCGTTTGAAGTTACAACGGCACTGAAAAAAGTGACTTACGGTCATGGGTGGGATTCAAAAATCCCAACAACTGGTTCTCTGCTCAGTTGCATGGTGGGCATGGCCTATCGGAATTTCTGGGAGAGCCATTTTTCACCTTTCCCAGAGTCCGGAGGTTTCCCTCGGGCCTCTGGAAGGGTGAAAATGGGGTTTCCCAGGCTCCGGAGGCCCTCTGGAAGTCGGAAACAGGCCTATTTCTGGACTTCCGGAACTTCCTAGAGGGCCATTTTTCACCCTCCCAGAGTCTCTGTGGGAACCCTGCACTTACCTGCATCCAAAACGGGCCGTGTGGAGACTCCTGGGAGGGGAGGGGCAGGGTAGGTGAGGCCAGCCGATCGGTTCAACTACCGGTTCGGTGAAGCAGAGATAAATTTAACACCCGGTTCGCCCGAACTGGCTGAATCCCACCGCTGCATACGGTCATTTTTCACACTTACCTTGCAGCCTCCCTGAGGCCTTGTGATTAAAATTTGGGTGATTTGCTTTACAACTGCAATGATTTGTTTAAGAACTGTGGGAAACTGGTCATAAAATGGAGCACGACTCACGCAATAACTGCCTTTGTAGGCAGTGAAATTTTGGCCTCAGTTGTGATTGCAAGTTGAGGACTATCTGTCTATCGTGAAGAATTTGCTTGTTTCTCATTTTTCTTGGATGAGTTTCTCCAGCTTCTGTGTCCAAATTCCTGTTCTGCAAAAACAACATCCTGAAGCCGATAACCTATTTTCTTTTTGCTTTTTGACTTATCCAAGTTGTTTGTTTTTAATCTCTTCCTTTCCCATCCTCTTGGTTTCTGCAGGTCTCTTTCAAGGCTGTGATGAAAATGTAATTTTGGATCGATGCTTTTGCTGCAGGAAGACATAACGGAGATCTTTAAGAAGGAAGCCAAACTGTTTTTTAGTTTAAATTGAAATCATTCCAAATGTAGGTTGGATCTCCGAGCTTGTTGGGTTAGAGGAACATCTGTGACTTTTAACCAACTTTTCTGTAGAAACAAACTTGAGTGACATCCCATCTTAAATTTCCCTCCTGTTTTTTTTAAAATTTATTTATTTAAAATACACATCTGAACTTCAACTGATGTTGAAATTTCTTCCTGGTTTTGCCAGCATCTCTATTCCTTTCTTTTCTCATTCCGGCCATCTCTAAACCTCGATGAAAATTTATGTACATGTGATGGTGTTCAAATTGGTTTTGGTCCATGGCGATAATATTCTCTTGGTGTGGTGTGCGTGCTTGTATTTCCTTAGCGGTCGGCACTTCTGCAGAAAGATAAGTTTGCCAACGAAAATTTGAAGGAACGGTGGTGGAAAAAGAAGAGGAGGTTGTAAGATTTCAGAAAGTTGAAGCAGCGAAAAGTTGGAATATGCAACAATTAGAGATTTGGCCATCCAAAAGTTTTTGAATTTGAACTATTCCAATTTTTACTCCCTGGCCTCATTTTGAGTTGAAAAATGAGACATTTTGATTATTGATGGAAGTGTTTTGGGCTCAAAACTGAGGGGTTTTGGACGTGAATCCAAGATGCTTTGAGCTTGGAAATATTTCCTAAATGATCAAGATGATATTTTGAAATGCGAGTCGGCCATTTTGTGTTCAAAGAGAGACATTTTACAAGAGAGGTCAGACTCGGAATGAATGGGTTTTGCACACCACCGGTGCTGGGTTCTTCTATTCTGTAGGGCTCAAGAGCAATAAAGCTAGGGCATAAATTTGGTTTTCAGTGTTTCTGCAGCTTATGAACATCAGTGTCTGCATGACGTGGTCAAAACAGGGTAAGTGAATTTGTGAATTCTGTAGTGTATATAAATGACATCATTTATCAAAAATGTCAGTTGGATTATTTGCGCAAGACATCGTTATGGCTTGTGCTGGACTCTTTATCACATTATAGGTCTGCTCTAAACCAGGTTTCAGGCCTGTGAAGACCTGGTTTAGGCCAGCCCAGAGATCCTAGCTCTCCAGATACTTCTGAACTGGCACATTGTTGCTCCACTGTGGATTCGTTTGTCGTTTTATATTGCAGTTTTCCTCTTGAGTATCACCCATACTGTAGTTTTAAACCAATGGTGAGGGAAGCATGGCCCCTTTATGGCTTGTGGACTCCAACTCCCAGAACCCCACATGCTGGCTCAGGAATTCTGGGACTTGAAGTCCACAAGTCATAAAGGGGCCATGCTTCCCCAACCACTGTTCTAAACAAACATCCCTCAACATTGATGTTTAACTCTTCATGAGGTGTTGTCAAGCAGCACACGGAGCATCTTAAATTCCCCACAAAAGCACGACCGAAGCGGGAGACAGCATGGCAAATCGGCAGAGAAGAGACTTATACCACTAAATCTCCCTGGTTCTCTGTCCCCTGCTCAACTCTTAATTTTTTATTTATTTATTTATGTATTATGAAATTTATTTGCCGCCTACCCCGTGTCAAACGCTAAATGTTCAGATGTTCCCCAAGAAAAAGATGGCACAGAAATGACTTGAGCTGATGGTTGTTGGAAGAAAAGAGTTATTAATGGCTTTCTTTAGGACCTCGGCAAATTGAAGATGGGCGTACTTCAACTCCCAGAATTCCTCAGCCAGCATGTGGGATTCTGGGAGTTGGAGTCCACCTGTCTTCAAGTTGCCAAAGTTGAGAAGCATTTCATCTCTCCATTTTCTTCAACTTTTGTTTCTTCACTCTTTTTCCTTATTTTTGTTATTTAAATTTCACCTCTCCATTTCCTCCCCCTTTCCTTTCTTCAGTCCAACCTTTTCCTTATTTTTGTTACTTAAATTTTATCTCTCCATTTCCTTTCCCTTTCCTTTCATCAGTCCAACTTTTTCCTTATTTTTGTTACTTAAAGACAGCCACATTTGCTGGTCAAAGAACATCTGGAAAAGCAATGCTGTCCATTTCCCATCCCTGCCAAAATATATGGTCCGATTTTCCCTTTTATTATCTAGGTAATTGAGACCTTGGCAGAGTTAAAATACAACCATTCAGGGAAATGATTTGTGGAAAAGATTATACTCAATGGAGTGGCAAAGATCTTTTATGGCGTTTCTGTCAGAAGCCAAAGCTCAGGAGGGTCGAAAATACCTTATAAAAGTGATAGGAAAAAATGCAATTTCAGGCATAATATAAATCCGGATTATTATTTTGCTATTCCAACTTTCCTTCCAATAGCTCACACAGTATTCATTTCATTTCCTTAAGTATCCTTGGAGAGCTTTTTTTTTTTAAATTAAGATTTTGAAAAACTGTATTTTCTTTTCATTTGGTTTTTAAATAAGTGAGGTGGTGTTGAAATGTCTTTTGAAATAAAAAAAATAAAAATGTGGACTAGCAATATGAAAAAAAGAGGGGTTGTGGGGGATTTTTTTTGGAATTGTCTGATTTCTGGTATTAATTGGGAACATTTGCATGGCAAGTTGATAACATTTAGAGCAGAAAGTATAACAGATGGAAGAGACCGTAGAGGTCATTTAGTCTAACCCCCTGCTCAAGCGTGAGATCCTATACTGTTCCAGACAAATGGCTGTCCAATCTCTTCATCACTCTCCAGTGATGAAGTACCCACAACATCTGGAGGCAAGTCGTTATACTGGTTTATTCTTCTCACTGTCATGAAATTTCTTAGTTCCAGTTGCTTCTCTCCTTGATTACTTTTCAATCGTTGTTTCTCGTCCTGGAAAATATTATTTGGAAAATAATTGACCCCCTCCTCTTCTTTGAGGCAGCCCCCCAAACAGTGGTGGGATTCAAAAAATTTTTTACTAACGGTTCTGTGGGCGTGGCTCGGTGGGCATGACATGGCTTGGTGGGTGTGGCAGGGGAAGGATACCGCAAAATCCCATTCTCTCTCCACTTCACTAACCTGCTTTCCAGCTCCGTTCTCCCATGCAGAGCAACAAAAGAAGACCCAGCCGATCAGCTGGGACTCAGGCGGCAGAGAATAGATGGGGGCGGGGCCAGTCAGAGGTGGGATTTGCTGGTTCTCCGAACTACTCAAAATTTCCACTACCGATTCTCCAGAACTGGTCAGAACCTGCTGAATACGCCCCAAACATTGGAAGACTGTTATCAAGTCACCCCTAGTCCTTCTTTTCATTAAACCAGACATACCTAGACCTTAGCCAATTCACTCTCTTTCGACTTAACCAGTTTTCTGTCCGTAAATTGGCAAATTGTACTGTTGTGATCAAGTTGCGGTCAAAAAAAAAAAATGTCAAGATGATGGCCACAACGGTGCATTTGAAACTCTGTTGTGACCCGCACAAAAGTCTAGCCACCTTCCTGACTTTTTTTAAGCACAACCTGCGGATATGTCTGGTGCAATACCATTGAATCAAATGATTTCAAACTATGAAAAGGAAGTAGAAGAAGGCATTATTATAATTACAGGGGTGCCAGAGAAGCTGCTCCTGCCAAAAAAAACCACAGGTTTTTATTTATTTATTTATTTATTCGACTTATATGCCGCCCCCTCTCCCAAAGGACTCAGGGCGGCTATGCGGTGGTGGGATTCAAATTTTTTTAGTACCGGTTCTGTGGTCATGGCTTGGTGGGCGTGTGGCTTGGTGGGCGTGGCAGGGGAAGGATACTGCAAAATCCCATTCCCTCCCCACCCCACTAACCTTCTGGACAGAGCAACAAAAGAAGACCCAGCCGATCAACTGGGACTCAATGGGAGGCAGAGAATAGATGGGGGCAGGGCCAGTCAGAGGTGGGATATGCTAGTTCTCCGAACTACTCAGAATTTCCGCTACCGGTTCTCCAGAACTGGTCAGAACCTGCTGAATATCACCTCTGCACCTGGCCATGTCCTGATCTGCCCTGTTTGGTGGGACTGTGCAAGGAATTTGTGGGTCCCAATTTGTGCTGGGGTGTCGTAAGCAGAGGTAGTATTCAGCTGGTTCTGCTACCGGTTCTGCAGAACTGGTCAGAACCTGCTGGATACCATCTATTCACACACACACACACACACTTAGTGTAATTACTTAATGCATCCATTATCTGGATTTACACACTACTTAGAGTCCTTGAAGTAGTGAGTAGTGAAACAAGTGGGTTCCCACGAACGCTCGGCTCCACGCAAAATCAACCAATGTTGCTACTGATCGAATTTAGCATCTCGTGTGAATGCAGATCAGAATGAAACACTGAGCATTTATTAAAGAATATGGTCAGGGAAGCAGGACCAGAAAGCAGGCACACACCAGAAATAAACAAACATACAATATTGTTTCTACAATACAACATAGAATAACCGAGCTGGAAGGGACCTTGGAGCTTGGACCTCTTCTAGTCCAGTGGCTGCCAACCAGTGGGCCAGGTACCACTGATGGTCTGCGAGAAAATTTTGGTAGTCCACAGAGAAATGTCAGCCCCAAAGCACCCCCCAAAGCAATTAATCCAGGCTGTCCGGGAACACAAGGCTGTGCCGTTCACATGGCCTGCGGGAACACAAGGCGTGCATCACTTGCAATGTGAACAACACGTAGCGAGGGGAAGGGGGAAAGGGTGGAGGGGGGGAACTTGCCCCATGCGCCTCACCTGACCACTGGGCTGCTTCTTTCCACTTCTTTCTTCTTCTGCTGTTGGCTGCACACAAGGAAAGCAGCAAAAGTCTTTCTCTCCCCAAAACTCCTCCAGAAATGAGTCTTTGGGATCCTACAAGGCATCCTGCTCCAAGAGGTTGCGCCGGTGTGACAAGTCTCACAAAGACTCATTTCTGGCAGAGTTTGGGGGAGAGAAAGAAAGACTTCTGCGGTTTCTGCTGCTTTCCTTGCATGAAGCCAAAAGTCTCTCTCTCTCCCCCTGAGAACAGAGCGGGAGATGGTATCCTGCGATCCCAAATAAAGAATGATCGGTCAGTAGGAAAACAGGGTGGGGAATTTTCCTGCAGACTTTTTTTGGGATTTTCCCAGGGTCTCTGGTCCACGGGATTTAAAATTATGAGTTTGGTGGTCCCTGAGGTCCAAAAGGTTGGCGATCCCTGTTCTAGTTCCTGTTCTAGTCCAATCCCCTGCTCAAGCAGGAAACTCTGTACCATTTCAAACAAATGGCTGTCCAGCTTTGGTGGCTCAGGCTGTAAATGCCTGCTCTAAGATCAGCTGTCTACAACTACTGTAGGCTCGAATCCAGGCTCAAGGTTGACTCAGCCTTCCATCCTCTCGGGGTAGGTAAATTGAGGACCCAAGATTGTTGGGGGCAATTAGCTGACCTTGTAAAAATGCCGTTTAGTAATAAGCAGGCATATACAATGGAATGAAGCTATTGCTGAGCACATGGATTGTGCTCCAAAAATTGTCTGAGTCTTCTTAAAAAAAATCTCTTCTTAAAAAGAATCTCCATGGAGAGTCTTCTTAAAAACTTCCAGTGATGGAACACCCACAACTTCTGGAGAGAAGTTGTTCCACTGATCGATTGTTCTCACTGTCAGGAAATTTCTCTTTTAATTCCAGGTTGCTTCTCTCCTGGATTAGTTTCCAATTCATTGTTTCTTGTTGTCCTGCCTTCAGGTCCTTTGCACAATAGGCTGACCCCCATCTTCTCTGTGGCAGCCTATGCTAACCTATGTTATGCTGAGCTAAGCTAAGCAAGTAGAGAGCAATATAGAAGCCACTGTATCTTCCTCCTGGGTGGGTCCACCTGCCTCCTGGATCCTACCACTACCTGTTCAATGACAAATTGAACTTATGCCCTTAAACCCAGAGGCTACATACAGTAGTCCTCAGTGGTGGGATTCAATTTTTTTTACTACCAGTTCTGTGGGTGTGGCTTGGTGGGCTTGGCAGGGGAAGGATACTGCAAAATCTCCATTTCCTCCCCACCCCACTAGCCTGCTTTCCACCTCCGTTCTCCTGTGCAGGGCAACCAAAGGAGACCCAGCCAATCAGCTGGGACTCAGTGGGAGGCAGAGAAGAGATGGGGGCGGGGCCAGTCAGAGGTGGGATTTGCCGGTTCTCCGAACTACTCAAAATTTCCGCTACCGGTTCTCCAGAATTGGTCAGAACCTGCTGAAGACCACCTCTGGTAGTCTTGGACTTATCACCAGAATTTCTGTTACTAAGCAAGATTAGTGTTGGTATTGGACCGGTTCGGCCCAGTTCTGGTGAGTCGGTAGCAGCAATGAGCAGCGGAGACTGAACCGGTTCTCTCCGCCACTCTGCTGTTGGGCCCACACGCCCACCCGACGTCCCATACTCCCTTTTATCTGCTGAATTTGAAGCACAGCTGCTTTTCGCGGCACAGAATAGTGCCACGCGGCAGCTGCTGAAGCAACCGGGATCGTGCAGGCTTGCAGGAGGCGAGTTAGAACGCCTCTGCGCCTGCGCAAAGTACGTGTTTGGTGTGCACATGCATGCAAAGTGCGTGCGTGTGCACAAAGCGCACCCACCAAACCACACCCACTGAACCAGTGGCAAAAATATTTGAATCCCACCACTGAGCAAGATGTATTTGTTAAGGGAGTTTTGCCCATTTTACGGCCTTTCTGGCATGTTTGCTAAATGAATCACTGCAGTTGTTAAGTTAGTAACGTGGTTCTTGCGTGAACCCTGGCTTCCCCATTGACTTTGCTCGTCAGAAGTGCCTCAAAAGGAGATCAATGCAACTGTCGTATATATGCACCAGTTGCCAAGCATCCAAGTTTTGATCAGGTGACAGGATGCTGCAACAGCCATAACTTTGGGAAATGGCCATAAGTCCTGTTTTTCAGGGACGTCGTAACTTCGATCGCCACTAAACGCATGGCTGTTCAGTGGAGGACTACCTGTATTGTAATAAGCTTGAACTGATAGATATTTGCTTCTGAGTATAACAGAAGAACAAGAGTCAGAAGGGACCTTGTAGGTCATCTAGTCCAACCCCCGAGTAGCTTTGCTGTATGCATTTCGAAGACAAACAAGATGGACAGAGATGGTCCAGGAAGGTTGAGGGCATCTACGCTTAAGTTAGAAGACATGAAATGGATCAAAAAATCTTTCTCTCTTGCTCCTGTCAACTCTTGCTGGAAGGAAAGAGGCATTAGGTGGCTTCGCGTGGAAAAGCACAAAGGTTATACGGGAGGGGCTGGCGGGTTGTTCCTGTAATTTCCTCAAAGCTGACCTCCTTTACTTCGGGTGGGAGCTGGTACTTGAACGAACGCAGAAGGTTGGTGAAGAAAATGAAGAGCTCAATTCTGGCCAAGGACTCCCCCACGCAGGCACGTCGCCCTACAAGAAAAGGAGGAAGCAACAGCCATTGGTTTAACGGAGGGTTCTTTTTAAAATATATAACATTATTTTATTTTTACAAACATTCTATCTTTCATTTTAAACAGTGTGTCATCTGGGTACATCATGTATAGTAGTTTAAAATATGAATGCAATTATTGTTGTTATGGTAAGGAATTTGTATCAATCATAAATATTATTGCACAAGATATTTGTACTAAGGGAGGGTTTGAAAACAAAAGGATGCACATTTCAAATGGAATCCTGCTCTACCCAAATATTTTTTTTATTTATTTATTTATATATTTATTAATTTGATTTCTAACCCGCCCCATCTCCCGAAGGACTCGGGGCAGCGTACAATCATAAAACAATACAAAATATACAATTAAAAAAAATATTAAATGAGATTTGCCGCCTTACATAGCAACATCATCACCATAAGGAATAATGACTATGAATTAAGAATGGCTACCTTACATGAGGCATAGGTGGGGGGAAAGAGACAAATTTCTAGAGAACAATTAATAACTTAAAATGGTAGCTGGATCTCCCTCCCTCTCTCTCTCTTATCTATCTATCTATCTATCTATCTATCTATCTATCTATCTATCATCTTTGTCTATCTGTCTATCATCTATCATTCATTTTCCTTCCTCTTTCTTTCTTTCTTTCTTTCTTTCTTTCTTTCTTTCTTTCTTTCTTTCTTCCTTTCTTTCTTCTTTCCTTCCTTCCTTCCTTTTCTTCTTTCCTTCTTTCCTTTCCTTTCCTTTCCTTTCCTTTCCTTTCCTTTCCTTTCCTTTCCTTTCCTTTCCTTTCCTTTCTTTTGTCAGGGCTCTGACAATCCACCCCCATTCAAATCATGAGTCTCTAGCCACATCTCTCAGAATTTTAAAAATAATTTATTAGGAGTGAATTTGTCAGCGTTACCTGGGTGCAGCCAACACTGAGACACATCATTCATCTCACCCTTGACCCTGGTCTTCCCCCACCCTCCTGGATGTATATTCTCCAATGGGACACATCCATAGCCAAGAGTCATCAATCATGCTCTCCAGTAATAATCTTCCGTGCCAGAAGCTTCTGCCACTCAGCAATTATCTAAGGTATGCATTACTCCCCTCACTCCCTTTCTGCTGACAACTCTAAAAAACAAGAAACATTTTTGAGTTGAGTTCTTTCTTTCTTTTTCTTTCTCACCCACAATATTTATTTGCAGTCTTGACTTGCAACCATTCCTTTTGGTGATGACCCAGATGTACACAAACGTAACAAAATCCAAAACGTAAATAAATGTCCTTTAATGCCTCCAACTTGGCCCCACTGTTCAATAATTCTCAGTTGGAGATAAAACATATTCAAAAATAGTCTTCAAAAGAAAGCAATACAGTCCAAACTTAATGAGCAGATAGAGGTGAAATAAAAACCTAAAACAAACTACAATGAAGGAAATTCCACAATGGACCAGGATAAGTAATTACCAATTTCAAGGAGATAACAAGGCACAGTCTGATGGAAGGACACCAACCAAGATAAATGCAGCCCAAAATAACACATGCTTTGCTTCTGGCAACACTGTGTTTTAACCGTCTCTCCTATATACTATTCTCCCCAGCTGCAACCAATGAGGGGGATCATGGCTGCTTCCTCTCTCGTAAGCCAAGTTGTTGCCTTCTCTGTTCCTCCCTGCATGTCCTAGGATGCAGAGGGGATGGGCCTGGTTCTACCCCGACTGCCCAGCTGGCCTGTGCCCTTCCCTAGCATCCTCCACAACCTCCAGAGCCACACCTCCACTCCCTGTCAGCTGTTCCTCCTCTCCCTCAGAGTCCACTCTACCAAAAGCATGACACCTTTAGTGATCATTCAAAGTTACAATGTCACAGGAAAAAAGTGATTGATGACTGTTTTCACATGACTGTTGCCGCATCTCCATGGTCACATGATCAAAATTCAGACACTTGGCAACCGGTTCAAATTTATGATGGTTGTAATGTCACAGGTCTTGTGATCAGCTTGTGTGACTTTCTGATAAGCAAAGTGTGACTTTCTGATAAGCAAAGTCAATGGAGAAGCCAGATTCATTTCACAACCAGGCTGCTAACTTAAACTTGTGATTTACTTCACAACTGTGGCAAGAAAAGTCGTAAAAAGGGTCCAAAAACTCACTTCACCACTGTATTGCTTTTTTTTAAAATCAAGTTTTATTCAATTTTTCCAAAACAAAGAAAAAAATTGTATTGCTTAATGACAGAAATTTGGGGTTCAATTTTTTTTCTTTGAAAGTCGAGACTAGCTGTATTTCTCATTCTTGGCAAACTTGAAGAAGTGCGGACTTCAACTCCCTGAATTCTCCAGCCAACATACAGGCTGGGGAATTCTGGGGATTGAAGTCCACACTTCTTCAAGTAGGCGAGGTTGAGAAATGCCGCTCTATGGGTTTCTAAAAGCCGATTCAGGCCGGGTTCTGGAAAGAAGGGTCCTATTGACCCATTCATTTACCTGTTGAGAATGGCAAGTAAGCTTCATTGTTCACAAAATTGCCTTCAGAATCAAGGAAATGTTCCGGATTGAATTTCCAAGGGGTTTCCCAGTACTCTGGGTCATACAGCACAGAATGGGCATTGGGCAGCAGAAGAGTTCCCTGGAAATGAAAAAGAAACCAAAGGAAATTATGACAGAGGTGGGCTGCTCCTGGTTTCCCCTGGTTCCGGCAAACTGGTATTTAATTTTTTTCATTTTTAATTGCCGGTTCGGTGAACTGGCAAATTCCACCCCTGACTAGCCTCACCCACCCCACCCCTTTGCTCCCAGGAGTCTCCATGCGACCCATAGGGGGTGTGCATAAGTGCACCAACGTGCCTATCGTCCCTATCCTATTGTTTCTTTTTTTTCTTATATGTATCCATTTCACATATTCATAACCATGCTTATACTTATAACTGTTATCTTATAATTGCTTGACAAAATAAAATAAATAAAAAATAAATAACATTTTGGATCCCAGGTAAGTACAGGGCCTTCCTGGAGGCTCGGGGAGGGCAAAAAATGGGCGTCCTGGAAGTGGGCCCATTTCCGGCCTCCAGAGGGCCTCCGGAGCCCAGGGAACCTGTTTTCACCCTCCCAGAACTCGAGAAAAGCCTCCGGAGCCCTGGGAGGGTGAAAACGCCCCCCTGCCATGGTGCACGAGGCTGACTAGGCCACGCCCACCATGGCCACACCCACCCAGCAACCGGGTGTCGAGCTTTGGCTCGGAGCTCACCAAACTGACCGAGAAGCACCTTCCCCTGCTCCAGCTTTTGGCTGTCCCACTGCCCGACATCCTCGCCACTATCCAGACCCCAGGGCAGTTAAGACAAAAGGGGAGACTCAGGAGTAAGGCTTGGAATAAGGCTTGACCCCTCTCGTAAGACATAAAGGAGGAGCAAAGGGATATGAGCCTTTGCAGGAAGCAACTTTGTTCGTTCTGGTCAGTTTAAAATCTGAAGCTCTGTGTTGACTTTGTGCTCCGTTTAGCGTACAGCTAATTGGCAATTTAGTTATTGGCAGCATTTCAAAGGAGATAAAGGTGGGTGCTTATCAGCCTTATCCCGAATGGCAGACTTTTGTTGCACTGTTTGGGACTCATTACGGGCTGTGAATGCATATAATTCACAGCCACTGAAATAAAAACAAGGTTTTTGGGAACAGCGTGTGATTGTTACTGTCTCAGGAAGCCTTGGTCAGAACAATAAGTAGCTTTTTAAGGGTGTCTTGTAACTTAGAACCATGGCTAATTAACTGATTGCAGACTGAGATCAATCTGTAGACTTCAGCTCCCACAATTCCCCTAGCAAAATAAGATTTGCTCAGTTTGTGTCTGGGTGTTTTATTCTTGTAGGTAGGCAAGCTTCTGCTTTAGTGCATTCTTGGGTTTGAAGTGTGGTGGTGATGCTGTCTAACCCACATTTTTTAATCTGACCAAGAAATAGGTTGAGGTCTACTTTATCAAATTGCCAAGTATCTTTTTGATCATGTGACCACGGAGATGCCACAATGCTCTTAAGTGTGAAAAATGGTCCTAAGCCACATTTTTCAGTGCCGCCATAATGTCGAATGGTCACTACAAGCTTACAAACCATTGTAAGTCAAGGACTACTTGTCATTACACAATACACTGCCTACTTTTAACCTATTTCTCTGACTTAGCATTTTGCAAACCCAGCCTCTTTGGCTCATTTGGGATTTTGTCTATTGCAACAACAAAGAAAACAACCCTTGCATCACTAAGCTAAATGTGTCAACTCTCAAGAATTAATTAGGGCATCCGTCAGAACCCTGACAGAATGTCAATTTAGCCCCGTATTTTGCAAGTCCTTAGCTCTTGTTATCTTGTTCTAATAAGTGACTGACAGCAAGCTGTTGTGGGTGAGCAGGGGGTGAGAGACAGGGGGGGAGGGAGAGAGGGAGGGAGGGAGGAAGAGAGAGAGAGAGAGAGAGTTTTACCTTTCCAATTGGGAACCCCATGATAACAATGTCCTTCAGGCATTTCCGTAAGGGCCCCGTGATCGTGACGTTGCTGTAGCGAACAATTTCATGCAGCACAGCATTCGTGTAGGGTAATCTGTTCCGATCCTCATAAGTGATCATTTGAGAAGGCCCCAGAATGGCATCTATTTCATGGTGGATTTTTTCTATACATAAGATACATTACAGCAGGGCTGTCAAACTCGCGGCCCATGGGCCGGATGTGCCACGCACCAACCACATCCATGCCAGGTTTAGCAAAGGGGGGGGGAAAGTCACAATATGTCACATGGCATCGCCGTGACACCCCAAGTTTGACACCCCTGCATTACAGGCAGAGGTGGGCTGCACTTTTGTTGGCAAGGGCTGGTTGTGAGCACACCTAGCCAATGGGCCACAACGGCAACATTGAACGGTCACTAAATGGATCACTGTAAGTTGAGGGCTACCTGAATATCACATTGACCCCCCCCCAGTGAATGGACACTCACATTCCAAAGCCTTGGCAGCTGCATTCACCTACCTTGCACATCTGGATATTTGAGCAAATAAAGGAGGCCCCAGTACAAAGTGGTTGTGCTCGTCTCTGCTCCTCCAATCAACAGATCGACAGCAATTTGAACCATGTTCTCCTCACTGAAAATGGAACTGGAGTTGTCTTTGCTCTGGAGATGGAAAATAGGAGAAAAGGCCGATAAGTGGGAGATTTTTCATTAGAGCTGCCCATTGAAAGGATAAAAGTATCACTGTTGAAAGAGAAAAAACCCCTCTGTTCTGCGTTCCCTGTCTTCTCAGGTAGACAGGCATGGTCAGATACAGATCTCAACATATGACCCTAATTGAGCCAAAATTTTTGTTGCTAAGTGAGACAGTTAAGTGAATTTGGCTCAGTAGCTAAGACGCTGAGCTTGTCAATCAGAAAGGTTGGCAGCTCAGCGGTTCGAATCCCTAGCGCCGCATAATGGAGTAAGCTCCCGTTACTTGTCCCAGCTTCTGCCAACCTAGCAGTCCGAAAGCATGTAAAAAATGCAAGTAGAAAAATAGGGATCCCTTTGGTGGGAAGGGAACAGCGGTCCATGTGCCTTCGAAGACATTTAGTCATGCCGGCCACATAACCACAGAGACATCTTCGGATAGCACTGGCTCTTCAGCTTCGTGACAGAGATGAGCATCGCCTCCTAGAACCGGAAACGACTAGCATGTATGTGCGAGGACAACCTTAACCTTTACCCTTTTATAGCTTTTCTTGACACAGTTGATAAGGGAATCACTGCCAATGTTAAGTTGGCAACACAGTTAAGTGAATCAGACTTCCCCTTGCAAAAGGGGATCAGATGATGCCCCCCCCCCGGGATGCTGCAACCACCATAAATATGAGTCAGTTGCCAAGCATCTGAATTTTGTGACCAGGGCAACGCTGCAACGACCGTGTGAAAAATGAAATCACTTTTTCGCTGCCGTTGTAACTTTGAATAGTCACTAAATGAACTGTTGTAAGATGAGGACTACTTGTAAACTGATTCTGCTTTATTGTAAGGTTACATTAACAGATTTTTGCAGGTCTGAAAGTACAGTTCTCCTGCCCTCATCTTTACAGACCTTCTAAGCCTCTTGATCCATCAACTGTACAGCTGAGGGCTCTGCTCTCTCTTATCTGACAGTTCCCTAGGCAGCATCTCTTCACCCATCTCACAACCTCTACCCGTTATAGATTATACCATTACTCCCAAGGGTGGGCTTCAAAATTTTTAGCAAAGGATTCTCTGCCCAGTTGCTGGGTGGGCATGGCCTAGTTGGCCTCCTGCACCACAGTGTGTGGGGGGGTGTTTTTCCCCTCTCCGGGCTCCGGAGGCTTTCCTTGAACCTCTGGAAGGGTGACAATGGCCTCCCCAGGCTCTGGAGGCTGTCTGGAAGTCAGAAACGGGCCCATTTCTGGCCTTTCTGAGCTTCCAGGAGGCCCATTTTTCATCCTCCCCAAGCCTCCATGCGCACCCTACACTTACCTGCATCCAAAACGGGCCGCGTGGGGACTCCTGGGAGGGGCACGGTGGGGTGGGTGGGGCCAGCCAGGAGTGGGATTTGGGGGATTCTCCAAACTGCACAGAATCTTAGCTACGGGCTCTCCCGAACCCCTGCGAACCCCCAGCAGCCCAACACAATTACACCCATTAACTTATGAAGCCAAGGAAGAGGTTGGTGTTATGTATGAGAGGCTAGTCCTACACTGAGATAAGAACAGCGAGTCATCAGTTGGATACTGGCTATCTACAAGGTGTCTGGAGAATGGCAGGGGTGTATATGTGTGTGCCCAAAACTCAGGATACTAGCAATAGAAGAGAACCTTTGTAGCTCAGTGTTCAACTGTGGAGCCCCGATGCTCTCTAAGCTTGGTTATTTCCTTGCAGATGGTTCATTACCCAATTAGTAACATCATCAGTGCTGGAAGAATGTGGGGTTTGTAGAGAGGAGAAGGAAGAGGAGGAGGAGGAAGAGGAAGAGGAGTCCTTGTGTCTATGGAGATTCTCAATCATCCAGGTCTTAGATGTCTCAAAGTTTCTTGTTTTCTTGCAAAAAAAATTAATTACTCAACTAAGTAATCATCAATGCTAGTAAGGATGGAGGTCTGTAGGGAGGAGGAGGAGGAGGAGGAGGAGGAGGAGGAGGAGGAGGAGGAGGAGGAGGACTGCAGAGTCTTTGGTGCTCTCTGACCTTGGTTGTTTTCTTGCAGACATTTCATTACCCAATTAGGTAACATCATCAGTGCTAGTAAGGAGTGAGGTTTATAGACAGAAGGAGGAGGAGGACTGTAGAGTCCTTGGTGCTCTCTTATTATTACCTTTATTGCCAGAGTACAACATGTGTACAATGAGATTGGCTGAGCTTCATGCACCCACACACCTCAACACAACTCACAGTGAGGACAAAAGTCCCTAACCCAGACCCAATCTTATTACCCTATGTGACCTTGTTGCAGAACGTGCCGTCCTCACAAGTCTGTCATACTATGTTGACATGAAGTTATTTTCCATTCAGGAGTCTGACAGCCCACAGGTAGAAACTGTTCTTCAGCCTGTTTGTGCGGCTGGCTGTGCTTCTATATCTCCTACCCAATGGTAGGAGAGTCAAGAAGTGCTGACCGGGGTCATCCCTGAGGCTTTTCCTCACTCTTCTAAGACAGTGAGTCCTAGCGAGGTCATCTAGTGGTATCAGGGAACAGCCCATGATGTTTTGTGCTGTGTTCACCACCCTCTGTAGGGTGGTGAGCACAGCACCCTTCTATCCGCAGCTGTCAAGCCAGCATAGCACACCATCATGCAATAAGTGAGGAAGCTTTCTATTGTGGATCGGTAAAAGAAGGCCATCAGTCATTGTTCCTCTTTACCCTTTCGCAAATGACTCAATTCCTAGAATCATCCAATCATGCATTTCAATATTTCTGCCCATCATGCAGACCCAAACTGGACAAATATATTGCCCTGTTTGAAAGAGTTGATACCATAGAAACACGAATAACATCCCTTGACACCATAGTAGCATCCCTAAACACTTTAAAAGAAAGATTAACTAACCTTGAAAAAAAGACACAACACAAAAAACTGAACATCCAATATCTACAAACGACATCTCTACCCAACAACAGCAACCCAATCCACAAAAAACCACAAATCCAACAAATAATGATATCCTAATCCTCATGAAAGAAGCTGTCGAGCGTGAACGGAAGCATCCAAACGCCATCTTATTTGGTCTAGAGGACAACAATGACAATGATGACATCACAATTATCTGCAACATCATCAGTGACTATCAAGCATCAACCACCGCCCCTGATGAAATACTTGACATTTCCCACATCAGTCCAGAGTTCAAAAACAGTGATGGCTTGGTGGGCCCACGCTTCTGCAGGGTCATTTGCAAAAATGAATCAAGCAAACGTAAATTCATTTACACTATAAATTCACTCGCCAAAAGCAACACCAACCATAAGAACCTCCATTCTCGCCCTGACCTAACCGTAGAGCAACGTGTACTATCCCGTGAACTACACTCTGAGCTCAAAAGACTCCATGAACAAGGACACACAGAATGTATCAAAAGCAAGACCTTCATCTTACATCCCAATAACCATCACCCCAACATCCAACATTAGGCATGCATGCCCCTTACTTCCTCCAGACCCACTACTACATGTGTAAAATGCAAACTACTCAACACAAGAAGCCTTGCAAACAAAATGCATGAATTCCTCATCTTATTAGGCATGACCACATTTGACATTATATTTGTCTTTTCCAGACTCCATTACCACAGTCAGAGAATATCACGTTTATCGGTCAGATCGCGAAATCCATAGAGGAGGTAGAGTTGCTATCTTCTACAAAAAAATCCCTAAACTTGCTCTTCCAGAGACCATCGTCTGTGAACTGTCCTTAAATACCACTATCCGCTTCTTACTATGCTACAGAGCCCCTGATTATGACATAGTTCATGCAAACAAGCTAACTTCACTGCTAACGTGGGCTGCCTCTTGCCCTCACCCTCTTATTTTCCTTGGTGACCTCAATCTACCTCTTATAAATTGGACCCTAAATGAATGTACATTGTCTCAATTTACGCCCTCACAAAGAGGATCCTAATGATGGATCCCCAAAATACAACTTCAAAAAAGCCAGCTATGATCTCATAGATGCTGACCTCTTGATTGGCACATTCTGTTCTCTAGCTGTAATACTACAGAAGACCATTATAATGCATTCTTGTTTGAACTTGAAAGAGTCATTAAACTATATGTAACCCCCCAAAACAAAAAAACAACAACAAATTACCCATAACAATAAGGAAACTTCAATAATAAAAAAGATCGCTATGGCGTAAAAACAAAACTAGCTACGTAGCAAACTTTAAAAACCAATACAACACACTATGCCGACAGATAAAGGCAGAATGCATAAATTACTACTGCAAGCAAGAGGAAAATCTCCTACGTACAAAATTCACCCGCGCCTTCTACAATTTTGTTAACACCAAACTTAAAGACTCAAGTACCATCCCACCCCTAAAAGGACCAAATGGGAAAGATGGCAACAATGAAGCTGTTAAGGCCAATCTCTTCAACACATTCTTCAGTTCAGTCTTTGTAAACAGCAATGGTTCATGCCTCACATTTCCTAGTCATACCACAACTAACTGTAATGACCTACTACATATTGACTTTACAGAAGATAACATAGAAAAGGCACCATGTAACCTAAAACCATCCCTATCTATTGGCCCCGATGGATTATGTGCATACTTCTTTAAAAAAGCTCTCCTCTGCCATAGTGGAACCCCTAAGCATTATATATGAGATATCATTCAGAACCAGCTCCTTACCAAACCTATGGTCCTTAGCTATGGTCATCCCTATCTTCAAGAAAAGGTGACCCCAGCCTGGTTGAAAACTACAGACCAATCTCACTGTGTTGTGTCACATGCAAAGTCATGGAATCAATCATTAACCAATTCATCACTCTCCACTTAGAGTCAAACAACTTAATCTTCCAAAAACAATTTGGTTTCAGGAAAAAATTGTCCTGCAACCTATAACTCCTACACTGCAAAAAACTTATGGACTACTGTACTCGACCAGGGTAAAGCTATAGACTCAATTTACATATACTTCTGCAAAGCTTTTGATTCAGTGGTACATGACAAACTACTGTTAAAACTAAACTCTTACGGCATTTCTGGATCCCTTCATAAATGGAGGGATCCTGTCAAACAGACAACAAATTGTAAAAATAGGGAGTGCAATATCAAACTCTGCTCCAGTTAACAGCGGTGTCCCCCAAGGCAGCGTTCTAGGACCCACACTATACTCTATATAAATGACCTTTGTGATCACCTTATAAGCAACTGCATCCTCTTTGCGGATGACGTAAAACTATTCAACACCACCAACAATGCTACTATTCTTCAAAGCAACCTTATGTGTCTGAATGGTCAAACATCTGGCAACTCCAAATTTCGACCAACAAATGCTCTGTCCTACACATTGGTAAAAAAAATCAGTACACCAAATACAAACTAGTGGATATGACCTTGTTGATGACCCTCACTCTGTGAAGGACCTAGGAGTACTCATATCTAATGACCTAAGTGCCAGAGCTCACTGTAACAGCATTGCCAAAAAGGCATTAAGAGTTATAAACCTAATCTTACGAAGCTTCTCCTCCAGAAATATCGAATTGCTAACTAGAGCATACAAAACTTTTGCCAGACCAATACTCGAATACAGCTCATCAGTCTGGAATCCGCACTGCATATCAGACATTGATACAATCAAGCAAGTCCAGAAATATTTCACGAGAAGACTACTACACTCCTCTGCTCACAACAGAATACCCTATATCACCAGACTTGAGAATCTGCGTTTGGATAACCTTGAACTACGTCACCTACAGTTAGACTTAAGCATAGCACACAAAATTATCCGCTACAATGTCCTACCAGTCAATGACTACTTCAGCTTCAACCACAACAATACAAGAGCACACAACAGATACAAACTCAATGTTAACCGCTCCAAACTCAATTGCAGAAAGCACGACTTCAGCAACAGAGTGGTCAATGCCTGGAATGCACTACCTGACTCTGTTGTTACATCCTCTAACCCTCACTCCTTTAACCTCAAACTAACCACTATTGACCTCACCCCATTCCTAAGAGGTCTGTAAGGGTCATGCATAAGTGCACCATCGTGCCTACCATCCCTGTCCTATTGTCCCCATTTATTCGTACCTATTTCCTGTATTCTTACTCATGTTTATACTTATACCTATTATCTTGTAAGCAATTGACAAATCAAATAAATAAATAAATACAAATAAGACCCTGAGGAAATGGAGTCTCTGTTGGAGTCTGGTCACCTGGCTTGTGTTGATTTTCTAGGTGAGGTCTTTGCTGAGGTAGACTGCCAGGAATTTAAAGGAGGAAACTCTCTCCACACAGCCCCCTTCGATGTAAAGTGGGGTGGGTTCCTCCTCTATCTGGCCTTTTTTTTTCTTACAGACATTTCATTACCCAATTAGGTAACATTATCAGTGCTAGTAAGGAGTGAGGCTTGTAGGGAGGAGGAGGAGGAGGAGGAAGAGGAAGAGGAGGCGGAGGAGGAGGAAGACTGTGGGATCCTTGGTACCCTCTGAGCTTGGTTGTTTTCTTCCAGACATTTCATTACCCATCTAGGAATACTGATGTTACCTGGTTGGTAATGAAACCATCTGCCAGGAAACAATCAAGCTCAAAGAACACCAATGACTCCACAGTAAAGATGTGTAATCACAACTCTTTGATTACAAACACCATCTTGACCTGGGTCCCTCACCACATGCCCCTGGCTACCCTGTTCCCAGCCAAGACGGCTAGTCACTGAGAACTGGGAAGGCTGAGCAGAACAAGAAGCCACGCCGAAACCATCTCCTTGCCTTGGATATGTACTCCAGATAGAAGTCCACCAGATCTTGTGGCTCGTTGCCTTCTTCCCATCTCTCCTTGTGGCTCTGCATCTTGTCCTTGACAAAATTGTGCATGAATTTGTTGTGTTCAAACAACTGCTGGTAAGGTTTCTGAAATTTCTGCATAATTGTAGGGAAAGAGTCATAGGCCTACAGCAAGGCAGCAAAATGGGAGACAAGGAAGAATGACACAAAGTGAGAATTTATCACCAGACTGGTGGCTGGGTGATTTCCTCATCCTGCAATTTCTTCTTCACAGGTGGGGGTTTATTTCATTTAAACCAGGAGACTCCCATTTTGGCAACTTTACGACTTGTGAACTTCAGGTCCCAGAATTCCTCAGCCACCATAAATTGCCAAGGTGGGAGACCTAGCTGAGGAATTCTGGGAGTTGAAGTCCACACAGTTGATGAGGTTTTCACTGGATTAGATGTTATCTAAAGTCTTTTCAAACCCTTTCTTTCTTCCCTTTTTTTTGGTAACATTTTTTATTTTATATTTACAATAAATCCATTTTTCATTTCAACAGTGTATCGACTGGGTACATATATCTTGTGTGAACAATTATCATTAATACTTTTCTTACCAATATAACAATAATCACATTTTCCTATATAACCATTGTTTCTTATATCTATTATCTTTATAACAATCTTCTTATTTCTCTATATATTCATCTACTCCACTTTAACTTGTTTTGTTTCACAACCATTGATAAAATAGATCCCATACAATGGAATATTCTGTTTCTTATTTTTCTTCAATTGCCAGTGTTAAACTATTCATCTCTGCACATTCTAATATTTTCTCAATTACTTTTCCTTCTGCCGGTTTCTTACCATTTTTCCAATTCTGAGCAAATACAATCCTAGCTGCTGTTAATACATGAATAATTAAGTATATTTCTTTTTTGCTGTAACCTTCTGGTACCATCTCTTATAAAAAAATATTTCAGGTTTCAAATCTATATGTTGCTTTATCATTTTTTCCAACCATGTGTGTATTTTTGTCCAATATCTTTTGGCTTCTGCACATGTCCACCACATACGGTTTTTCAAACGCTTTCATTCTATGCTTCTATGGAAAGATTAGGTGAGGTGAAACAGGGGATCATTCTCACCTGTAGAATGAGCAGGTGAGCAGACCACATACAGGTAAGTCCTCAACCTACGACACAATTGAGCTCAACATTTAGGCTGTTGAGTGAGATTTTTTTTTTAATAAAAGAATTTTTTATTTTTTGCAAGGTAGACGAACACAAACATAAACACAAAACATAAAACCATCTTTCTGTTGTACAGTGTGTCGGTTACTACATATCTCATGTGCACAATATCAACAGTCTTTCCCTTCTAAATGCATTATTAAAATTCATATTATAGAAATCAAGTATGCATATTACATTATATTATTAACTCCTTATTAGACTTTAATTGTAAATTCACAACATCCTTTTCAAGCAAATCTCAATTTTTACATATCCTAGTTCAGTGATGGCGAAGCTTTTTATTGTTGTGTGCCGAAAGTGCGTGTGTGCTGGCACCCACAATGCAATGCACCCCACCCCCCATGCATGCGGATGCAACACCCCACTCCCTTACCTGCATTGTGCATGTGCACACCTCCCAGCTGATTTTCGGTCTGTTTAAGGCCATTTTTGCTCTCCCGGAGGCTCAAGAAAGCCTCTGCAGCTCAGGAGGCCAAAAAATGGGCCCGTTTCGGCATTTCTGGTATTTCCGGAAGGCCTGTTTTTTGGCCTCCCAAGGCTGCAGAGGCTTCCCTTGAGCCTCTGGGAGGGCAAAAACATCCTCAAATGGACCGAAAATCAGCTGGGAGGTGCACGCATGCACAGTGCAGGTAAGTTTGGCTGGGGCTCGCGTGCCTGCACAAATGGCTCTGCGTGCCATAGGTTCGCCATCACAGTCCTAGTTCATGATATCATTCATTTCATTATAATCAGTTATAACATATCATTACATTGTCTTATCTTTACTATACTGTTATGTTTATATCGTATTATAGTTTCTTCTTCTATTATTCTATTTTCTTATCTAGCCATTGATAAAATAAATCCCAAATTTTATAATACTCTTTGTCTTCTTGCTCTCCAATTGCTAGTGTCAATTTACTCATTTCTGCACATTCCATTATCTTCTTAATCACCTCCTCTTCTATCGGAATTCTTTTGAGTGAGAAATTTGTTAAGTGAGTTTGGCTCCATTTTACGACTGTTCTCGACACCTTTGTTAAGTGAATCCCTGCAGTTCTTAAATTAGGAACACAGCTTCCTGATGGACTTTCCTTGTCAGAAGGGCTCAAAAGGGGATCACGTGACCCAAGAGAGGCTGCAGCCATCCTAAACATGAACCAGCTGTCAAGCATCTGAATGTAAACCCCTAAACCATAAGGATGCTGCAATGGTCATAAGTGTGAAACATGGTCATCAGCCACTTTTTTTCAGCGCCATTGTTACGTTGAACCATCACTAAATGAACTGTTGTAAGTGGAGGGTTTTTAAAAAAAAAACCAAACTATTTTGTATACAGAGGAAATGCAAGAAGCATGGACAGAAGTAAAGAACCATCTATATCAGGGGTGTCAAACTCAAGGCCCGCGGGCCACATCTAGCCTGTGGGGTGCTTAGAACTGGCCCGTGGGGCTGCCCTGGAAACAGCAAAGGACCAGCCTGTGGTGCCTCTGCCAGCAAAAGGGGAGCTTGGGAGGGCTGCTCGTGTCCCTCTGAGGTCCGTTTTTGCTGCCAGAGGTCTGCAGGAAGCCATCGCGGCCGAAAACGGGCCCAGGGTGGGCCACACACGGCCCCCAGGCTCCGTTTCCACTGGCAGAGGGCTAGTAGAACAAACTAAAAACAAAACAAAAGCAGAAATGTCTCCCCCTTTGCATTTGAGCATGCAAGAAGGGACAGGAAAGGAGAAAGGGAAAGAGGAAAGGGAGGAAAAAAGGGAAGATGGGAAGAGAGAAAGGAAGGAAAAAATAAGGAAAGAGGGGAAGGAAGAAGAAAGGCGAATGAAGAGGGGAGCAAAAAGAAGAGAAGGAAGGAAGGAAGGAAGGAAGGAAGGAAGGAAGGAAGGAGATTATAATGAGAGTGAGAGGGTCTGAGGGAAGTCCTGCCTTAGTATTTGGCCACCACAGGTGCCCCCGACATGAGGGACGTTGAGCTGGCCACACCCACCCTGGCCACACCCACCTTGACCACGCCTACCCCAGCCACACCCACCCCAGTGCCCCGAAGTCAAACACAACCCTGATGCAGCCTTCAATGAAAGGAAGGAAGGAAGGAAGGAAGGAAGGAAGGAGATTATAATGAGAGTGAGAGAGGATCTGATGGAAGTCCTGTCTTAGTATTTGGCTACCACAGCTCGAGTTGGCCACACCCACCCCGGACACACCCACCCTGGCCACACCCACCCTGGCCACACCTACCCCAGCACCACAGGTCAAATCCTGATGCAGCCCCCGATGAAACCGAGTTCGATCACCCCTGATCTATATGGTCACAAGTCCCACAGCTCCAGGACTTCCAAGCCCAGAATTGGGCCAACTCCACTTGAGAGACAGACATCCACAAAGGAGTAATGAGAAATGCAACACATACCCTGCCCCAGACGCTACCAGGAACGTAGACAATCATGTGGATAGTTTTTAATAATTTGTTGAAATGGGCATCCTCTTCAGAAAAGCGATGACCGAACACAAAATTGCATATAATGTTTGAGACTGCTTTGACTATAGGAGTTCGGGGGTCAAAGGGCGATCCTGTGAAGGGAGAAAACAGAGTTGTGTTCACACAGGAGACTTCATCAGAGGGAGTGAAGACCCAGTGATGGAATCTATATAGCAGCAGTCCCCAGCCTTTTTGAAACCAGGGACCGGTTAAGTGGAGGACAATTTTTCCATGGACTGGCGGAGAGTGGGGTGATGGTTTCGTGCACTACCTAGATCCTGCGCATGCACAGATGAAGCTTCGCTCATTTGCGTGCAGTGGTGGGTTGCTACCAGTTTGGCCCAGTTTGGCTGAACCAGTAGTAAAAAAAAGCCTCTGATGATCAGCTGAGAGGAGAAAGAAAAGAAAAGCTAACAGGAGAAAGGAGAAAAGCTGACAGGAGAAAGGAGAAAAGCTGAGAGGAGAAAGAAGAGGAAAGCTGAGAGGAGAAAGAGGAGAAAGTTGAGAGGAGAAAGAAGAGGAAAGCTGAGAGGAGAAAGAGGAGAAAGAAGAGAAAA